>CM056553.1:25076689-25424189 GCA_029721515.1 Synanceia verrucosa
TCCACCACCGCGCTCACCCCTCACAACACAGCAAAACCTCCCCTTTCCCTGTGAAATCTGCATTCTCTCTTAACCCTTTGTTTCTCCACAGACGAGCTAATCTGTTTACGGGTGTTTGTGAGGGCGCCTTTTGTTTGCACACATGTGCATATGCACACACACATTAATCTGCAGGCCACGAGCCAGCTGACACCAGCAGAATATAACGCCAATCCCCACAGACTGGCTTTTTCTTTCTCCATTGCTCCCAGGTTGTATATGTGCACGCATGCAACATGCGACAACGTGCATGTTCCGCTATAGGAAGTGGGGGGATGGTGCATCTGATGAGCAGCATGTAAAGCAGATAAGAGAGGAGGCAGTGTCAGATGAACGGAGGCAGTGTAGGCAGAGAGAGGACGGTGTCTGGATGCAGAGCAGCGCTGTAAACATCACGGCCTCGCATTTTAAAGGAGGATTTGTTCAGGAGCACGAGGGGCACAGCTGGATCTGTACTGTGCACATCAGCAGAAAACACACAAACACACCCTGACTGGGCCTGTTTCCCTGCTCACACCAGCTCAATCCCCTTCATCAAACGTCACAGCAATTTGAGAGATTAGACGGTGCGGATTAGACACCACAAGGCCTGCCTCTTCTTAAAGCGTCACATGCCTTTTGTGCTCCATTCTCTGCGCTCCTTTCATTTCATAAGATGATATTATACCAAGTGGTGGTAAGACTCTCACGCTCACAATAACAGCCGATTCTCAGACTATATGTGTGAGTAATTACGTAAGAAGTACACACCTCTCGCTGGCTGCTTATTCCACCCTGCGCTGGCACATTTGTTTATTGGTTGGCCTTACTAGATTTCCCTGCCTCTACTTCTGCTCTGATTAATGAGATACACCCACATACACACAAACACAAGCAAAGGCACGTGCTTCTCAACGCCAGCTCCCCTCTCACCAACTTAGCAGCGCTATTAGTAATGATTGAACCCTATCCAGTGGATGTAATATATTAGCAGGGAGATTATTCTGACGTTAAAACATGTTCCCTGTGCTGACAGCATCATCAATCACCCTCACACTGCCTGTAGAAGACTCACACACTGGACATAATTGCTTCAGCATGGGGTTGGGGAGAGGGAGGAGGAAGAGGAGGAGGAGGGAGGTGAGGAGAAGGAGAGTGTGAGATTCAGAGTGTTTTTTATTTGCATGTTGGCCGTTCAGGCAAAGTGCAGCACTGAGAGAATAAACGTCTAAACTGGCATTTGATGGTCCAGATTAGTCTGAAATGAGCTTTAATCTGAGCAGTTGCTCGTGAAGAATGACTCTAGCAATTATTTCCAATAACTCAATGGGGCTAAATGTCTCCATTACCGGCTGCCTCTTGTTCAAGTGGCTAGAGCTTCTTTTCTTGGCTTTTCCATGCAACCTCTGTTTCAAGCACCGTCCAAAAATACACCATGACATGGAAAATCGAACATATTTAAGAGCAGAATGAACTGATTTTTGGCCACAAGCTCTACAGACAACTTAGTCCTCAAGACGAAACAGCATGCTCATCTCAAGTTTCATACGTTTACATGATTTAATGTAAATAAAATAAAATTTTAAAAAAATGATACCTTCCTGTCTGAATATACCTGTGGAAAAATGTGGTGCACTTTTACAAAGGTAGTTCTCCTGCTGTGGGGGGTATATCCTGATGAGCCTGCATGGCAGCCAGATCTGAATCACATTTTGACTTTTTCATGATGTCTTCCTTGTGACGTTGACAAGGCTGCCTGGAAACAAACCTGGTGAGAGACATGAGAGTGGAAGTTATGGACTGGAAAACCACAACAATGAGCTGAAAGACTAAAATTCTCGCCTCACAAATGAAGGAAACTGCAGATTTAATTGACGATTCTCTGTGGATTCGTCACTACAGGCCTACTTTCACATTGCACACGTTTTTGTTCCGTCAACATGGGGATTAGGTTAATTGGTTAATTTAAATTGATCGTAGGTGTGAATGTGAGTGTGAGTGGTTGTCTGTCTCTATGTGTCCTGTGATGAACTGGACACTTGTCCAGGGTGTACCCTGTCTTTCACCCTAAGACAGCTGGGATAGACTCCAGCCCCCCTGACCCTATGAGAGGATAAGAGGTAGAAAATGGATGGATGGATATTGGATTACTATTTTTGACCAGTTGTAGCAGTAACCAGTGTCTACATAAAACTGGTGGTGTAATATTTACCTCGAAAGTAGCATAAAATGAAAGCACTCAAAGGCAGCGCACTTATTTTGCTTTTAAACAGTGATTCTCTGTTTTAAGTGCAGATATTGGGACCAACTCTTGAAGGTGACTTTCATCCAGAACTTCTTTTCTTTCCTCTGATCTCATCTGTTTCCAGCCCTGCTGTTTAGCTTTGCCCTCACCTGCCCGTGACATTACTTTTTCATCACTAACCTGCAGCATTTGCATGCTGCTCACAGGCAGGTGCAGAGCTCACCTTTGTATTTCTGTTATCTGATATAATCCATGCTATTCCATGCTGCTTCTTCTCCTTCTATAGCTGTAACCTCCTCTCTCTCTCTTTCTCTCTGTCTGTAATGTGATCCAGTGATTAGTATTCTGCTCAGGCGTCAGGATGGAAAGCAGAGTGGCTGCCGAGAGGTGTCCTAAATCACATCACTCATATTCCTCTAGGTGTGTGCGCGTTTCACAGAGTGAGAGAGTGAACCGAATCAATCTTATATCACCGGTCGGCCACTAAGTGTGCCGTGTGTGAGCGTCACTCTGCGTTGTTTAAACACACATTTACCATCTAACTGAGCTGCTGCACTGCCATTTGTCAGCCCCCCCACCCCTGCATGGTGTGTGCGCATGTGTTGCGTTTGTGTGCACACATGCCAAGGTCAACTGCGCCTCATCTCTCCTGGCTGGTAACTGCAGACGCTGAATGTAACGCAGATGAAATCCATCCTTTGTTATTTGTTGGGCTCACAGCACAGGGGAAGATGTCTCCTCTGATATGAGCTGTAACAGTCACATTTCTCTGTGACTAATTGGTCATCTGGACGGCTGAATTAACCAAACATAAATAACTTGGCATGCATATTCAGTCAGGTTTACAGCTTAATAGTATTGTTTTATCATCAGCGTTAATATGCTATAAAACACAGAAATTTGAAATAAAATGTTTTTATGGCCTTTAAACAACAAATGGGTTGCAATTGGCAAACCTCCTGACAGGCCGACAAAGGCATAAATTAAGTCCAACTTCTCTGCCTTAGTACAGAGTTATTTTTTGAGGAAAAAGTCCACCAGGCTGCACAAACTGCTCCAGGGCCGCACCCAGCAGTATGTAGGCATTAGATGCAGCTCATGGCCACACCGTGCACCACTGGGAAACTACATATTTGTTCAAAACTTAAAGGAGCAGTGTGCAACATTACCGGGGATCTATTGACAGAAATGGAATAAAAATGTCTTCATGTGAGTGAAAATATGAGTTGTCGTCTTTTCATTAGCTTCTTCTTCTACAGCACAAACACAGCAACCTCGCCTCGGGTGTCACCTCATCCTTCACACTTATATGTTCAAAAACATTATTACACTATAGAAATGCATCTCCACAAAAAAATATTTTTTTACTATGAACCAGGTCCCAGTTGGTTATTGCACATCACTGCATGGTTCAGTAGCTTACTCTGAACACTAAAGTGCTAAAGGTGTGTAGCTTAGCAGAGTAGCAGAAGCTACTGAACTGCCAGGTAGTGTTGTGAAATTCATGCAATGTCGTGAAGCTAAGACAGATTTAAACCATACATTTAAATGTATTAAATTCCAAACTGATATATCAATATTAATTAAAGGGAAATTTATTTATGAATGCTCTAATAATAAGGGAAAACCTACAAACTAGAGACAACAAACTGAAGCAAAATTAAAGGTTTCTAACTTTAAGTAACAAACATCAAACCATGTTAGCTTGGAGGGCATCGTTAGCCAGCATTCAGTTCATTTTATTGGGAGCATTTTGCCTCCAAAATCCATTCCACAGCTACAAAATGTCTCCCACTACATCGAGAATGAACTCTCCTCTAGGACCATTATGACGCTTTGGAGGAAAACACTAGTTTGAGTTATTGGTGCTTTGTTTCAGTAACACAACATGTTATCTATCAACTCTGTTGTCTGATTATGTTTCCTTACAGTAAATGGACTGTGGCAGATTTCAGTTAACATGTCCTGACGGCCTCTTTGGAAATAACTTTCACAGTGGCGTATACTTCTACCACACTGTGACGATACTGTCACAACTTACGTACAAAGGCATGTTTTACTGACAGGTGAGCAGTCTATGCTGTGTTCAGGTACACAGAGGGATAAAAAAAGAAAGTGTGTGTGGCCGGGCTGAGCGAGGAAAGACGGAGTATGTGTGTGCATGCATTAAAATAGGGGATTTTCTTGTCAGAGTAGCAGGGTTGGGGATTAGTTTAGGATCTGACTGAGACAGAGCAGAGGAGGGCTCGCCACATAAAGAGATGACTGGGCAAATATGGGCACATACATCAATATCAGCAGCGAGCACATTATAGCGGCGTGCAGCAGGGCGAAACGCACACCGTAGACAGCCGCCGAGATTTTTCTTTTTGTTTATGCATGACTGGAGAGACGGAAATTAATATCACTGGATTGAATCCGCTCCTATATACATGGAGGATCTTTATGCCTCCCTAAACCTCACCCCAAAATAGATGCAACTGACACACACACACACACACACGCACACACGCACACACACACACGCACACACACACGCACACGCACACACACACGCACACACGCACACGCACACGCACACGCACACACACACACACACACACACAGGCTGCTGAAAGACAGGCACTAAAATAACCTCTGTTCCAGCTGGTGGACTGCTGAGGCTCCTGCTGGGCTGTTTTAATGGGGAAAATTAGCCAAGCAGAAAGGTGGATCCTGTTTGTTATGCTCCACTGTCCCCCCTTCCATGCACTCGGCCATGGAGGCATCCTCTGTTGTCCCCTCTCTCTCTCCCTGCCTCTCTGAGCTCTCTTGACATTGTGTATCTCCACCAGCTGCTGCTGCCGCCTGCATGCATCCCTCTCCCCCTGCCTCCACACTCTGCCAGCCACAGACACACACAGCAACGTATATATATCACACACACACACATCAGCAAGCAGAGTAATCTCAAATCAAAGGAACTCGCCAAAGGATTTATCTTTTAATATTCAACCAGTGTTGCCTTCCTCATCTCATTTTACTCCAGCCTCCTCCTGGGAGCGTGCCGTTCACCACGAGCATGGCAAAACAAAAAGTGAGAGAGGGAAAAGGGGGGTGAAGGTGCAGGCAAAAGAAAGGTCTGCATGATAGGGGGAGTCGGAAAGAGACAAACAAGAGTGAGAGGTGAGAGGGTGAGGGATGAGAGGATGATATGCAGAGGGGTGAAAAGCACCTTTGTTCTGGATGCCCTTGAGACAGCTGACATGGCCACTGTGAGACCTTCTTTCAGGAAAGAGGGAGAGCGAGCAGGATTTAGTACTTTTGGCAATACTGAACTGATAGTAGTAGCAGTAGTAGTAGTACTAGTAGTAGTAGTAGTAGTAGTAGTACTAGTAGTAGTAGTAGTAGTACTAGTAGTACTAGTAGTAGTAGTACTAGTAGTAGTACTAGTAGTGGTGTGTCAGTGTGCGTGAATTAATGAACATTGTACTCATCATACATGCACTAGCATCTTGTCGGGGTCTATAGCTTTAACCATCACTTTTGTCAGTTCTGATATCTTTGTTATGTCACTGTTATATTACTGCAATATATCGGTTATATCTCTGTTATATCTGTTATATCTGTTATATCTCTGTTATATCTGTTATATCTGTTATATCTCTGTTATATCTGTTATACCTCTGTTATATCTCTGTTATATCTGTTATATCTGTTATATCTCTGTTATATCTGTTATATCTGTTATACCTCTGTTATATCTGTTATATCTGTTATATCTCTGTTATATCTGTTATATCTCTGTTATATCTGTTATATCTCTGTTATATCTGTTATATCTGTTATATCTGTTATATCTGTTATATCTCTGTTATATCTGTTATATCTGTTATACCTCTGTTATATCTGTTATATCTGTTATATCTGTTATATCTCTGTTATATCTGTTATACATCTGTTATATCTGTTATACCTCTGTTATATCTGTTATATCTGTTATATCTGTTATATCTGTTATATCTGTTATATCTGTTATATCTGTTATATCTGTTATATCTGTTATATCTGTTATATCTGTTATATCTGTTATATCTGTTATATCTGTTATATCTGTTATATCTGTTATATCTGTTATATCTGTTATATCTGTTATATCTGTTATATCTGTTATATCTGTTATATCTGTTATATCTGTTATACCTCTGTTATATCTGTTATATCTGTTATACTGTTATATCTGTTATATCTGTTATATCTGTTATATCTGTTATATCTGTTATACCTCTGTTATATCTGTTATATCTGTTATATCTGTTATACCTCTGTTATATCTGTTATATCTGTTATATCTGTTATATCTGTTATATCTGTTATACCTCTGTTATATCTGTTATATCTGTTATATCTGTTATACCTCTGTTATATCTCTGTTATATCTGTTATACCTCTGTTATATCTCTGTTATATCTGTTATATCTGTTATATCTCTGTTATATCTGTTATATCTGTTATATCTGTTATATCTGTTATATCTGTTATATCTCTGTTATATCTGTTATATCTGTTATATCTCTGTTATATCTGTTATATATCTGTTATATCTCTGTTATATCTGTTATATCTGTTATATCTGTTATATCTGTTATATCTGTTATATCTGTTATATCTCTGTTATATCTGTTATATCTCTGTTATATCTGTTATATCTGTTATATCTCTGTTATATCTGTTATATCTGTTATATCTCTGTTATATCTGTTATATCTCTGTTATATCTGTTATATCTGTTATATCTCTGTTATATCTGTTATATCTGTTATATCTCTGTTATATCTGTTATATCTCTGTTATATCTGTTATATCTCTGTTATATCTCTGTTATATCTGTTATATCTCTGTTATATCTGTTATATCTGTTATATCTCTGTTATATCTGTTATATCTGTTATATCTCTGTTATATCTGTTATATCTGTTATATCTGTTATATCTCTGTTATATCTGTTATATCTGTTATATCTCTGTTATATCTGTTATATCTGTTATATCTCTGTTATATCTGTTATATCTGTTATATCTCTGTTATATCTGTTA
The DNA here is from genome assembly GCA_029721515.1 of Synanceia verrucosa. Taxonomy (NCBI): domain Eukaryota; kingdom Metazoa; phylum Chordata; class Actinopteri; order Perciformes; family Synanceiidae; genus Synanceia; species Synanceia verrucosa. Next base: position 25,084,028 of record CM056553.1, read on the forward strand.
TATCTCTGTTATATCTGTTATATCTGTTATATCTCTGTTATATCTGTTATATCTGTCTGTTATATCTGTTATATCTCTGTTATATCTGTTATATCTCTGTTATATCTGTTATATCTGTTATATCTCTGTTATATCTGTTATATCTGTTATATCTCTGTTATATCTGTTATATCTGTTATATCTCTGTTATATCTGTTATATCTGTTATATCTGTTATATCTCTGTTATATCTGTTATATCTCTGTTATATCTCTGTTATATCTGTTATATCTCTGTTATATCTGTTATATCTCTGTTATATCTGTTATATCTCTGTTATATCTGTTATATCTGTTATATCTCTGTTATATCTGTTATATCTCTGTTATATCTGTTATATCTCTGTTATATCTGTTATATCTGTTATATCTGTTATATCTCTGTTATATCTGTTATATCTGTTATATCTGTTATATCTCTGTTATATCTGTTATATCTGTTATATCTGTTATATCTCTGTTATATCTGTTATATCTGTTATATCTCTGTTATATCTGTTATATCTGTTATATCTGTTATATCTCTGTTATATCTGTTATATCTCTGTTATATCTGTTATATCTGTTATATCTGTTATATCTCTGTTATATCTGTTATATCTGTTATATCTGTTATATCTGTTATATCTCTGTTATATCTGTTATATCTGTTATATCTCTGTTATATCTGTTATATCTGTTATATCTCTGTTATATCTGTTATATCTGTTATATCTCTGTTATATCTGTTATATCTCTGTTATATCTGTTATATCTGTTATATCTGTTATATCTGTTATATCTCTGTTATATCTGTTATATCTGTTATATCTCTGTTATATCTGTTATATCTCTGTTATATCTGTTATATCTGTTATATCTCTGTTATATCTGTTATATCTCTGTTATATCTGTTAATATCTGTTATACCTCTGTTATATCTGTTATATCTGTTATATATCTGTTATATCTGTTATATCTGTTATATCACTATTATATAGTTGTTATAGCTCTGTTATAGTGCTATTATATCTTTGTTATATCTGTGTAATATCACTGCTATATCACTGTTATATCTCTGTTGTACCTCTGTTACATCTCTGTTATATCACTGTTATATCTCTTATTTAGCTCTGTCATATCTCAACGTGTGACATGGTGAAAAGCACAAGCACTGATGTGTGATGTGTCGCACTGCTGGCTTTATTCATCTGTTAAAGTTGTTTAGTTGGTTTAATGTTCATTTTTCAGACACAACAGGGCCATTGTGGGAAGAACAGTGTCTCAAGGATGGATTTAAACACTTGTTTTAAAGCCTGACTTACTGACCGTCCTTGGTTTGAAGGACAGCAGCATGTAGATTTTAGCTCTAGTATTTCTTCCCAGACAGCTTGGTTGTGATTATGCAACAAAACTATTTAGTTAGGTTTATGGTTATAAAGGGTTAATACTTCCTGGTTCACTGGACTACATGCAGGTTGAGTCAGTAAGGATATACAGTAAATAATGAATATTCAAATATGTACCATACATGAGTGTGTTACTTTTGTAGGTGCACAGAGTTTTACTTTGCAACTTTGAGGTAGTATTATATTATTATTATATTATTACCATTTTTGGTTTCGATAATCTGGCCAAACATGTTCATCATCTGACCGCTCATATTTTCTGTCAGAGTTCATTGCAGCGGCAGCAGTGGGCTCTTAAATCTCAGCTTTTAGTTAAAGATTGAGGCCAAAACTATGAACCAAACCTTAACTGTAACAAAAAAGTATTTTCCTTTCAACACAACTCTTGCAAATATATCCTGAGTATTTTCTCTGCCCATAACCCCACCAGCAGACTAACACAGGGAGTTCAGGGAGATTTAACTTCATATTTTCTTTCCTGCACAAAGAAAGCCCAACATAACTGAGATGTTTCGAGTTATTACTGCACTTCTGTCCAACTACTGACGATCTGCTGAGCTTTGGTCACATCCTGTATCACACACACACACACACACACACACACACACTGCACTTTAGAAATCTGAGAGTGTGCTGGCCCTCTCTTCCTCCTTACCCAGAGTTCCTGGCCCCGGGGGGTGCAGGGTCTCTTGGTCCGTCTCACACGTCCAACCCAAACACACACACATGGCAGCAGACCACATCAGAGGGGGGTCCATTCCTCCCCAAGTCCACAGGTCTCTGGATAAACATATTATTGTGGATTAAACGCTTCCCATATTTGTTATTCTTCCCCTTTTCGAGACTCCAGGTGGAATTGGTACGAAACCAAAAATCATACTTGCATTCCTTTGAATGAAAGAGCAGGGCCGCTCTGAAATGGGAACGAGAATTCCCTTTCGGAGTGAGAACTTGTAACAACATTTGTGCGGATCCTCCGATCGCCCCAGATTCGTTGTCGCTCGTTTAACAAAGGCTGCGCTGTGTCGTAGAGAAGTGGTCGATCCCCTCTGCAAGTTTCACTGCGCTGCTACCCAGAAGCCGCTACTAAACCAGGAAGTGTGTGCTCGGTGGAGGTCTACCGCAGGCTCTGAATCTGATCCACTTGTATGAAAGGGCACTGATCCTCCTGAGTGTGCTTTAGCCTACTCAGTTTGAGGTAGAAGGTGACAGCAGACCATGGTGAGGCCCAAAGGTGACGATGCTCAATTATGCAATTATGTCCAAATTACTGCCAGAGCCTCTCGCCCTATCAGAGCCAGGGTTATAGCCCTGAGCGAGCCAATGGGCAAGGTGTTGATGTGTGGTGAGAGATGCACCTACAGCCCCAGTGGCCATGGTAATGCTATCTGAGCCACGATGGCGGACGGGTGGAGCCACATGTTGCAGGATTATCTTTGAAAATTAACAACTTCCTCCATCTGCAGGACCAAGGAGACAACTCTCATTTACATTCAGAACATTTTGCAGTCAAGGCATCATCGTCCCGCCACAAACATGTCAGGGAAATCATGCACGATCTGATGCTCTTCAGTGAATCTCAAACGTTAGCTCATTGCATACTAATGCGACCAACAGAGGCAACACAATAGGCTGTTCGTTCTTTTCCTGGCGTGTTTATTTTTGTAAACTGCACCGCCCGGACTTTGTGCCGCAGTGGGACGAGAGTTGTGGACGGAGGGGTTCTCCCTCTTTGATGTCTCTTCTGTGGACCCTGGAGATGTTCCTCATGCATAATCACTGTGTGTCTTTCTGATCTGCCTCTATCTAGTGCTGGTGGAGGTTAATGCACAGAGCTGCACACATAAATTAGAGGCGACCAAAACACAGCAGCCATCCCTACCACCCCGGCCTGCGAACAGCTGAAGAATAAGGCAAAGGCAGAAAGGACTCTTGGAGTCTTTTATTGAAGTGATATAAGAACCAGTGTGTCGTTTAGCACCAAATGACTCGATTGCATGCAGCGTTTTAAACACAGTTGGCTTAATAAAAAACATCTACCCCTGCAATTCATCATCCTTTACTATACATTAAGCCGGGGAAAATGAGGGGAAAGGGTGTGAGTGGAGGGAAGGAAGAGCTCCGGTACGACTCAGTATTCTGGTGAGGACTCTCTAACTGTGGAGCAGAGAGGTCAAAGGGGTCACGAGGTGTGTGTGTGTGTGTGTGTGTGTGTGAGTGTGTGTCTGTGTGTGTGCGAGAGAGAGAGAGAGAGAGAGAGAGAGAGAGGCGGCATCACCAGTCCTCCAGGGCTCAGCAGGCTAATTAATAATGAATCCCAGAGAGTCTGTGTTTGAAATGCAGATGTGCAACTGCCAGCTCCGCCTGCTCCTTCAGAGGGACCTGTGTGTGTTGATGGTGTGTGTGTCGGTGTGTATGTCGATGGTGTGTGTGTTGATGGTGTGTCGGTGTGGGCCACGGGGGGAAAATGTGTTGGTTGCTTATTTAACCGTGGAGGAGAACTTGCAGATATTCCACATGATTTTTCGCTTGTTGACGCTGAACAGAAAAGAGAGTTTGTCTTTTTATGGTGAGCTTTTCTGTCCTCTTCGTTGATGCCAGCAGAGGCCTCGACCTCTAGCTCTTCTCTGCTCTCAGCACCCAGAGAGGAGGAGGAGGAGGAGGAGGTAGAAGAGGAAGAGGAGGAGGGGAGCATACATTACATTTCTATAGAGCCTCTGCTCCTCCTCACCGCTCTCTGGACATACCATACACTACTGTTTGACGTGTAACAGACAGGCATGTTATGTAGATTTTGAACCAACCTTGGCTCTCCACACTGCCCCTGGAACAACACACTAACAGTACCTGTAACACACACACACACACACAAATAATCTCTCTGACAAACAGTCCCTTTGTTTGAGGCAAACACTTCAGATTTTGGTCAGGTGTTTCAAATTCTGGCAAATAATAATAATAAAAAAATATGTTTTCTGCTTTGGTGAGAGAGAGAGGTGAAGGGGCCTCTAAGCCTCTGTATTCATTTTCTAATTAACTAGAAATAAAATATTATTTTTCCGCTGGAATTTGCGTCATTGTTGGCACTAATATCCAGAGCTGAGACATTTAATTGAAGCGTCGCATTGCTCTCCATGTCTTCTGTCCCAGGAAATGAAATGATTTGAATTTTGTGGGAACATCGATATTCGAAACAATTTAATCTGATGAAAACAAAAAAATCCAGAGCGTCCTGGACGGTCAGTCAAACGGCAGCTCTTTCATATTTCTATATTCATGACGTGTCACATGAAGTTTGTTTGTTTATATTTTTACATGAAAACGACCCATGATCAGTCGAAATGTTTTTACAGTAATAATGAAGTGTGACTAGAACTGATCCTGTTTTTGATGTATTAAAAAGCTTGCTGTATTTCCATGATTATTTTAATATGTAAATAAAAACATGACACAGCTGATGATTAAAATCATGTTAATCTATTCTCTTCTATTATTAATCTATTCTCTTCTATTACAATCTGTTTTCTCTTTTCTTTATTAATCTGTTGTCTCCTACAGTATTATTAAACTACTCTCTCCCATTATTAAACTATTCTCTCTTATCATTATTCTGTTATTTCTTATTATTAATATATTCTCTCTATTCTCTATTTTATTAATTTGTTCTCTCTTATTATTAATCGCTTCTCTCCTGTTATTAATCTCTAATATATTCTCTTTGGTGGCGATAAAAATTGGGGAAAATGCGATTGCATGGCGTTTTAAAAGTAGAATTACATCACAACAATACGGTTTGGATAACCGAAAAAAAAATATCCCGATGCACGCAGTGATGATGGCTTTATTGAATGTAAATACACTTTAACAGACTTCAGGGACAAACTCATGCAGATTCAGCTTTTCTAAAAAGAAAGACGTGAGGCCTTCACTGTGGACTTGTTGAAAAGCTTTTTAAAGGCACACTCATGCATTATGAATGTACATTTACACTGGGCTGCTCTCCTGGGATCAGCTTCACTCCAGGGTTTCCTCCTCAGGTGACTGACAGGTGGACACTTCCTGTCAGCAGAGGAGAGCTGTTGTTGTTGTTGTTGTTGTTGTTTCAAGCTGATGGTGAAAACAAACGACTTGTCACCGACATGATGGGAGATGAGGAGCCGTTTATAGCCGGTGTCACTGCCCTTTTATTAGTGACGTCACGGGTTAATGGAGTATCGATTGGATTGTCTCTGTGTGTGTGTGTGTGTGTGTGTGTGTGTGTGTGTGTGTGTGTGTGTGCCATCGATGAGAGGACTACTGAGTTTACAAACTTTGGATGAAAAAAGTGCGCATTGCTATTAAGAAAATAAAAGTCCGTTTCCTTCTTTGGTGATTAAGTCCATTGAAAGGTGTTTTTCCCACATGGATAATTATGGCACAGACAGGCTGATATGTTTCAGTCAGGGCAGCAGCAGCAGAGATTTGGGTAAAGTTTGCAGAGGTCATGACACCAAGGGTCCCCTGAGGCCAGAGGCTGTCTATTGCAGACTAACCTGATTTATCTGTAGGCTGGGAAAACCAGAGAGCAAAGGAAACACACTCTAATAATAATTATGAAAAAATATTCACATTTTCTCAACAACAATAAAAACCCCAGCTTTTAGACATTCAGACTAAAACGAAATCCATTCACGTTTTACATTTTTAGGAAAGATAAATGCAAAAAAAAAAAATCGATAAAAGTCACAACTTTAATAGCGAGACAGACAGTATTACAAAGGACTGGTGAAGAGTGAGAAAGGCAAACACAGCAAACCTCCACAGGAAAATCAGCATGTTTTACTCCTCAGACTGTTATTTAAGCCATGGAGACATGAGATTAAAAAATCAATACTTCACAGATGTAATGAGCACAAATATTCCTGTTTTCTAAATGTCCATGACTGTATGACCATTAGCCCCTATAACCCTCTTTTTACATCCCACAGTTTCTAATTGTTTTAATTGATTCGAAATATTTACAATGTAAATTATGTTTTATTCTGGACGCACAGAAATGTTTGTCATCACGGGAAAAAGCATCCATACCTGGACATATATTTCTTTTTAATCCCCTTTAAATCGCGAAGCTCACCCTACTGGAGGTTTATATTTAAAATGTCTTTATTTACTCCACGGCCTTCAGTAAATAATCTAAGACAGAGGATAAACAGAAGGAGATTGACGCAAAGCCACAAACAAATCATCCAAACAAACAAGCAAACCAACCAATAAACTGTCATTTTTATAAAAGACGAACATACAGCTAAATTGTGAGTCATTAGTTTGTGTTATTAAGTGCGGCTCAGTGAGGCACAGGGAGCTGCGTGCTGTAAGTGTAGCGGGCTGGCCGGGTTATCTGTGAATGGGCTCTTTATTGGAGGCGCGGAGCGGGGATTTGCCTTTTATTCGCCTCGCTATGGAAACGCGCTCGACGGCAGAAAAATGTTGATGGGAATAAAAGGAATCGGCACAAGGAGCGTTTCTAGAGAAGCATCTGTTACACTTAGAAACTTAGACTATCGAGAGCAATACAACCCCCTCTCCAAGTCCCTCTCCTGCCCGCTTTATGACGCCCACTGAACGCACACTTGATATTTTTGTAACAAGAATAAAAAACGCGATGGATTTTGTATTAGCGAAATTTAAATACCTTAAAAATTGTCCAGTTTTTCCCCTAAATGGATAATTCCTCCTCCAAAATCAGCCGCTTCAGCGTGTCATTTAATGCGACACGTGAAACACATGGACTGTACTGAAATACAACTCCAGCCATTGTGCTATTTTTTGTTTTGTTTTTGTATATAAATCTGCATAATTTCATCCCATAACGATTCAAACGAAGCCATCCGGTTCAACAAACTAGGCCAGTGGAACAACCCTGCCACCTCCATCAGATATTCAGACACTTTTAATGACGTTTCAGAGAGGAAACAGGAAGAATCCACAATCTGGATCAGAATAAAACACAGCAACAAACAAAGTGCAGGCCTTTAACAGCACGATGCCAGCCTGTCCTGGCACCACCCTTCCCTAACTCTCATTCCTCCGGTTACCGAGGCCCCATCCAGCCTCCAGCGGCCCCAGTGCACACATCCAGCCCGCTGTCAGCTCACCTCCTCCGGCCTCCTTCCTCCTCCTCCTCTCTGCCTCCATGTCTCCGTCTCCACACAAGCAGCTCCTCCGGCTCAGCGACTCTCTTTAATGACTTTCTGGTGGCTGCTGCCTTCTTTTATTTCTCCTAAATGTATGAAAATGTATGCAAATTTAAATCAAGCTTAACCTGGGAGCTCGAGCAATATATTTAATGGAATTTTCAAACCAATAAGGGGACTGGGACGCAGTTCCTCTAATGGCAAATATAATTACGCCGCCAAGTTAGTTCTCAGATATGCAAGATAGATCTTTTTTTCATCTCTTGAGAGGACCTGATGAGATTCTTAAATACTGCAGTGTGAGTGTGTGGCGCAGGAGAACGCATTTATGGAAAGGTGTAAAAATGTTGAAGCTGTCTTGGAAAACTTGTTGGATGAGAGTTTGGACTGTCAGAGAGAAATGCTCTTCTTTTTTATACCTTGTGGAAATATTATTTTAAACACTAAATTGAAATGTCATGTCCAGGACATGCATTGTGTTTGTTGATAATGACTGTCCTGTGCTCAAAGTGATTGTGCGTAAAACGTTTGTGCGTAAAATCACCATCTTGAGAAGCTCATTCTGTAAACACCTGAGGAAGTGTTCTCTGAAAGTTAATCATTTAGCAGTGCGAACTGCTCTCGGTTTGATTGTATCCTTCCAAATTAAGTACTGGCACGTCTAACAAATGCCATTGCGCTTTTAATCTCCTCCTTCGCACGCGCTCAAGGGTGAAAGGAGCAGCAATAAACTCGCACGTAAATCAGCTGGAAACTTTAATTAATAAACAGGAACTGCACTGCACGCGCACGTCGCTCCACAGCCAGACCCACTGGACCAGGTACTCCGACTCACTTCCGGTTCGACCGTCCTGTAACCCTTTCCCACCCGCAGCCCTGCTTTCCAGAGGCGGAGGTTCGGCGTGTTAACGCGCCTCCATTGGTGGAGGCGCGTCGTCACTGTGCCTCGGTGCAGTCTGTGAGTGGCGGCGGAGGCTGTCAGTCAATGCCAAGGGGCTGCTGCCGACACTCCAGAGAGAGGGAGATGTCAGAGGCTGAGCTGCTCCCTTCCTTCAGTAGCACTAGTGGGGTTCAGCAGCCAGCATGGCCACAGCTGCCTCCAGCCCATACACCCTGCTCAGCTCCAGCCCCATGATCCACCCGGACAGCCAGGCCATGCAGCCTGCGAGCCCCTACAGGGGACACCAGAAGCTGCTGCAGGGGGACTACCTGCAGAGCGTCCAGAGCAACGGGCACCCCCTCGGGCACCAGTGGGCGAGCAGCCTGTCGGAGGGCAGCCCCTGGTCGGCCTCTATGGAGCAGCAGGACGTGAAGCCGGGCCGAGAAGACCTGCAGCTCGGCATCATCCACCACCGCTCGCCGCACGTAGCGCATCACTCCCCCCATCACAACAACCATGGCAACCACCCGGGAGCCTGGGGGACCCCGGTGTCCCACAACTCCTCCATCACCAGCGGGCAGCAGATCAACATCTACTCCCAGGCGGGCTTCACCGTAAACGGCATGCTGGACCACGGCGGCCTCACGCCGCCACCCAACAACCCGCAGGGCCAAGGCATGCACCCGGGCCTCAGGGACACGCTCAGCCCCGAGCACAGCGACCTCGGCGGCCATCACTGCCACGACCACTCCGACGAGGAGACGCCGACGTCGGACGAGCTGGAGCACTTTGCCAAGCAGTTCAAGCAGCGGCGGATCAAGCTGGGATTCACGCAGGCGGACGTGGGATTGGCCCTGGGCACGCTCTACGGAAACGTCTTCTCCCAGACCACCATCTGCAGGTTCGAGGCTCTGCAGCTGAGCTTTAAGAACATGTGCAAGCTAAAGCCGCTGCTGAACAAGTGGCTGGAGGAGGCCGACTCGTCCACGGGCAGCGCCAGCAGCATAGACAAGATAGCGGCCCAGGGGAGGAAGAGGAAGAAGAGGACGTCCATCGAGGTGAGCGTGAAGGGGGTGCTGGAGACGCACTTTCTCAAGTGTCCCAAACCCTCCGCACCGGAGATCACGTCGCTCGCGGACTCGCTGCAGCTGGAGAAGGAGGTGGTGCGCGTGTGGTTCTGCAACCGGAGGCAGAAGGAGAAGCGCATGACGCCACCGGGGGAGCCGCCGCCGCACGAGGGACCCTATTCTCACAGCGGGAGCGCGGGGGACGCCTCCTCGTGCCACGATCTCTGACCGAAGCACCGGGAGGAAATCCCCCCACCGACACAGACTCTCGAGCGCATATAGGGACGCGCGAGCGGCTGGCACCTCCAAACCCCCCGCTGTGCGTCCCGGTACCGACTCCTCCAGCACTGAACCACAAGAACAGACACCCGGTCAGCCTTCGACCTTTTCTGACTGTAACGAGGGCATTATTCCACATCCAGCCACAGATCACAGATCAGATCACACCTTCGGAGGCCGCCAAATTATTTTCTACATCACGGATATAAATACAAGAATGTGCCTATAATAACCTGCCAGCGCCTTTGGTTCGTTCACCACCTCTCATCAGCTTGGTAATAAGACAGGACGGTTTGGATCAGCGGGATGAAACAAGTCGGAGTTTGTGAACTGAGGCCGTTTCCAGTCCGACCTCATGCTTCCTTCGGGCTCACACTTCTCTCCATATTTACACTCATCACATTATTTTTGTAACATACTCTGTAGCAGTCCTGTAATTATTTTTGCATATGCAAATATAGGCCTCATTCCATTTATGACCAGAGATACCAACACAATAGCACTTGGAGGGTTTATTATTATTATTGTTGTTGTTATTATTATTATTATTATTATTATTATTATTATTAAATCCTTCCCTTTATGGCCTGTATCTTCAAAGCCACACACACACACACACACACACACAAACACTCACACAGTCACACACTTCCTGCTATTTATAAATCCATCTATTTGGTTTCAATCATTTTCGACCATAGAAACTGTGCGGACTCTGAAACTGGAGCCCAGAATAGAAAAGAGGGTTTTGTCGACGCTACACACCTGCCTATAATTTTATTGTACGTTCAGTATCAACAAATTTTTATAATCTTAAATACTCCTGTTTATTGGTTTATTTCTTAAGTATTTTTTCGAATATTGTACAGTTTTATATATTACCCCTTTTGGAAGTCATTAATTTAAAACAAATGCGCTTAGTTATTCATGCACTTAATTAGCAATGTAAAAAACAACAACAACAATATTTTCAGTAAGATTGAACTGTTTCGGCGGTTTTATTCCAAATTTCGATGACAGCTCAAGTAATTATTTATTTTCAGTATAAAGCTTGTATTATGTTTTGAAAATAAACTATGTATGTTGTAATAAACACGTTTCTTGCTACAACTGTTCACTGAGAATTCAACTGGAATGAATACTGAATATTTAGAGGTCGAATTTAATTGATTCTTCTTCTTCTTATTATTATTAGCCTATTATTATTATTACATATTTTAATGTTACTTTTGTTAGCATTAAAATATTGCGTAATTCATTCCCTTTAAAAGTTTAGCACAATTTGCAGCTGGGTTGTGACTAATTGTGATTACTCTGAAGACAGTTCAATGCCCTGTAAATGGATTTACTTCATTCAGCTTCAACTTCTTTCTCCAAACTTCCTGGCGTCAATAACAGCTGTAAAACATCCAGCGGTTGGACAGGAGCTTGGCTGCAGCTCTGCAGGGTCACAGTGAAACTGGCAGTGCGCTTTCTCCACCATGAAATGTTATTGTCCGGGCCCTCTGCCCTCCTCCATCAGACATGCGTGATTTATCGCCCGGGCCGCTGGGCCTGACAGCAAAACACAATGACACACACACACACACACACACACACACACACACACACACACACACACAATCAGAAGCAGATGAATCTCATTTCAAAGACTACAGCTGCGTATAATTGGCCATATATGCAAGGTCGAAATAGAGCTATATTCCCCAAAATAAATAAGCAAATAATTAAATGGATAGATAAATAAGGTCTAAAAATAATGTAGGGACGGTTTGGAAATGAGAAGGTGCAGCGCTGCTTAAATGATTGTAAAAAATGGAGCTGGAGAGGCAGAGGGAGCGAGGGGAGGAGAGGCGGAAGGGTGCTAGGCCTTGCCTTGAAATGGAGAGCCTGACTGGAATACTAATGCATCTGAATTTATGCATCTCCTCAGTCTGCAGCCCCGGGAGGGGGTGGGGGTGGAGGAGACTGAGAGCGAGGGAGGGAGGTGGGGGAGAAGGGTGTGAGGGTGGAGGTGAAGGGGGCGGTTATGTAGCAGAAGAGAAAAGTAAAACCATGGCTGATTGATTCCATCCATCTATTTTAGCTCGAAATAATCCCTGATTTCTGGGGGGTGGGGGGTGCCCCCAGATGGGAGGAGCACAGCAAAGCCCAGGTCCAGAGGAGCAGCACTGCTGGAGTCTCCTCTTCAGCTCCAGTGAGGACTCAGGATGCTTTAAAATATCAAACTCCATCTTTAAAGAGTAACCGACACCTCTCCATCAATAAGTTACCAGTGGAGAAAAAAATGATTGACTTTGAGAAAATGTGTAAAGGACGGAGAGATTGATATAACAGGTGCGAGATGAAAGCATGTTTCAGAGGTATTAAATGAAGAACCTGTGCGTAATTATTCCTCCAGGGTGCTCGGGGTTGGATGACTCTGGCTTAGTGCGAGCAGATAATTGAGCCTCTGAATCAGATCCTGAATCAGATCCTGATCATCAGACAGGACGGCAACAATAGAGAAGCAGGAGTAGTGACTTTGTTTACTGGCAGCAGGGGATAATGGGACTGGCTCACACCTTTCCTTTTTTTATAATTGCTCATCTCATCTTGAACCTTCTGTTCCCTTTGAATTTCATCCTGTATCAAAGTATTCCATAAGACTTTGAAAGTTAAGAAGTCAACAGAGTAAAATATAATCCAAATAAATAGTTTTTAGCCAGATTTTTATTAATAGTGTTATTTCTCAGTAGGTCACTGAGGTGAATGAAACACATGGGGATTAAGGAGGAGTAAGTGGCACATTTACTGAGAAAGCAGGAGGAAAAAGTTTGAGGCGCTGATGCAGCGTTCACAGTAAAACTGGCATGTTAAGAGGTCAAAGAGAGGACGCTCAACAGCACATTCATCTTTAATTGGAAAAGGGGGAAAGCAGAGGGCCGCAGTACAGAAAACACAGGGAGTCACCCACATGAGAGGAGTCCTCCATGGGAGCAATGAACATCGGCTGCTGGAGGACGAGCTGGGACTAAAACCAGACACTTCCTCCATCACATTACTGGTAATGTTTCCTCACACCTCTGCTGTCTGATCCTTGTCTTATACTTATTTATGTCTTAAAGCAGCAGTCACTGACAATTTTGGTTGGACCACTTTAACATATAAATTAATCATTTTAGGCCTGAAAACATAAAAAAAAAAATCCAATAATTCAAAATAAAATAATAAAAAAATTATTCATAAGTTAAAAACAGCTAAAATAATTCTAAATAGCAGAAACATGTATTTAATATGGAAGTCCTTTGGAATACCTAGTTTTGGCTTCATGGGTGCCATATGTTTGAAGTTACAGTTATGATTTCTAATAAGATGTTCTGTGAAAATTCGCTATTTGATCAAAATATCTCCTTGTGAACACCAAGGTCCATGATAAAAAGGCTGCTTGCCTTCAGTGTACTGGAGTGTGTCAGCATTTATTAGGAGATAAAATGACTAAGAGGAAAATAAGACGTCAGAAATTATAATGACATAAAGAAGTTGATTCCAGTAACCTCCCTCAGTCGGGAGAATAAAGCGAGACTTGAATTTGCTTTGAAGTCACACATTTTTTTTGGGCATGTTCGCACCATAAACTGCACATTTCGAACCTGGTGGACACACATTTTGGCAACGCTCTTCACACCTGTTGCAGGGGGTGTCCACGCACAGATCCATCCCTTTCTCAGAGTGTTTGAGTCAAGCCTCTGCAGGCACTGACACTAGTTCAATATGAATGTGACCAGAGTTGATCACTGGAGGGCAGGTGACACCACTGCTGTGTTACAGAGGAGGAGAGAGGTGTCCAAGAAGAACAGGGAGGAATATCACATAACCTAAACTCAATTTAACATCATCAGCGCTGGTGTTCCCTGACAGGGCCGGCTGAGATATATACAGGAGGCTCTCTGAAAGAAAAACTGACTCCATAAATTCAGTTGTTTCCTGTTCAGTCGCTGGCAGCTAATTGTGAAAACGGTGTCAGTAGAACAAGCTGCCTCTGTGATCTCATTGTTCCTCTCCGTCGAGGCTGTGGCATTCATGTCTTTGCAATTACTTTGACAATTAAAACCATATTAAGGCCATGTGGGATGATGGCTCCATTAAGGAACATGCAAACTCTTGAGCAACACCCACACTTTTGTGACACTTTGCTGCAAACTTTGATGTTTGAAGTGGCTGCACACCTGCAGATAAGAGCCATTATTTCATTAAAAAAAAATACATGAACCCAGAACCATGAAGCAACCATGCTCTGTCTCCCAGCCCATTAGACACACAAACACACACACACACACATACACCAATGCTGTGTGTGTTTATGACGCAGAGAGTAAATCACTGTGTCTGATGTCTTCATTGGTGGCAGAGGGCTGATCACTGCTCGTCCTGCTTGTTCCACATTAAGTCATTATCACACACACTCACTCCATTGATTCTCTTGCCTTTATTAGTGGATGCGTGCGCACACACACACACACACACACACAGATGTAAACACACTGTGGACCAGTGACAAGCACTGCCTCTACCTCATCTGACAGCTAATGGCTTCATTAGGAACGGTGTGTTAATTGGCTGGCTTTGGGGAGACGCTCGTTAATGAGGATAAATAGATTCACACCTGAGCGTAGAGGTGGGGGGGTTATGGAGTCACTGTGGGAACTCTGGATGCTGACGAGCAAAGGTGGACCTCTATTATGAGTATAAGTCAATGTGACAGAGCCCTGTCCTCCTGTTTCTCCTCCGTCCTCCCAGCACAGTGGTGTTTCTCCTCACCAGGCAGACTTATTAGCCGAGTGGTTGATTAGCACCAGGAGGCCAAAACAAAGAGCAGTATGTCAAAACAATTAGCCCCGCTGTTTAGCTCTGAGCACCCAGGCCCACTGCTGGATGCATCTGATCCAGGAGAGGACCTGGAAAAGGACAACAGCTGGTCTGTAGACCAGTGAGCAGTCCTCCATCCATCTGCTGTGCTGCCCAGACCTGCAGCCTCCTGACAGGTGTGACACTGCAGACTGGAGGAACTCCAGCCCTCAGGGGGGTGGATGATGAAGGCCAGGCTGGCAGGACTCAGACCTGCTGCTGGAGGCTTCTCATGTGCTGGGTGGTGATACCACCTAGTGGCTGCTAACAGGCTCTGCATCCCATCTGGGTTTATCAGGGAGCTGAGAGGAGCTCATGGACCCATGAACCGGTGCTGGACTGAGACCATGGACTCTGCATCACTCCTGTTCTGTGGCTCTGATCCTCGTCTTATGTCCATGTCCACAAGGATTAGGAGTGTGTTTATGGGAATTTTTGACCATTCTTCCAGAAGTGTATTTGTGAGGTCACACACTGATGTTGGATGAGAAGGCCTGGCTCTCAGTCTCTGCTCTAATTCATCCCAAAGGTGTTCTATCAGGTTGAGGTCAGGACTCTGTGCAGACCTGTCAAGTTCATCCACACCAGACTCTGTCATCCATGTCTTTATGGACCTTGCTTTGTGCACTGGTGCACAGTCAGGTTGAAAGAGGAAGGGGCCAGCTCCAAACTGTTCCCACAAAGTTGGGATCATGGAATTGTCCAAAATGTCTTGGTATGCTGAAGCATTCAGAGTTCCTTTCACTGGAACTAAGGGGCCAAGCCCAGCTCCTGAAAAACAACCCCACACCATAATCCCCCCTCCACCAAACTTTACACTTGACACAATGCAGTCCAACAAGTATCGTTCCCCTGGCAACCACCAAACCCAGACTCATCCATCAGATTGCCAGATGGAGAAGTGAGATTCATCACTCCAGAGAACGTGTCTCCACTGCTCTAGAGTCCAGTGGTGGTGTGCTTTACACCACTGCATCCAACGCTTTGCATTGCACTTGGTGATGTATGGTTTGGATGCAGCTGCTCGGCCATGGAAACCCATTCCATGAAGCTCTCTGTGCACTGTTCTTGAGCTAATCTGAAGGCCACATGAAGTTTGGAGGTCTGTAGTGATTGACTCACTTGGTGACCTCTTCACACTATGCGCCTCAGCATCCGCTGACCCCACTCCATCAGTTTACGTGGTCTACCACTTCATGGCTGAGTTGCTGTCGTTCCCAAACACTTCCACGTTCTTATAATACAGCTGACAGTTGACTGTAGAATATTTAGGAGTGAGGAAATTGACTGGATTGAGACTGGATTTGTTGCACAGGTGGCATCCTATCACAGTTCCACGCTGGAATTCACTGAGCTCCTGAGAGCGACCCATTCTTTCACAAATGTTTGTAAAAGCAGTCTGCATGCCTAGGTGCTTGATTTTATACACCTGTGACCATGGAAGTGATTGGAACACCTGATTATGATCATTTGGATGGGTGAGTGAATACTTTTGGCTATATAATGTATATTAAACTTTTGGAAAAACTGTTGAAAGTGAATAATTCTGGAGTCCTGAATAGTATGGTGAAGATGTGTGATGTCTTTGTGTTTTCATGATGTGAAGTGTCATGGTTTCTGTTTTCCACCAAACAGTCAGAGCTGTCTGAGGCTATGGACATAGTTGGAAAACGGGTGTTGTGTTGAATTGCTTGATGGATTAATGGGAGATCTGAGAGTTTTATATCCTTTCATAGTGCCTGTTCAGTTTCTAACCAGTGAGTCCAGATGTGAAGGGATGAGTCATCGTTTGAAATATTTTAGCAGGGTGGTTTGTTTTTCCAGTAGAACTGAGGTATACACGTAGCCGTGTTGAGGGAATTAAGCCAATTCATGGTGAATAAGTAATTAATTCCTACGGTATCCCAGAATGGACAAATGAGCTTTTTAGCCAGTGTGTGCATTCAAAAGCCATGTCTGGAAGCTCCTCTTATCAAAGCTTGTTATGACGTCCTTCATCTCTGAATGTGTCTGCAATGGATCGTAATGATTATATTTGCAAACAATATTCCATGGGACCATCCATGTGATCTGTAGGAAAATTAACAAAACACATTTTTTATGTAAAAACTGGTCAAATTGACCCAAAGACAAGGAGGGTCAAGATGAACAATTAAACATAACACACCTCTCCAAAACGAACAGATTCATCCTGTATCTGCATTTATAAGCAGGTTTACCGTCTGTCACATGCTGATCAGTCTGATTGCTGATAAAATCACAGGTTTATATCTTTGTTGGTTCTAGAACAAACCAGCTGAGAGGACAATGGATGCATGTCAATAATGATCTTTAATGTCAATATATACAGAACTTGAAAGAAAAATAGAATCTTAAAAATCAAATGAAATAAATACAATATCATACAATTTCCACAATGTCTTTTTGAAGAGATATCTATGGAATTTTTCTTTTTTTTGTTTAAAATTCAGCCTCTCTGGTTTGACGGGGTGCGACCTGCCCCCTCCCCCAGAGAAATCCCTACAGCTCCCCCACATGCTCTTCATCTTCATTACATATACACAGATTTATATAGACTTTTTTTGCAAACTAGATTTTCTGTCATTGTTTAGCACGTTGTTCCACCTTCAAACTCGAGTCATTAACTTTTGTTCATTTGCAGCTTATGTTTTCTTTTGATACACTGTTAGCATCACAAAGTAACGTGAGTCAGATGGTGAGTTGTGAGGGATAAAGAGACGCAGGTTCTGTCCCATCATGCATTTATGGAACAAAAGTGCCGGCAGATGATTTGGACCCTGAGGGACTTTCTAATTCACGTTCATTCTGAAGAGAGGAAACACAAACCATCAGTGCGCTCTGAGGAAAAGAGGTCAAGACAGGAAAAGCCAACAAGGGAGGAAGAGTGAAGTGAAGAGGAGGAGGATGAACAGCAGAGTAGAGGGAGGGGGGCACAGTTTACCGAAGCAGCTTTTCCAATCAGCCAATCACAGTGAAGGAGAACATCAGCTGGTGCGTTTTTCTTCCTCATGTGGAGGAAGAGAGAATGAAAGGCGAGGAGGGCAAGTGCATAATGAGAGCTGTGGAAATAAATACAAAGTGTGTCTCCTCAGCAGTAACAGATATGTGAGTTTCCCCCTCTTCCTCTTCGACCGAGTTCTTCGAGATGCAACCTCGTCCAGTGTGGGTGTGAGCATGTGTTGGTGTGTCAAATAAATAGACTAAAAAGGGAGACAGTAGGTCTGACTGGCCAGGACTTCGGTCTGTGTGTGTGTGTGTGTGTGTGTGTGTGTGTGTCTACATGTCTGTTGAGGTGAGCTTCTTCATGCTGCGTCTCTGCGCTAGACTGGACGCCGCCACGGGCTCCAAAACCGGCTGACTCGTCTTCTGGCTCAGTGCTGAATAGGTTGCAGCCATGGCTCCCTGGAAAACAACACAATAAACACGTGCCGTTAATTTTTTTAAGTAGCTTTGAACACTTTTACTGGTGTGCTTCAAGTCTGCATTCTTTCCCCAGGAGTGTGTCCACAAGATCAGTCAAGTTTTGTGCTGCTCATCTCAACCAGTGGTCGAAGTCAGGTCTGAGAAATGAAGCTGAAGTGCCTTCTCCTGTGGTCGTGTAGAAAACGATCCTTCTTCTCTCTGGATTTATTCCCTCAGTAAACATTGTCAACATGAGTTTATGGTCTCAATCTCTAGTTTCTTCAATACAGCATGATGTTGAATGTTCATTTACTGAATTATGGTCAAATAAACCATAAGGCAGAGGATGTTTTAGGACACAGCTACCTGCTGATTGACAGGTCTGGGAGTAATTTTAACCCTTTTACCGTGTTTTCAGTTCAAAACCATTTTTATCACCTATAAATGTCTTATTCAGTTGCCAAAATCTGGAAGTTGAGGCTCCAAACAGTAGTCAGTGGCAGAGTTCTTACATACAGGCTATGATTACAACATGGTAACTTTGTCTTTTGTACTGTATATCCATGTTTTTCAGATTCTGCTCCACTTCTTTGTATTGCACTGCATTTGTTTGTTTATCTTGAACCACCCACTTATCCAGAGATGAATCAGAAGCACGTCATCTGAAAATGTGCAGAACGAGTAGCAGCACTAAGAAGTCTAACGCTGAGCTTTCAACAAGTGCAGGTACATCTTCAAGAGGCAGTCAGGGTCAAGAGGCTCTTATATCATCACAACATCCTCAGTCACACACATCAGTGTGTCCAACAAAGAGGCCTCAGACACACAAACACTGCCTCCTGCTGGCTGAGGCTGAGTGCAGCGAGGCATTTCACTACAAGCTATTTGTCAGACCTTGAACCACATGTGCAGGAGAGAAGCAAAAATAGCTCAGCAGTGGGATTCATGACGAAGAGCAGTCAGCAGCACCCAAATTCAGACCGATGAGGAGAAGAAGGATGAATGGACTCCTCTGTGCTGATAGAAAAGGTCAAAATGAATACAGGCAGTGTGAATCTATGGATCCACAGAGTGTGCGTGGAAATAGTGATTCGTTCCTTTAGATAATGTGCACAGTCACAACACATGCAGACCTCAGAAATGTGAGGTCGAACAGGTTGTTGAAAACCAAATGAAAACACGACGGGAACTTGTAGCGTCAGGGTTAAGATCCTTTGCAAGAGCTAGGGTTTCTCTGAAGTAGAGACTCAACCAGAATACCTGATAAGATACTGAATTTCTATGAGCATTACATGAGAGACGGAGTCATGCTGCTGTTTAAGGGGTGAAGAGAGAACTGAAACACAAAACCAAGCTCTCAATTTATGGCTGATCTCAGCTCAGATTCTCACCAGTGATCACAGATAGCAGCACAAAGGTTAGCATGAAGAGTTATATAAGCTCCCTCTGCACGGGGTGTAGTCACCATTTGTGCCTTTCAGGAAAAAGTTTCTGATCGCTTCCAGTTCAGATCTGCGTCTGCATCTGCAAGTTTTTATCTCCTCTCTCCAACCTAAACTTGATGTTAGAGTGCAACAAAAAAGTCCTTTTTTTGTTGTCAGTCACCTAGCAACAGTGCTACTTAAGCTACAAATACACCCCAACGTGTTTCATTTGAAAGAAGCATCCGACCTTGATAAGTAGCAAGATAAGACAGGACGCACGTGCTCTGCTGGATCGAGTATCAGAGCTAGAAGAGGTTATAGAGTGTGAATCACCAAAGTTCAGTCTGACTTGTATATGTCATGATGCCCTGTAAGGGTGTGACGTCATGTTGAAGCGTTCAGACCGTCCTCGTGAAGTGGTTCCACGTTCAGGAGCACAGAGTACAGACCTGAACCCCTGCCCTTTAAATTCAGCACACCCACCTTGACGAGGTGCGGTGCATCATGGCGTGTGAGCTGGAAGTGTGGTAGCGTGTCTCTGCAGGTGATCCAGGAATGCTTGAGAACCTGCTCTGCTGTGTAGCGCTGGTGAGGGTCCACATGGAGCATATGAGACAACAGGTCCTGCAGAATAAAAGTTGACCAACCATTTAAACACACTTTAAAAAAAAATGTCATCTCTGCTCACGACAGCTTTGAGTCCAAACAGAAAAAAAATCCTAGTATTACAGCTAGACCAGCTTTATGGAGACCCTTTCAAAAACAAGTGCACTAAGGACTATACAGAGGAGGAGAGTACAACATTTGAAAACATTCTTTAAAGTCGTAGTACCAGTGGAAACTAGCAGTGTCAAAGAAACACCCCGTGTGAAGCTGCGACTCGTCGGTGTGTGCTTACCTTTGAGGTGTCGGATACAGTATCCCAGTTGCCGCCTGTCAAAGAGAACTTTCCAGATCCTATCCGGAGCAGGATCTCCTCTGGTGTGTCGTTCGGCCCGTTAGCAAATGGCGTGTACCTGCAGACATCAAACACATGCAGTATATCATTTCAGGGATTTTATTGTACACTAGATTCTCCTTGAGTAAAGCAAAATTAAGTTTGACTTCAACATAACATTAAAAAAAAAAGAATGTAGATACTGTTACTGATGGACAGTGATCCAACATACAAAGACAGTTATGTGAAGTATTTTTGTGTGGTGTTTTATTTAAGATTTTTTTTCCAGGTTTCTCAGAAAAGAGGGAATTTTATTTCATGTACCAAGTGGCATTTTTATATCTTCTTGTCCATTTTTATTTCAAGCCTGTGTGTGTGTTTACATGACTGTAATCAGCTGTAACTTTTTCAAATATTGAAACACTCTTTACCTGCATTCCTGCCATAATTGTCAAAAGTAGCCCCCTTTTCTTCTGAAACTAGATTAGTTTTCAAATCAAATCATGACCCCAAGAAAAGAAAAAAAATGTGAGACATTGGATGATTCACAGCCTTGTAGTAATAAAATCATCAGGAATTAAGAATATCCAAAATCTTGGTGAAATCTGCAAGTAAAAATTTTCCAAAAGAGCTCCAATCTTTCCATGATGACACCAACAGCACCAGCAAACAGTAACCAGCACTGCATGTGCTATTTTGAGCTCCATCTTTGCACAGCATTGGACATGATTAATCACTCCCTCCTACATTTGGGCCAAATTGTCCAACATTTTTTTTAAACCAGAGTCCTTACCCTGCCAGCATGGTATACAGTAGAACTCCCAGACTCCATATATCACAGGCTGCATCATAACCCTGCCGCATTAGTACCTGAAACCACACAAGCACAGAGACAGGAGTAACATTAGGGACTCTAATGGCGCTGTGGTACGGTACGGCACGGCACAGCTCTACATGGTTGTGCTGCTTTTCCACTAGTACCTGGCACTAGGTACTTTTTCTGTACCTCCTCAGCCCTGGTTCCAAGCGAGCCGAAGCAATACTAAAACGCGACGTCAGCCAATTGGCCAACAAGTGTCGTCATTGGATGCGGGACGTCTGATTGGCCAAAATCAATTCAACTCCGCCATTTTTATAACCGGCAACAGCTTCGCTATTTTTACACTTCGTGGAGTATTCTCTGTTTCTCTTCTTTCACTTTGTCCGTGACAAAAAGTCACAGAGTGAGCAACAAATACATGATCGCTATCTTGTCCTCCATAGTTTGTGTTGTTGTTCTTCTTCTTCCCGGTTGTCTGTGTCGCATGCAAATGAAGTTTTGCGCTGCCGTATGACGACCCTGTCCACGCCGAGGAGGTAGTCAGTCGTAATGGAATCATACCATAAGTGACACACTTCTCTTCATGCTCTCATCATTTTTCCCTTCTTACCTCTGGCGCCACGAAGTTGGCGGTATAACAGGGCGTGAGGAGCAGGCCGTTGCCGCCCCGAAGCTGCTTGGCGAATCCAAAGTCACAGATCCTGATGGAGTCAGGATTTCCCGAGTCATCCATATACAGGATGTTACTGGGCTTCAGGTCTCGATGCACCACCTGGGCAGCAGGAGGACACATTTAGAGGATGAAGACGTCAAACCTCCATTTGTGCTCGTACGAGGTGTCTGCTCACCCCTTGGCAGTGGAGGTAGTCAACAGTCTTGGTGATGGTATAGAGCACAGCACTGGCCTCTCTCTCAGAGAAAAACTTCTGCCTGAGGATCTTGTCCAGCAGCTCCCCCCCTTTCATCAGCTCCGTCACCAGGTATACATACCTGCCCTCGTCATACACCTGATGTGGAGACAAGCGGTCAGCACAGAGGCAGAATAACAACGTCACTGCTGTGAAACTCTCACACACAAACGATACTGACGTCTTTCAGAGTGATGATGTTGGGATGCTGTCCATATCGCATCAGGATTTCAATCTCTTCAGAGGGGTCCCGCTTGCTTTTGTCTATAATCTGGATCAGACATGAAGACATGAAACACAAGTGAAACTAGTGGAGGTATTTCAATCAGCAAAGCACTGCTCTCAGTTATCTGGACATGCTCAGACATTTCGAGGCCGAGTTCATCTCCTCTCTGAGCATTTTTGTGACTTTAAACATCCAGCTTTATTTTAGAATGAGTAAATAAATAGTCACTATCATTATAAAAATATGCAACATTTCCTTCTCAGGCCACAACAGGCTGCAGAAGATCAACCAACGAGGGTAAACGTGCTGCAGCTCTGGCAGCTTCAGCCTGGTCCTGTCACTCTGGAGCTCAGAGGCTTTTATCAGCGGAATATTCTAGAGTCTCCAGTATATAAAACACTCAAGTCATTTATTTTGTAACTCATCCCCACAGTGCTTTTTAAAGCTTGCAGCCGTCAAAATGATTGAGAATGTAATAAGAAAACAAAAAAAAACAAAACTTAAGCATTAATGTGTGAGACGACTGAGAGGTCACCAGTTTAGTTCTGGGTGGTGTATAAGTAGCAGTGGGTATCTGTGTGAGCGTAAAGCAGAGCTTCCTACCTTCACAGCATAGTCCATGGCAGAGACTCGGTGTACACAGCGTTTACAAATGGAGTAGGAGCCGACCCCGATGTCCTCCTGCAGCTCGTACAGATCTGAGAACTTGGTCGAGCCCCCGTGCATCTGGAGAGAAGATGTGAACCTTGAGATTACAATCTTTAACATTAACTGAAAAATAATTATTACACCCCAGTAAAACAGCAACGGGCCAGAGTGGATGTTAGCAGTAGTAACTAGTGGTGATGTTACTCCATGTTCAGCAGTCAGTGTCGTAGCAGACTCTGTTCACGCATCACTTAACGGCAAATTAACAGTTATGAACAGAAGCTGAGAGTGTGAGGTCTGCAGAGGAGTAACAAACATTAAATCCAAACTGTGGTTGTTTCATTTCTGCCAACATGTCAGTCACTGTTCAGAAATCAACCTTTAAGCTCCTCTAGTAAAGTATTGAGCAGAGTTTTCTTGATAAAATGCTGTGTTAAAGGTTCCTGCACAACCATTTCTAAAATTGGTCCAGTATTGAGGGAGAGTGCTGGAGAAGACAGCTGCTCCATGTAATCCTTCTGGGACAAGCTGTCACCACCATTTACTATTCACTATAGTACACTAGAAGTGTTGGTTTTTGCTACGACAGGCTCTGATTGATGTGATGTGGGTCTGATATTATGGTCAAGGAGATTTTTTTTTTTTGGTGACAAGTGACAAAAGTCTCAGTGTTATCTAAAATGTCATGGCTGAATATTTAGATGATTTCCACATCATGGATGAGGTCTGAACCATATTCAATCAATCAAATTCATTATATAGCCCAAAATTGCATTGAATGCCCCAAAGGGCCTCACAAATGCATATTTATGGATTGAAATCTTATAATAATTGTCCTGTTTTAAGTGTGACAGAGGACAGAGTAAGGTGTGTTCACCTGCACTATAGGGAGGATGCTGAGCAGCGGTGAGCTCTTGTTCTCATCCATAGGAGTCGGAGCAACAAAACTGAAGCCTTTGAAGAGCTGGTGGGCGTTAGCACTGGGAGGGATACCTGGGGAGTCTGGACAAACAATATAGTCATGAACATAGAGATTTTACAGAGTCATTTCTTGCAGCCAGTGCTCAGTTGCAGTTTCCATGGCTGCAGGAGCATCTGCTGTTTTTAAGCTCAGAGGCATGTGAACAGAGCCCAGCTTGTGCGTGTAGGTTTACCTTTAGGCGTTTTAGCGGTGAACTCAGGGTCGAAGCAGAACGTGTCATCCGGTTTACCGGCTGCAGGCTTGAAAGGGGGCTGGAGCTCTCTCCTGTACAGTTTCTACACATGATACGCACATGCATGTCAGGAATCAAACTGCAATGCCGCAGGCTGTTTGCAGTGTGAACATATGTGTGAGAGTGGAGCCAAGGAGACCCCATCCCAGATTAACCCACTATCATCCCTCCACAGTCCAGCCAATAGCATCCTGCAGGCTCTTAAACACTCATGCAGGGCGTTTAGTGCACACGCAGCAAGAACTGGCCCTCTGCCCAGACACAAACACGCCGGCGTGGCCAAGACTGATGGCCAGAACTCACCAAGCCAACCGTTTGTTAGGTGTGAAGCCTCAACAGAAGCTGAAGAGTTACATGTGAATGTGAGAAATGAGGTGTGTGTGTGTGTGTGTGTGTGTGCGTGTGTGTGTGTACTCACATTCCAGTCGATGGTGGAAAAGAAAGCATGGCGTTTGATCTCCTCCACGCCGTCGGGCCCGGCCCCTAAAGACACAGATCACTCCTGTTCACTTCACCTGGCAGCTTTGCTTTTTACTGCGATCAACACACTCACACCTTTCCTCTCTTGGTGTGTGATTTCAGTGGATGCCAACATGTTAACAAGCTGAAAGCAACATGTGGATCCACTGACAGGTCTCAATGCTTTAACCTTACCTAGTCTGTTAGCAGGGTTGCGTTTAAACAGCATTCTAAGCAAACTCTGGGCTTCCAAACTGAGGAACTGGGGCATTCCCAGCTTAGCTCTGGAAGGAGGAAAGAGCAGAAAAGCTACAGTCACTAATCAGTAACATTAACTTGCCTCATTGGGTTTTAATCACAGTGTGTAATGACTCACTTGAGAATCATGTTCATGGTCTCGTTGCGGTCTTTCCCCTGGAACGGTAATGTCCCCGTTAGCATCTCAAACTGCGAACACACAATAAAGGAAAGAGGATATCGTCAACACAGACATGAACTGATGATCTGACACGTTAGTATGTACGTCAAAGATGAGGTTTTCCACACCATAAGTACTCCCAGAGACCACCAGTCTGCACTCTGCGTATGTCCTCTCCTGTTGACCACCTCAGGGGCCATATACTCCACCGTACCGCAGAAGGAATAAGCCTTCTTATCAGCATCTACTGACTCTTTACTCAAGCCAAAGTCTGCACAAGAGCAAGGCAAAGCAAAGCGGTGAAACACTGTCGCATCTAGTAATGATATGAGCACAGCTTTATTCATGAAGGTGCTGCAAGAGGAAATAACTGCTGAGGAAACTTCTATTCTCAGTGAAGACACATTTAACATGAAACAGTTCAATTTACAGACTATTACCAGAATTCATCTATTAAATTATTCTTTATAAATAAAAAAAACAAAAAACAACAAAAAAAAAACAACATACCCGTTAACTTTATGTGTCCAGCTTCATCAAGTAAGATGCTGAAAGACAAGAGCAGATTTTCCATGGAGGTGAGTTTCAAATAATAATAATAATAATAATAATAATAATACAATGACAATATTAAAACATCTGGTTAATATGGGAGTTCTCTGTTTAGAGCCACATCCCAACAGAGAGGAAGTCTGGACTAGATAATACAATTTCTACATAATTATAAGATGTAGAATTAAATTTGGTCATTTTGGACGGTAGAGACAAACTTAAACAAAACATAACATAACAAACTTCTAAATATATTTTCTTTCAGATGATGAAAATCCAGCTGTCTGTCACATAAGGTTAAACATATCTGAACAACATCTGGTAAAACATCCTTTCAACATGTTATGATTTCATGTTTGGTTTAAGCGTGCAGTACATGGGTAATATTTAAACTATCAACCTTTTGAAATAAAGAGGAATGCCTCTGGCAGGTGATCAGTAAGCTGGATGGAGTATGATGGTGTGAGGGTGACAGTGAGGGGTCTTAGCGCTCTTACTTCTCTGGCTTGAGATCTCTGTAAACTATGCCCAGGCTGTGCAGGTGGTCAAGGGCCAGGGCCAGCTCTGCAAGGTAGAATTTCACATCTTCCTCTGTAAACATAACCTGATAAGAACTGGACAAATTTACTCTCTGAACTAAGAAGAGGAGGGAAATTCAGCAGCAAAAGGAAAAAAAGACACAACTTGAATATTAAGCTTAAGTGACCACAAAACAGAGAAAACAGAGCATTGTTATTGACATAATATCAACATTTCAAAATGAGTTACACGACTCAGCAAGCCGTTGATTTGACATTGCCGGCAGCCATCGCTTTGGTTCAGAGACATGCTTTTCAACACAAGGGTCTATCTGGAGAACAAACACACACTGTCTGAGCTCCTTGAAAGCATCTGAAAAGAGCCGATTTGAGCCTGACAACAAGCAAACCGACGAGCTCGACGCAAATTCAGAGAAAATCACTCGTGTTTCCTTGAGGAATTCAAGTCATAATTTGAATAAAAAGCAAACATGAGAGAAACAAATGAGCTGGCAATACTTGTGCACAAAATAAATTAAACATTTTTGCATATTAAATGTGCACCTGCTCCACTGGTAGCTGTCAAGATTAAGAATGCCTTTGGGTTTTAAAAATAACATTGTGGCATATGAAGTTCTGACTTTCACACATGTATAAAACATGAAATACCAGATTAATAAGCACATGCTGTACTTTTCTTTTCAGACTGTGTAATGAGACATAAGGCAGCAGGACGTCATCTTACCTCTTTGGATAAGCGAGTGAATACATCCCCTCCCCTGAGAAAGTCCAGTATTAAATACAGTTTCCCTTCTGTCTGAAAGGCTGGGAGACAAGGAAACTAGTCAATGAACCACAACTCATCAACAGAGACACTCAAGGTAACGCATGTAAACACTTTAACTCTCTTATTAGCAGCAACAGCTTGCTAACAGTAACATTACTCAATATAAAAGCATGCTTTATCAGACTGATCATTTTCTTTTTAATAACTGTGAATGTGTATTACGGTAATCTTGTCTGTTAAACATTGATCTAATAGAAACAAATTAACTAATTCCTCTTCACTAACTGTGTAATGATTCTCAAAATATTCCAATAAAGGACGTTAATAAAGATGTTTCTTATCCCCACCTGAACTGTATGATTACATATAATCTGCTGCACGCTAAGCAAAGGAGGGTTGCTCTTACCGTAGTGCAATTTCACTATGAAGGGGTGATTGACTTCCACTAAAATGTCTCTCTCCATTTTAGTGCGAACTCTGTCCCTGACTGGAGAGAGAAAAGAAGAAAGGACAAACGGTGATGGTGAGAAATTCAACACCGAGGACAGGACTTTTTTTTTTTTCCTGTGGCCGTGGATGGAAAACAAAGTGACGTTTACCTTTCAAAGATGCCTTTTTTAGAACTTTCATTGCATATAACTGACCAGCATCTGGACCCACGATCTTCCTGACGAGAAACACCTGAGGGGAGAAGAAGAGAAATTTAGAAAGATACGATCACACTGAAGGGAACATTGTCTGTGGTGTTTCCTCACCTTGCCGAAAGAGCCCTGGCCGAGGACTTTGAGCAGTTCAAACTGAGATGGATCAGCTTTCTCACAGCCCTCCTTCACATGGTGGGTGATAGGGATCTCCTCATATGTCCCTTCATCCTGCACAGAGAATATCAGTACGACACGTTCACACAAGGCTGTCATCCTTCATGCGCATGCTTCCATCCACCATTACGTACACAGTGCGAGAAAGACTCTCCCTCCTCCATGGGCTCGTCCATGATCTCATGTCCATTGACCTGCAGCAAAACCCCCCCCCAAAAAAAAAATGTCAGATCAGAGTCGGCAAACACTTTCAGAAAGCTTGTTCATCTTCGTTTTGAGCCGAGCAGGACGAGGAGTGCAGCTGCCGCACACCCACATGGATGACGAAGGATTCAACAGATGAAATCAATGAGTCACATGCAACAACAACAACAACAACAACAGGAGCAGCGCGCTTTCACTTTTTATCCCAGCTCTTATTTGTTGTCAAACAGCATGGAGTCCATACTCTCAAAGCCCGTCCAGCTGTCCAGCTCTCATCCTGCTCCCTATAAAGCCCCTCATTTTCAGCAGTCTGTCTTAATCCCCCATCCAGGGAAAAAACAACATGTCTGACTGGCTCTTTAGCGAGGGCTGCAGTCAGCATCCGACCTCGAGGACAAACTGGGGTCCGGCTCTTTTAGGGTTTCATGGCTGATGGTGGTGCTTGTTTTTTTTGTACATTTAGAAGCCTGTTTCATGCCTCTCTCTCTTTTGTTTGTTTAACCTGTGGTGTAGTCAGCAGGGGAATCAGATATTTCAGCATTCGCTCAGCAAGTCAGACAATGAGCCAGCCACTGTGACATTAAGCAGGTCTGCATATTTCAGTGCTGAAGCTCCAGCCTGCATGATGTATTTAGTCCAGTGTGTTTGTGTGTTGAATTCCATCAAGCCCCTGAAGAGAGGGAGAGAGAGATAGAAAGAAACAGAAAGAGAGAGAGAGAGATGAGTCATAGCACTACGCAAACCCACTCTGTGGGTGGAGCCACAAACATACACTCACTCACATCCCACAGAACAGAGGCCAACCAAACCACTTGCCCCAACATCTCTGCACCATAGGGTGACATCACCAACGCAAACATTCAGAAATCTGTCACGATGTAAGAGACAACGCACAGGGAAACGCAGTAATCCTCTGTGCATCTCTCAAGTCGAACATCCAGGCTAGCCAGAGCTAGCAGGGCAGTGCTTGTGTCATAATTCACACATCCATTTTCACTCCCACCTTTTGCTGTGGCTCATCACGGCTTGTAACAGAGCGCAGCCTACACTTGCAGCACACACCAGGCAAGCCATTTTCAGCCTGTTGGAAAGATTTGTCTGAGAGCCATACAAAATATAATCTCGCCATCAAAGACACTGACATACAGTATCTCACCTTCAAAGTAAAAACGGATGCTGAAGTGTTGAACAACCAGTAGAGCAGTTCAGTCCAGTGTTTACAAATGTCAATGTTTACCATGTGCTTCTGTTGTCCTGGCAGCTTTCAGTGACCAGCAGATTATTAAAATGCTTATGTGTAGCAAACACTTTCTGAAACAGCAATATTTGGGGCACAGCAGTTAATGAATTATTCAATGTTTCAATGCCACCTACATAAACCAAGCACCTTCAACAGATGCCAAAAGATTAGAAATGCTCTGGTAGAAGTCCTCTAAATGATCACACAAGGTTTTAGCTCAACAACCGGTCAGAAGCCTGGGTTAACATATTTCTGCTGCCTTTAGACAGAAGCACAGAGGTAGACAGTCTTAGGATGTCAGGCTAGCTTTGCTGCACATGAATAAACATCCTATGGTGGACCTTCCCACAGTTATCACAACAATAAGAGTCGTCTTTAACATGGATTATTAGTGTCACCAAAAGGTCCGATAATTAATGGCAGTGTTGGTGTTAGTGTGGTGGACATAATATTAGGTAATTAATCACAACTTCACTTTGCTGAATGCAGTTAATATTACAATACAAGGTCAGCTGTGTAGATTAGTTTTCTCAAATTACTATTGGTTATTTCGCAGAAACAAATCGAGAGAAGAAGCTAATAGCCGCATCACTAACTCACTTCTGAAAACCGCCTGAGCACATTGAAACCGGCTGGAGTTAAGATGTACAGAAATATAACGTTACTGAAATGTTTTGAAGCCGTGATTTAAAAGCATAAACGACACTTCACCAGCCTCTTCACTAACAAGACGGTGGGGTTTGATTAAAAACTTGTCTCCCAAGTTTGAAGCCAGCGAGCTGTCAGCTAGCATTCTAGCTACATGCTAACACTAGGTGCGCTAAGCTAGCTGTGAGGCAAACTCCTCTGGAGAAGTGTAAACAACAACAAAGGCTCAGAGGAGGTCATGTGTCACTGGATTAAGAGCCTGTCCTCTACAAGGACTACTGAGCGACCGGGAAAGGCCGGCTGGGCAGCCATCGAGCTGTGTACACCGGACTGTGCAACAAAAATAAACAGCTAACCAGCTGTTAGCATCAGCTAACGCGTTAGCATGCATCACGGTGCGCTACAGGGTCGTGACGCGAATTTAAGCTGTCCACAGCCTCGCAGGTCGAGCTAATTTAACGGGATCAGAAACAATGTTAACCCCGTTGCCATGCCGAACACACGGACACCAACTCACCTCACTGCAAACGCTGTTTACCTCCATCTTGTGCCAGGAGTCTTCTCTAAGTCTAAGGCATCGTAGTCTACCTAGACCCCCGCTCCACGTTGCATGTCTTCCCCCTCTGTGGAAGTCCGGCTGTTCTGCTTTCGACGGTCAGATCCGAGCTGTGTGGCCGCCAACCGCGGCTGTCGGGACGGGATCCGGGGAGGGGGGGCTCGGTGCGGGGAAGTCGACGCCGATGACTGGACCATACACTCGCCGAGAGCACCGCTATCCTGCCATTGATGCGAATATGGCGGCTACAGTGGTACCTGATAGTCAGTGAATGAGTGTTTATTGACGTATTTATGACGCAACTCAGTTAAGGATTTCCCCCCCGTCCAAACCAAAGCGACAGATCTGGAGTCAGAGGAGGGAGGAGGGGTGGTGGTAGGGGGTGGTGCTGTATGACATGTGTGCTATCACATGCATCCGGGTGGTGAACCATTTGCTTACGACTGACCCAGTCACTGCCTTTGTCAGTTTTTAAATTATGGCTGACGCAGGGGGACACGAGTAAACAGACACCTCTGATGGTGAGCCATGGACCTGAAAGCTTCCCATCTTCAGGGTGTAAGTTGACTGTTTTGAAGCCACTGCTCTGTAAGCCTCTCCATCCCTGGTCCAAGTGGAAATAAGAGGCTTACAGCTCATCCACTTTCCCTCCAGCTCCTCTCCTCTCCCACACGCAGTCAATGCAACATGCATTACTATGCCTACATTTGTTTATGCATGCTGTTTAAAAGCAACTGAAATAATGTTATTTGGCAACCACTATCGATTACCTAGACAATGGACAGTCTGAGCCCTCTCTCAGTCTCCGCTCTGTGTCCATCATCTTTCAGCTGAACTGACAGATTCAAGCTTTTAAAACCCAATCGTATCGACTATAAACTGCTATATGAGGAAACCTGACATTTGTCTCATTGAAACACACAGCCACTGAGGTAAGTTAGAGGTTGTTTATTGTTGTCTCCGGACTGGACCAGAGCGAGGCGGATGATATGCAGTAAAAAAGGCATTTGTCAGCCCAACAGTCGTGGGGAAGCATCCACCCATAGGCACTGGGCGCAGAGTGTTGAGTGTCTGTGTAAATGTGAGGCCATATAGTCTGAAATCAGCTTCTACATGGAGTGTGGGGAACATCTGTCTGAGTCTATGTGAGATGATGTACACAATAGTCACTTTTGTTCTGTGACTGCATCCAGCAGTTGCTCCTCTGATGCAGAGGGCTCAGTAACTTCAGTTCTGCTATCTGTGTTTATGGCGACCGCTGGGACTTCTTCGTTCTCTGTGGCCGGCAGAGGATCCATGCTGCTCACTGAGCCGTTGTGGTTGGAGGACACATCTGCTGACGTTCCTCGCTCCACAGTCAAGTCCCAGTCCTGGTCTGGAGGCTGAGGTAGACTGGCCATGAGTTCCTAAATGCAAACAGCAGATTTCAGGCAAGAAAAGTCAACAACATGTGGTGTTTGGATCTTGTCAGCATATGACTGTGAACGAACCTGCTGTCTCTCCAGGTCGTTGTTCCTCACGGCACTGAGCAGGCTCTTCGTGAAGCTCACAAGCTCGTCGTATTTTTGTTTTTGGTTCTCTAACTCATTCTCTAAGAACTGCACTTCCTCGTGCTGAAACAGGTAGAGTCAAAGCAAAGCAGCAAGGAGTTAATTCAGAGCTTGAGATTT
The DNA here is from genome assembly GCA_029721515.1 of Synanceia verrucosa. Lineage (NCBI taxonomy): Eukaryota > Metazoa > Chordata > Actinopteri > Perciformes > Synanceiidae > Synanceia > Synanceia verrucosa. Next base: position 25,116,210 of record CM056553.1, read on the forward strand.
TTACTTAGTGTCACACTGATTTCCAACAGCAGACAGATTACAATGAAGGATTCATGTTGTAAATGCAGCCAGCAGTTCATGCCTGTCAGTTTGTCATGAGCCTCTGTCACAGAACCTCTTTAAAGACTGGTGCAGTTGTTCTGTTGTGGAGTTTGCAGCAGGCACAGCGATACTACAAGCCCACTCTCACTCTAAATGCTGTTGTGTTAAACGTCACGCCTCTTTTGTGCCTGTGATGGCTGGCGTGCTGTATAAAAACCACACGCTGGTGCCGCTGGTTTGGTTCAGTGTGAAAAAAATCAAAGTTGCCATGATGGTGGATCTCCTGTGTGGCACAGCTGGGGAATCTCTGTGTGTCTTCACCTTGAATTCCAGAAGGCCCTGCATCTGCTGTAGGTCTGAAGCCACCAATTCACGATCATCGTCATCATCATATTCATCTTCCTCATCCTCATCGACAACTTCAATCTTCTGTTAAAAATAAAACAAAACACACACAGAGATTAGATAAAAATCATCTAACATTTATTATTATTTTCTGTTTACTGTATAATGTGAAAGTGTTACAGTAAGTTTGATTTGTTTCAAGCCACACTCTCAGGTAAAGGAAAAATAAATTCATCCTTGTTAGAAAAAACTGGGTCTTGTTTACAACAAAGATTATCTTAGCCCGTACTGAAAACGTGGTTGCTGATATCCAGCAGTGTAGCTGGTGACCTTACTTATGTTTAAATCAAATGAATGATTAGAGTATGAACATTTTCTCTACCACATTGTTGGCCAGTGGAGCAGCAGAGGATGTGTCTGTTCTGTCGTCTTCTTCTCTGTGTTGTGAGTCGATGGTGCTATCTAGAAGCCACAAGGTGGTGTGAATCAATGACATCAATGCCGAGATGCTCTGTGTGTGTGCCTCGTATCAGCAGCCTAACCTTCAGACAGGCAGACGGATCCCTCGTCATTCAAGTCATCCCCGAGTTCGGGCATCGTGAGCCCATCCTCGTTGGGGCTGAGGGCCACCGGGGATTCGTTTCCCAGGGACGAAGTGGAGAAGACAGCGGGTCCGCCTTTAGGTGGAGGAATTTCAATACCCATCAGACGGTATTTCCTCCGCCTGTTGCTGATCCACGTCTGCCAAGTGGGGAAACACAAAACACAACAAGTAAAATTTAAGGATATCAATCGTTTTTTCGACATAGAGTGGGATGAAAATCACCAGTGAGTATATATGTATCACATCCAGCCTAAACTAAATACACAGCAGTTAGTTCACCCTTTGAGCGCCACTGACGTATTTTGACATCATTTGTAATAGTAAATGTTTTTTCATGATGAAATAGAAAATCTCTTCTTTTAATTGAGCTATTAAGTGTTTTCAGAGACATAGTACAATATATTTTGTGGGTCTTGAAATATGACTCAAAATGGGCAAAAATGCTGGAACAAGGTACTTTCTGTTTTATGAAATGGCTGGCACACAATGAGTTAATTATTTCAGTGATTTGAAGATGTACTGATGTAATAGTGGTGTACTGTTTCTCTGCAAAAGCAAAGCTTTTTCTTCCTCACAGTAAATATCCCAGAAAGTGAGCAGAGCGTTGTGTGTGTGTGTGTGTCAGAGACTATATTTAGTGCATCAGCATTCCTACAGTGACCCTGATACATGACTGTGTGACTTTTAAATAACTTTTGAGTCAAAATATGTATGACCTAGAAAAGCAGCAGTTCAGACAGTTTTGTTTTCACCAAATGTCAAGAAGTGGTCAGACAATGTGAGTAAGACTCGCAGGTCTGTAAGTCAACGAAACATCTGTCTCGTTTCAAGGGTACTGCAGATATATTAAGCTAAGAGGGAATCCCTACTTTTCTAAATTTCACTGTATTTGTCTGGTAATATACAAAAAAAGCCCTAATTTTTAACACTGACGAGTTGGATTACCTTGACGATTTCTGTGTCTACGTTGAGTTGGTTTGCTGCCGCTGTGATCTTTTCCCTGCAGACTGAGCCCAGGCTGGTCATGCCTCGGTCCCAGTAGCGCTTCAGCTGGATGAGATCCCCATCACTGAACTGGGTCCGATCCTGCAGCTGAAAAAACAAACTTGTGATTAACATGTTGATCGTCCTGCTTTTTAAGTTTTGTGTGTAAAGTGACAGCAAAAGTACTAACTGTTCTTTTTCTGGAGTTGCTCATAATCCAGGGGGCAGCAGACACACTGACTGAAGTCTAAACACAGAGACAGTCAGGTAAAAGTCCTTCATTTCGCTCTGAAAGGAGACAAGCAACGCCACTCAAACCTCCCCTACCTGTGTGCTGAATTCCCCTGTGAGTGAGGTCTGTGCTGTGACGCAGTAGCTGCCCTGAAGAGTTGGGGGTCTGGAGCTCGCCGTTGGAGGTGTGTGCCCTCCTCTCACCACAGACACCTCAGCCCCACTCGGGCTGGTCGGCGTTCGCTCCCTGTGGATGTGCGTCTGAGCGGCCATGTTTGCCAACTCCTCTTCCCTTTGCCACTCGTCTTCTTCGTCTCCGGTTTCCATGGCGATGGAGAAGTTGTGGCTGGTGTCCAGAGGATGGGTTGTCGGCCTACTGTAACTTTCCTGGCTTTTCTGGGTCGACGTGTGACTTGCCCTGAGCCTGTCGCCCTTTCCTCTTTCTGACAAGGTGAACACCTGCTGGATACGAGGTGTCTGATCAGAGGAGGGACCAGAGTTTTGTACGGGGACAGAGACCCGAGTCTTCTGAGGGGCAGGCAGTTGAGGTTTGGGGTTGGAGTGAGGTATGTGCTGAGGCTGAGTTTGGGACTGTGAGGAGGAGGAGGACCAAGGGCGAGTTTGCGCTGTGCCATACTGCCTCGTCCAGCTGTGAGGTACCACCCCTGCTCCTGAGCTCGCCCCGGCCTCCCCGAGGGATGAAGTTCCCATCCTGACTGCAGTGTAGACTAAAGGCCCTGAGGGCGGGAGGTTCTGAGAGAGCGAGACCAACTTGGGGTGGAGGGGCGAGGAGGAGGAGGTGTTCCTGCTCTGCAGGGCCCGGCTGATCAGAGACGAGGACGAGTGCGCAGAGAGCTCAGAGTCCGACTGAGATGGGGGGGCTGTGGGTCTTGGTCGGGAGGGTCGAGGGACGGCGTTTAGGGAGTAGATCCCGGTCAGTATGACGTCATTGTTGTTGTTATTGTTGTTGCTGCTTCCGCTGCTGTGGGGAGAAGAGGAGGAAGGGGAGGACGATGATGACGAAAAAGACGGGAAGGACGAGGACGGGGGGAGGAGGTGGACACGATTCTGGATGTTCCGAGCTGCGGCCAGTTCAGTAGGGAGCAGCGGCCCCGCCACCAGGCCATGATTGGACAGCGAACCTCCGGCTAATGAATGATTGGAGAGCAATCCCCCAGCGAGTCCGTGACTGGATAAGGAATGAGATATACCTCCATTTTGTTCCACCTTGGAGGCGAGCTTACGTCTTTTGTTGCCAACCCATGTCTGCAGGGAGAAGAGCAAATCAGCTCAGTGGCATCACTTAAAAAACACACACATACTTTCTGTAGTACACTACAGGGACTAATTCAGCAAAGTGAGGATAATAACTCATGACTCTGCATTAGCTGAAGAACTCACAAAGAAGCGACTCGCTTGACCCCCACAATTGTGCAACACAAATCATAGAAAAAGAGATCTGCTCCCCATTTTGCACATTTTATACGCCTACCCGGACCACGCTGAAATCCAGCTTGGCCTCCTGAGCACACTGCAGTATTAGCTGGAAGCATGCCTTGCTCTGATTGGTCATCCCATTGTCGTAGTAACGCTCCAGGATCCTCTGCTGTTCAGGTGTGAACACAGACCGCAGGTTCATCTGAGAGATGATCACAAAGATAAAGAACAAACAAAGACTTTGTGTTACACAACAATTCACTGCAGCACAGATTTTGGTCGATGATTATTTCTCTGAGTTTCCGCTTGTTGCCTTATGATTTCCAACATGAGTGTTTTTGTCATTTTCAATGCATCATATTGAAAATATAACTCTTATATACTCACAGTCTGCAGCCCACGCCTCTGTGACCATGCATCCATTCTGTTGCTGGAGGGGAACGAGGCAGCCATGCAAATCACAGCAAATCCTCCATGTTTCTGTATTAGCAGAGGTTTGGTTGCCCTCTCATGGTGTCTTCAGTGTACCTGGCACATTGCTGGGTAACGAGGCTGTGGAGCAGAGCCAAGTAGACAGCAGCAAATCATTAAAAAAAAAGACCATTACAACATCAAAAAATGATACACTAAAAGAGGATTATGCACTAATGAGGAAGTCTCGTCACACTGTAGACAACCAGTCAACACTTTGTCATATAATACATTACAGCACACTGGAAAACAGTAACAGCAAGCTTTGTGAAGCTGTAAAAACATACATGACGCTGTCAGTCAAAATATAATAGGCTGTGACAAGCCACAGTGTGGTGTCAGTAATAACACTATTAACCAAAACAACGATAATACGCTGTCCTGTCCATCAACTGAAAACCATTTACAGCTGTGCTCTTACATTAACCACGTTAAGTTGCAATTACACGTGTTAATAACAAGTTATGAAGTAAAAGCAAAACGTGATAATGTATCATAAGGAAGGTCAAGTACAAATCCAGTTATTTAACGAACATAATTCAATTTTTGTGGGATAAACAATAAAGAAACGGTGTCAGTTTAAGTTAACTTCACACAGCTAGCTAGCAGTTAGCTTCAGTGTGCTACACAAACACAACTATAACGGAAGGCTCCAGGCTTATGTTGTTGTGTGAACTGAGTCTGTGCATTGAAAGAGGGCGAGGACACACAGCAACACCACTGTGACTGTCACAGATGACTATACAGTCGGTTGTTTACAGGCTGTGTTAAAGAAAATGTCACATACGGGAACGTTGTGCGACCAATAAGCGTCCAGGCAGCAGGTTTATTTTGGCAGGTTGACTGCGCATGGCTGCAGTCAATGTGGAAACATTACGGGGAGAATTAGCGAACAAAACTGTTGGCAGGTCAGCTTGGTAAAGCAAACGAGGAAACTGCCAGAGGCTTCAGAAACACACGGGAAACACATGCCTTAACTTTAGGACAGCGAGCCAGACAGTAAACAAACCGGGTAAGAGACACAGCTGCACAATGACCAAGCCAGCTGCTGGTGTTAGCATGCAGGCCCGAGCGACCCTAGCTAGCATTAGCATTAGCATAGCTCTCTCCCATGGATAGCTGCAGCTAAACTTTTCCTTCAAATCTGTGAATTCCCGACCTCGACCACCCCGTCATCCCTGACATGGTCCTCCCCGCTGGCACTGGCTTCGAGCGGACTGGATTCAAAAAACAGTCTGCGTTTCCCTGGAGAGAAAATGTGAAGTCACTTCCCTGCTTACCATTTCTGATGTCAAAATCAGACGGACGCTCAAATTCAGCAGATTTCTCCGCCAGTCCCCTTTACTAGACAATGAAATCAGAACGTCCGATCATCAATTCTAATCATGATTGTGACGTGTCGCAGACGGGAGCCAATGGGGGCTCAAGATCATCGCGGCGACATCCTGAAAGGGATGAAAACTGAGCACCGTGGCCCCGCCCACCGTTGACTTTGTTCCGTGAGCTGCTGAAGGAGGAGGTCACAGGCATGGAGGCAAAGTTTAGGAGGAGGAGGTCACAGGCACGGAGGCGAAGTTTAGGAGGAGGAGGTCACAGGCACGGAGGCAAAGTTTAGGAGGAGGAGGAGGAGGTCACAGGCATGGAGGCAAAGTTTAGGAGGAGGAGGTTACAGGCACGGAGGCAAAGTTTAGGAGGAGGAGGTCACAGGCATGGAGGCGAAGTTTAGGAGGAGGAGGTCACAGGCATGGAGGCGAAGTTTAGGAGGAGGAGGTCACAGGCACGGAGGCGAAGTTTAGGAGGAGGAGGTCACAGGCACGGAGGCGAAGTTTAGGAGGAGGAGGTCACAGGCACGGAGTTTAGGAGGAGGAGGTCACAGGCACGGAGGCGAAGTTTAGGAGGAGGAGGTCACAGGCACGGAGGCAAAGTTTAGGAGGAGGAGGTCACAGGCACGGAGGCGAAGTTTAGGAGGAGGAGGTCACAGGCATGGAGGCGAAGTTTAGGAGGAGGAGGTCACAGGCATGGAGGCGAAGTTTAGGAGGAGGAGGTCACAGGCATGGAGGCAAAGTTTAGGAGGAGGAGGTCACAGGCATGGAGGCAAAGTTTAGGAGGAGGAGGTCACAGGCACGGAGGCAAAGTTTAGGAGGAGGAGGTCACAGGCATGGAGGCAAAGTTTAGGAGGAGGAGGTCACAGGCACGGAGGCGAAGTTTAGGAGGAGGAGGTCACAGGCACGGAGGCGAAGTTTAGGAGGAGGAGGTCACAGGCACGGAGGCAAAGTTTAGGAGGAGGAGGTCACAGGCACGGAGGCAAAGTTTAGGAGGAGGAGGTCACAGGCACGGAGGCAAAGTTTAGGAGGAGGAGGTCACAGGCACGGAGTTTAGGAGGAGGAGGTCACAGGCACGGAGGCGAAGTTTAGGAGGAGGAGGTCACAGGCACGGAGGCGAAGTTTAGGAGGAGGAGGTCACAGGCATGGAGGCAAAGTTTAGGAGGAGGAGGAGGTCACAGGCATGGAGGCGAAGTTTAGGAGGAGGAGGTCACAGACATGGAGGCGAAGTTTAGGAGGAGGAGGTCACAGGCATGGAGGCAAAGTTTAGGAGGAGGAGGAGGAGGTCACAGGCATGGAGGCAAAGTTTAGGAGGAGGAGGTCACAGGCATGGAGGCAAAGTTTAGGAGGAGGAGGTCACAGGCACGGAGGCGAAGTTTAGGAGGAGGAGGTCACAGGCATGGAGGCAAAGTTTAGGAGGAGGAGGTCACAGGCATGGAGGCAAAGTTTAGGAGGAGGAGGTCACAGGCATGGAGGCAAAGTTTAGGAGGAGGAGGTCACAGGCATGGAGGCGAAGTTTAGGAGGAGGAGGTCACAGGCATGGAGGCGAAGTTTAGGAGGAGGAGGTCACAGGCATGGAGGCGAAGTTTAGGAGGAGGAGGTCACAGGCATGGAGGCAAAGTTTAGGAGGAGGAGGTCACAGGCATGGAGGCAAAGTTTAGGAGGAGGAGGTCACAGGCACGGAGGCAAAGTTTAGGAGGAGGAGGTCACAGGCACGGAGGCAAAGTTTAGGAGGAGGAGGTCACAGGCACGGAGGCAAAGTTTAGGAGGAGGAGGTCACAGGCACGGAGGCAAAGTTTAGGAGGAGGAGGTCACAGGCACGGAGGCGAAGTTTAGGAGGAGGAGGTCACAGGCACGGAGGCGAAGTTTAGGAGGAGGAGGTCACAGGCATGGAGGCGAAGTTTAGGAGGAGGAGGTCACAGGCACGGAGGCGAAGTTTAGGAGGAGGAGGTCACAGGCATGGAGGCAAAGTTTAGGAGGAGGAGGTCACAGGCATGGAGGCAAAGTTTAGGAGGAGGAGGTCACAGGCATGGAGGCAAAGTTTAGGAGGAGGAGGTCACAGGCATGGAGGCAAAGTTTAGGAGGAGGAGGTCACAGGCATGGAGGCAAAGTTTAGGAGGAGGAGGTCACAGGCATGGAGGCAAAGTTCTCATCACGTCAGTGTGTCACAGTGTCCTCCACAAGTGTTCTGGTGGTTTGGTTCACCTCTTCACTTGGTGCATCAGAAACAAGTTTATTGCCAAGTAAGTTATTATTAAAATTAAAGTTATTATTAAGACTTAACATCGACAGGAAATGTTTCATTTTTCTCTATTTATTTCAAATGTTTGGTATTATGAGCAACAGTTTTACATTTACACACATACACATAGTATACATATACTGCCCTAAGTCATTGTATTTTGCTTTTTATTTTTGTAATCAAATGACGATAGTATAGACATTATTGCAGATGTTTTGGTGTTCTAAAAAAAAAAAAAAAGCTCATTTCGTAAGCATCTCTTCGTCTGCCTTTCTCTGATAACAGTCTAAATCATCACCTGGATGGAAACTGTCTTGTCAGACAATCACAACCATTCATTTTTCTCCCTTACAGATTTTATGCTTATACTGCACTGTTAGCAATACAGCAAGCCTGGCCTATAGGTACTGTGTTATGTCATAGACAAGTTAAAATGTAAATATTTCCTGTTGCAGTGTATGTCAAGGACATAATGTGATACACATTTATGATTGAATTATTAGACTGGAAACAGTCTCAACCATCGGGCAATAAGTGTTCCCTCGTGAACCAGGTCAAGACACATGTATGCTGCGTTTGTGTTGTACTTGGAAGATGGAATTTCGGAGTTCCGAGTTTTAAATTTCAACTGGAATGCCCCCCAAAGTTGAAAGTCGGACAAACCTCACTAACCCCGACTTGACCACAACATCGTAATCCAAGATGGCAACGCCCTGGATTAGCGCCGTGTAGCATTATATGTTACAGCCTACAGTAGAGAAACGTTTTTCCCATTCATGATTACGCAGATGAACAAACACACACCCTCTGCGTCACACACCTTCTTTCTCATATTGCGGGCAGCACGGTGGTGTAGTGGTTAGCACTGTCGCCTCACAGCAAGAAGGTACTGGGTTTGATTCCCGGCCCGGGGCCTTTCTGTGTGGAGTTTGCATGTTCTCCTCATGTCTGCGTGGGTTCTCTCTGGTACTCCGGCTTCCTCCCACCATCCAAAAACATGCATGGGGATTAGGTTAATTGGTTAATTTAAATTGACCGTAGGTGTGAATGTGAGTGTGAGTGGTTGTCTGTCTCTATGTGTCCTGTGATGAACTGGACACTTGTCCAGGGTGTACCCTGTCTTTCACCCTAAGACAGCTGGGATAGACTCCAGCCCCCCATGACCCTATGAGAGGATAAGAGGGAGAAGATGGATGGATGCATGGACCTCATATTGCTGCAATAGCTTTCTGCATTCCGACAGAGCAAGCTCAACAAACTTTTTGAAGGCGTCCATCTTGGTTTTCCGATTTGTTTCCTCGAACTCATTCCCATCATGTAACATCATTCCCAGTTCCAACTCCCAACTTCTGACACAACACTGTCATATGACACATTTTGTATTTATTAATGTGTAATATTGCCACTATTAATTCATGCTATTCATTGTGTAACACTTATCTTTATGACATCAGTTGGTTCATTGTGTTCACATATTTTGTTCACTTGTTCATAGTTTTTCACCTTTTTGTTGTTTGTTGGTTATTTAGACATTTATACACTGTTTACTGATCTATGTCGGTTATTAGTCTTTTCACTGTACATTGTTTCCTTTGTTACAGGTACTTATTGTGACGTGCAAATCTAGACTGAAGGCCATTTCATACTTGGGCGGACTGTCAACGGAGCAGTATCTTCGCAGAATGTCCGCTCCACTCAGAGCTTTCATAGTCGATCGTACTGCCGCACACTACTTTCCTGTGAAATTGCCGTGAATCGGAAGATCGGTGTCACAGTTAAAGTGGGTCGATGTGAAAAATACATGCGGAGCAGTTCTGTGTGTCACCAGCACAGAGCAGAGTCCATGCAGTCGTAAAATCTGAGTTTGAACGTGAAATCAGACCTCCACGGAGTCCGCTCCACATCCATTCTGCCCGAGTATGAACTAGCATTAAGAGGGACTAATAATAAATAAATTTTATTTTATAATATTATCTTAACCTAAGTTAAGTCACTTAAGTCACTTTTGTGCAACAGAATAAAGTAAAACTATACTCACTGTGTAGTGTGACATATTCCTATCCACCTGGAGTTCTCCATCTCCCTTTGTATAAAGTGAGTCTGAGTGTGTGTGTGTGTGTGTGCTGCTTTAATCCATGACGTCACCTGTGTTTCAGGTGCACAGCAGGGGGCGCTGTTCCTCCCGTTCCTCCTGTTTCTTACAGCTGAGTCCTGCGTGCAGTAGCAGCGCCTGACAACTACTGCTCATTTGCTCATTTGCTCATCCACAGAAAGTGAACTAAAGACAAATGTGTGATGTGGCACTATTTTTTGATAAAGACTAATGATGAAAATATTTCAGGTACACCCAAAAATGCCCCTCATTTAATATTTGTTTTTTCTATATATTCATGCTCTCTGTCTGCTTGGATGCTCATACAGTACCAGGGGAGATTCTCCCTGCATGCAGTGCGCTGCACCATTCCTGCTCTATTATGAGTGGTGGCCCTAGTGATGCTGCAGCGAGGCGGACGGGAGGGGGGTGGGCTCGCTCCATCCTCTCGCGCCCACCGAGCCCATTTCTCACAGCGCGCGGGCTGCTGGCGGGAAGGCACGAGAAAGAGAGAGAGAGAGAGCGCGTGCGTGTATCTCCGCGTGTGTGCGCGCGTGGATTGCACCACCGCACCAACCCCCCCACCCCTCCAGCCCTCCACCCCCGATCCACCGTTTTCTGCAGGCGGCCATGCTCCGGTGGAGAGAATGAAACTGACAAAGCTCTCTTTCCCCGCACATTCTGCCGCCGTGTCATCGCTCCAGATGTGACCGACGGCTCGTTTTATGTCGCCCGCATTGAGTCCTGCGCCGTTCAGCTCGGAGAGACCGTGACCACCATGGCTCTGGTGATGGAACCTATAAGTAAATGGACACCAAAGCAAGTGCTCGACTGGATGAAAGGTACATTTTGGATCTCCCTTTCTTTTGCATTTTGCATCAGGATGCTTGTGGTGAGAATGAGGATGATGGTGATGGTGACGATGATGATGGAGGGCCACGGTGTGCGTGCATGTGTGCTCTCCCTCATCCTAAACCTGCAGCTGTGATGTGTGAGCTCATCCTGAGTGACTGATTAAAGTGCACTAAAGTGTGGGAGTCGGTTGCGGAGGAATGGATGTCCCATCAAAAAGCAGGGAGTGGAGGCTCAGCGTTCTGTCAGAGAGCGCACCCCCTCGCCTATAGGATGATGGTGCTGATGCTGCTGCTGCTGCTGCTCCATCAGCACCACCTCCAGCAGCAGCAGCTCCCATCAATGAATGTGGAAGATATGTCACCTGCTCTTTCACTTACAGCCACATGCTGTCTTTGTATGTGCACGTTTGATTAATGTAGTTAGCTGCATGCATACCTCCACCCCCCCACCCACCGCCACCTACGCCAGCCTTTACAGTTGCTTTCAGCACCGTGGACAGTGCAATGCCTCCTCCTGCCATATAAGGCGAACAGCACCAATGCGTTTTCTTCTCAGAAGGTCCCTTCGAACAGACAGCATGAATGAGTAATCGCTAATCATGTGTGTGTGTGTGGAGGAGCTGCACTCACACACTGTGGTCACACAGAGCTGTGAGGGAAACTGTGGTAGGCCTATTGACAGAGAAATGGGGAGGGAGGGTGTCCGCAACCCCTTCAAGAGAATGACTTAATCACTTCTGATATGTGGTGACTCAAACCTACAGCGTGACGTTCCCATAGATACAAGTGAATGTGCTTGTGCATCCATCGTTGCTCATAGAGTGACATCTGATCTATCAATCCTCCTGAAACCATTAGGTTATTACTTCATGTGTTTCCAGACTTCCACTGTGGCAAAGCATTGGTGATGTCTGAGATTAGAAGTCAAGGTGGCTGCTCCTCTGGTGGGGTGGGGAGACACGGTGGACGGGAGTGTTTGGGACGCGTTGTACGGGAGTTGTACGGCTTCATCCTCCGATCTGTGGAGAGCATTCACTTGGAAAACTTCACTCACGCTCCGCTGAGATTAGATTGGAGATTAGATCGGTAACACGTCACAGTGTGGCTCTGCAACATGGGAAACACACTCATGGACTTGTGTCTTAGGGTGTAAGACAGAAGTGATCTGTTACTACAAAATGTTGACTTGCTTTGCCATGTTTTAAACACGCTGCCAGAATAGAGGAAGGAGGTTCAGTTTTAAAGAAACCATGGGCTGTGCAGCAGTGATTCCCCTCCTCTTGCAGGCTGCAGGGATGCTTTGAGCATTAAGAAAAGTTGTATGTGGAGTTGAGACCACAACAACTGGACACAGTCATTGTAAGACGTTTCCTGCCTGCCAGTGAGGAACAGACACAGCTTGAAATCACTTATCTAAAGTGTCGCGCTCCTCAGTCTCTGATGGTGATCATGTCTTTTAAAGCCACAGATGTCACAGATGATTTCAAACCGACGAGCTGAGTCAGAAAGGAACACTATTCTAATCTTATCACACTCAAACAACCTTTTAGGTTTGTCGTCAGCACAAACAAGTGAAGTGAAAACAATGAAAAATGTACACAAGTCATGAGGGAGGCTCGTTTCGTCTCAGCCTCTTGACCTCTTCCACACATTCACTTTCTCCAACGTCTCCAGTGTCTCTGTTCCTGTGAAGCCTCTCCCTTTAGTTCCTGAGCAGCTTCAAACATATAGACCCTCAGTGGCAGGCTTATGCTCAGATCTTATTTTCCTATGAATAAAAGAAAAAGGGGAAAGGCCAGTATTAATGTGTGCGCTTACAGGGGCTTCACTGTGGCCTCTCTTTCTGGAAGCTCTTCATCTCTACAGTGCTCAGCCGTTTTTAGGGAGCAGAGATATTGAGCTCTCCCTTCAGAAGTGCTGTTGTTTTCTCTTGCTCACCATAAGAGAGAAAAAAATAAACGTGCACACAGATGCCCAGAGCAAACATTTGTCTTCACCTCTATTTTTATTGTTTCTCTGTATCAGTCGGCCGTCACAGTCCTTAGTTGTCTGAGTGCAGCGGCTAACATAACGACACCTGCAGATTAATTGAACTGTGAGATTTTCTTCTTGTTATTTGGGGGGGAATCTACTGCCTCCATCAGGTTCCCAAACCCGAACCAGCTGCATAATATTATCATATCATATCAATATCATATCATATTGATCAATATCATCAATATTATCAAATTCACAGTTTTACCAAGAATAGAGCAAGGACTTTATTCAGTGGAAATCTCTCATAAAATCTTAAATATTGCACATTGCAAATGACTAATTGACAAAAAGTGAGTCCATTGGCCTCAGTTCATATTTATGTGTTGTCTTTTACCACGTGTGTTTTGTAATTTATTTATTAGATTCATATTTAGACACATTGTGTCCATTTTAACTAGTGTTAGGAGTAATAATTCAGACCTTTCACTGACATAACATCATGCAACACCATATAATAAATACCATACTGTTAAGATACTCAATCACAACATGCATTTTCAAAAATCAGCTTTATTATCAGCGCAGTGTACTTTATTTATCAGCCTTGGTTTTATATAGCTGATGCACTGATGAGACAGTAGCTTTCGCTAGCTAAATCTGAGCTAATCTTACAGATACGTGTTTGTCTTCAAAATAACCAGTAAATGTAGCTGTGAGTGGAAGAATTAGGTGATATAGATCAGTAAATAATACTTCAGTACACAACATACGTATCTACTTAAGCACTACTTAAGAAATATACTACAGTCTATGGTTGCTACCCAGCAGTGTTTGTTGCCGGTGATGCTTTTCTTCATTTCCTCCACCTTTGGAAAAGCTACCTGTGCATTTGGTCATAGGTCTTGAGGGCTCATCAGAGATAGTTTGAATTATAATGTGAGTTCCTGTGGAGAGAGTCAGACACAGTTTGCTGTATGTACAGTACGTATGGCTTGTTTCCCTCAGTGCCGTGGAAGCAGTGCTCCAGCAGCAGGACACTGGTGAGCCTCGCAGAAAGATGACTCATCAGCGTTTGTTTTGATCAAACACCCACACCGGAGGAGTTTCCTCTATGTGTGTGTGCTCTGCTGGGGTGTGTGCAGACGCAACTGATGTATAAAGCATGACGCATAAAGATCTGCAGCTTTAACATGATGAGGCAACAAAGACAAATGGACTTTCCTATGTGCTGTGCAGACTTCATGAGATCGCCCACTGCTTTCAGGCGCAGCGTATCGGCAGCTTGCTGATGCATGCAGTGACGCGAAAATGAATGAGACTCACTTTTCCTGCAGTAATCTCTCTTTTCCTTTTTGCGCTCTGATGTATTGGAACAAAAACCAGTCTAAAAATAAAGGCTCTGTGTGACATTTCAGTCAGTTCATGAAATGTGCACATTTAGGTTGGATTTAAGGCAGAATTGTGCAACAGTGGCATGATACTGACAGCAGGAAATGATTTTCCTCTTCCGAGAGAATCCCCTGGATGTTTTTGGTTGTCTGAGTGTCTGAACCATGTTTTCTACCTTCCCATACTGTGTCCCCTGCTTTAGTCTGCTACCGACATGCTAAAGAAGCCTGCGTTGGAAAACACGCTTGCCCTGGCTCTGAATGTGTGTGCTTGTTGTAGTTTTCAGCTGTATATGCCCTATTATGAGGAAACACACACACACACACACACACACACACACAATTGTTCATGCACTAAATGCATCTCTGTATATAGGCACTCACAGGACTGAGCATGCTCACTGAAAACATACCGTATGTTTGTATTTATGCACATGCACACACGCAGACTCACGCATGCAGAGACACAAACGCTGGAGCTGCAGCTTTAAGTGGGGCATCGGTAGCCATGGCAACCACATCCAATCTTGTCGGAGTCACAGCACATGTCATAAGATGGGGATCCAGCATCAACGAGCACACACACAGATGCCCGATCTACATCCTGTGAGCCTCGAACATTCAGACTGGAAGCAGGGCGCTTGCACACGTACGTGAACACACAAGCTTCCCTCCTGTTTTATGGCCCTGAGCGGAGAGGAGAGAGAGAGAGGACAGGCATTCAGAGAAAGGGAGGCGCAAAGCAAAATGAAAGAAAGGCTGAGGAGCCTAAGATGGGGCGGAAACGAGGAGAAGGAGCCGAGGAGAATGGTTGGATGCAGTGGGCATCATATCAAAGCACCGGCTCCATCCGGACCCTCAGAGAGACAGAGGGGCCTGTGTTGTTTCACTGGCTTGGGTTTGCACCTGCTGCAGTTTTACGACCACAAACATCAACTTCATGCAAAGTTTCAGGATCCCACGTGAGGTTGTACGATATACAGACAGTCCGAAGATTTCTAGATGTGGCAAAATCTGATTCACATGTACAAATTAGCTTGCTGGGTTTGAAAAGGAAGCACATGTTGAGGAAGCCTGGTTTAAAAGGATTAAACTAGATTTTAAGCTGTTATCCTTTTGTTACTGCCAGGGAAGTTCACAGTTTATTCACAGTTTATTTCAGCTTAGCTCTCAACATGACTGCGAAGCTAGTTTGTCTGTTTAAGCTCAGACCTGCAGCTGAGTCGTACACATACAGGTTGAATCAGCTTTAAGGCACCAGTGTTGTTTTGGTTTTTAAGAGACTGGAAAATCTGACAAATTCTCTAAAAGACCAAATGCATGCGATAGGCGTAATAATGAGTTCAATATTAACCACAAGAACCTAGCAACAATAATAAAACCATCCACGAAGGATTCATTGAGGAACTAGTGAAGTGCCAGTGTTTCACTTACAACACATTTTTTTATCGCTTCGAGGCAATGAAACAAGCTGAAAACATCGGAGACAGAGCGACAAACTTTTCTTTTACCTCTGTTTTTCTCTCCACCATATCTGAGAAAATGGTTTGACATCTTTGTTGCTTAAACCTAAAGAAGCGGTTTTGTTAATGTTCAGAATGTAACGTTTCTTTCATTTTTGTGTGTTAAAACGTGTTGCCTTTAAGTTTCATGTTTGCTATTACAGCACCCACAGCTCTGATGGTTAGAGCGATCTGTTTTATGGTCTGATAGCATGTGAATTGAGTGCAGAGCAGCATATTGAGTAGAGCAGCTTTAATGTCAACATGTGCAGCATAGCAATTGTGACATTTCCTCCAGTGTGGATTGTTTAGAAAGTATTCTGCTTCTTCTCCCAAACTCCAGCTGTAAACACATTGAATGTGGCTGGAATAGGGCTCGTTAGGGCTTGTGAAGGAAAGTTCATGTTAATATACTTTAATACCTCTACTGTCGTCACTTCAGCTTCTCTGAGGTCGGTTTGATCCTCAGCTCTGCTTCTGAACTCCTCCAACAGCTTCCTGTTTAACCCATTTCCTGTCGCTGTACTCCTTCAGACTGCCTCTCGACACCGCTGTGGCTGCGGTGCTTTTGACGCCACGGTCTTAAGAATATTCTGTCATGATGTGATGAATATTTCACAGTAGGGATATTTTTAGCGTGTTGTGTCTTCTCTTGCCACTCACCGAGGCTCTTACTCCAGCTGGAGGCTCACTCAGCTTTACTCTGACCCAAACACAGTTGATGTTAATGTCAAGATATTTTTGGTTTTCGTTTGAGCTATGTCCAGCTGTAAACTTCTTTCTCGCCATGTGAAAGGTGTGTTTGTGTGCTCCTTCACCCCGCATCAGTGAGGGACCTGAGGGGCAGCAACTGCTGATCCCTCACTTCTGCTCTGAGGGCTCTCTCACTCCGGTTGCTCAGCAACCCTGGTGTTTTCCGAAAAGGAGGGGTTTATTTATTTATTTATTTTTTTGCTCGGGAAAGACGAGAAAAAGATGGGAGGGAATTGCATGAAATGTAGATGAAGCTGTCAACACGAGACGCTTGCTCCAGCCTCTGGGATCGTGGGATTCCTCTTAGTTTCTTGCAGAGATGGTTCAGTTTTGCTAACAAGAGATCTTTGTATGACACATCAGGCTAAACAACAAACATCTAGTGCCTTTGTGCTTAGGCTGTTCCCAGCAGCATTTTAAATAGAAAGCATAGACTCAAGTTACAGACTGATAATTTCTTTATTTTGAAAAATAATTTAATTAATAATTTAAAACACTGCTGCTCTGCACTCACACATGAAAAATAATATAGCCTTATGGCTTATTTTAAATGAATTCTCATGTCTAATTAGATAAATTCTCAACAATGTGTGACTTAACTCAAAGGTGTTGGTTTGAAATTGACATTCTTAGATCTGACTCATCTGATTCAAGCTTTCCTGGTCAAATTGCATATTTTTTTACCAAGCAACATGACTAGCTGCATGTGTTGCTTTACGCTAATTAAAAAAGAGTCAAACAAGGAACTGTTTAATAGACACAGTTGAGCTTGAAACACTTGAAAAATACAAAGTGCTCCACCCTAACATGACATATTAATGTTCAAGTAAACAGCAATCAATATTTAAGTTGTGTTGTTTGATTGGACTGGATTGAGAGTGGCTTGGCGACATTAGGAAACATCCCACTGATGCCATCAGGGTTCAAAACGAAGCTAAATCCTGATTGGTGGATGTACGTACGCGTCATCACTCTTTTCCAAATCAGTCCAGCTCATACTACAGTGAGGAAAGCGTGGAGGAAATGACCAAAAACAGTTCGAACATTTACCATTTTCATAAGTGAGAATTAGAGGCAGCATGAGAAAGCAGTTTTGTTTTGGAGGCAGACCCAAAATAGAGCCAGCACTGATTTGTGGTGCGTGTGGCCAGTAAATATCCTGAAAAAGACTCTCATTCAACTTAAAAGAGAAGCGCTCAAAAGTGGAAAAAAACACTGAGATGACTCCAATTCACAAGCCCAAAGTGTCACAGCAGTTATATTTTTATCTCCATCAGGCTGTGGGAAAAGAAACAGACTGTTGACAGTTGACAAATTTGGTGTTATGAAGAGCTATTCAAAGTGAGAGATGTGGGAGATATGCAGGCAGGGCCCTGGCTCAGCAAATAGCATTCAATATGAAGCTCCTGAACTGCAGCAGGAAAGACAATATTTACAGGAAACACATTAATGAGTGTGGCCCACCATCACCACACTCAGGAAGCACAGTCTCTACTGTCTGTGCTTGAGCTATAATAAAATATCTCACTCCCAAGTCAGTCGAGCTCCCAGGGGAAACTAGCAGCAGCTTATGACTTGATTACACGCAGATGTTCTGACATTACTCATGCAAAATTACTTTGTGTTTACCTCTGCTTCATGCAGGCTACAGGAGTCATCTGACTCCTATGACACTACATGGCGTGTGTAAGTGTGAGGTCAATTTTGATATTGCCTGAAGTAAACTAAAGAGAGGCAGAAGAAGGTGATCTGTTGTCGCTCTGCTCAGTCACAACACTGCTGCACATCTTCACTAATCACAACTACATCATATGTGATGCTTGCCGTCAGCCCAGCAGCCCATTCATCTGTGTGTGTGTTTTGCAGAAGTAGGACATACTGTAGCTATAGTAGGGGTAGGTTTCCCAGAGGTAACAGAGGCACTCAGCCTGCACCTCTTTGATTCTTTATTCATCACCTCGTCTCTTTATATTATTCATACTAACTGTAGGTGAAGAGAGAGAGAGAGAAAAGAAGGTGCAACTATTAATGATTAGGCTCCAGAAAGAGGTCTGAAGTCATGAGTGTGGAAAAGCTTCATCCTCTTATTCCAGCTGCAGAGCATCATTAAGTGTGTAGTGGCGATATTATACCACCATCACTTTTGCAAATGTAGTCAGATATTGCATTTGCATTATGATGACATGAGCCATAATGTACCACGTTGTATGACATGGCTGCCATTAAAAAGCACTTCCAGAAGCAGAGGGGAAGTGGGGAAGGACAAGTGAGAGCAGTGGAGGGAGTGAGAAGGATGCATTGGTCTTGCAGCCATGTCCATTTTTGTCTTTCCTCTCGTGTCTCTCTGATAGCGAGGGTCAGAAGTCCCATATTCAGCTAGTAATTAGAACGTTAGAATCTTGAATTGTAACTTTAGAATGTTCACTTAAAATGTTGAATGTTGTCTTTGAACTTTAGAATGTCACTTAGAATTTATAATTTTGAGTTACAACTTTAGAATCTTGAATTGTAACTTTAGAATGTTCATTTAGAATTTAGAATGTTGAGTTTGAACTTCAGAATGTAGAGTTAGAAATTTAGCATGTTCACTTAGAATTTAGAATGTTGAGTTAGAACTTTAGAATGTTCACTTAGAATTTAGAATGTTGAGTTAGAACTTTAGAATGTTCACTTAGAATTTAGAATGTTGAGTTGGTAGTTAACAGTTGAGTTGGAATTTTAGAATGTTGAATTGGAACTTTGGAATGTTCAATTAGAACTTTGGAATGTTCAATTAGAATTTAGTGTGTTGAGTTTGAACTTTAGAATGTTCACTTAAAATTTAGGAAGTTGAGTTAGAACTTTAGAATCTTGAATTGTATCTTTAGAATATTCACTTAGAATTCAGAATGTTGAGTTAGAACTTTGGAATCTTGAATTGTGTCTTTAGAAGGTTCACCTAAAATTTAGAATGTTGAGTTAAAAATTTAGTGTTCACTTAGAATTTGTAAATTTGACTTAGAACTTTAGAATGTTGAGTTGGAACTTTAGAATGTTTACTTAGAATTTATAATTTTGAGTTACAACTTTAGAATCCTGAACTGTAACTTTAGAATGTTAACTTAGAATTCAGAATGTTGAGTTAGAACTTTAGAATGTTCACTCAGAATTCATAAATTTGAGTTAAAACTTTAGAATCTTGAATTGTAAATTTAAAATGTTCACTTAAAATTTAGAATGTTGTCTTTGAACTTTAGAATGTCACTTAGAATTTATAATTTTGAGTTACAACTTTAGAATCTTGAACCGTAACTTTAGAATGTTCACTTAAAATTTAGAATGTTGAGTTGGAACTTTAGAATGTTCACTTAGAATTTGGAACGTTGAAGTGGAACTTAGAATGTTGAATTAGAACTTTGTAATGTTCACTTAAAATTTAGAATTTGAGTTAGAACTTTAGAATTTTGAATTATATCTTTAGAATGTTCACTTAGATCTTTAGAATGTTGAGTTAGATATTTAGAATGTTGAGTTAGAACGTTGGAATCTTGAATTGTATCTTTAGAAGGTTCACCTAAAATTTAGAATGTTGAGTTAGAAATGTAGTGTTCACTTAGAATTTGTAATTTTGACTTAGAACTTTAGCATCTTGAATTGCAACTTTAGAATGTTCATTTAGAATTTAGAATGTTGAGTGGGAACTTTGAAATGTTCATTTAGAATTTATAATTTTGAGTTACAACTTTAGAATCTTGAACTGTAACTTTAGAATGTTCACTCAGAATTCATAATTTTGAGTTAAAACTTTAGAATCTTGAATTGTAAATTTAGAATGTTCACTTAAAATTTAGAATGTTGAGTTAGAACTTTAGAATGTTGAGTTAGAACTTTAGAATGTCACTTAGACTGTTGAGTTGGAACTTAACAGTTGAGTTGGAATTTTAGAATGTTCAATTAGAATTTAGAATGTTGAGTTCAAACTTTAGGATATTAATTTTAGAATGTTCATTTAGAATTAGAATATTCAAATAGAATTTAGAATGTTGAGTTCAAACTTTAGGATATTCATTTTAGAATGTTCATTTAGAATTAGAATATCCAAATAGAATTTTGAATGTTGAGTTCAAACTTTAGGATATTCATTTTAGAATGTTCATTTAGAATTAGAATATTCAAATAGAATTTAGAATGTTGAGTTCAAACTTTAGGATATTCATTTTAGAATGTTCATTTAGAATTAGAATATTCAAATAGAATTTTGAATGTTGAGTTCAAACTTTAGGATATTAATTTTAGAATGTTCATTTAGAATTAGAAAATTCAAATAGAATTTAGAATGTTGAGTTGGAACTTTCAAATCTTGAAGTGGAACTTCAGAATGTTCAATTAGAATATAGAAGGTTGAGTTGGAACTTTGGAATGTTAAGTTCAAATTTGGAGTGTTGAGTTGGAACTTTAGGATGTTAAGTTCAAATTTGGAGTGTTGAGTTGGAACTTTAGAATGTTGGGTTAGATATTTAGAATGTTGAGTTGGAACTTTAAAATGTTGAGCTGAATTAGCCTACTATATAAAATATATCATGTAAAAAATGAGTATTCAGTGCAGAAAATTGGCCTGTCTGCTCACATTCAAATACCTTAAATTCGCACAGTACAGTACTTCACATTACCTTACATTCACATTTTTACATTTTCAGCTCAAGTCATTCCATGCGCCTAGCTGATTTCACATGTGTGGTTTTCACATACTTCATGTACAGACTATGGCATTAAATCATGTTGTATTACATGCGTGAGGGAATGTATTCCATTAAACAAGCTCCACTGAGAGCAGAGCCTCTCTCTGACGTGTTACATTTACAATTGCTCTTCTGCTCCGTCTGTAACAAGACTGTTTTTCTGTGTCACTCAGAGCAACAGTGGGTTTATATTTCATCTGTTGTGTCCCATGGCATACCAACGGAGTGATGCCTCTTCTCGCTCGTCCTTTGTGGCGAGTGTGTGTGTGTGTGTGTGTGTGTGTGTGTGTGTGTGTGTGTGTGTGGTGTGTGTGACTGTGTTGAGGTGCTACCACACTGTCTGCTCTCTGTCAGCATCGCTTCCCTTGGGCATCAGTGTTTTCCTCACAGCTCCACTCGGCTTTAACAACATTCCTCCACGGAGGCGTCAAGACCCTGAATAACAGCAGCAGTTGTAATTGTATTTCTCTGTGTGATTGTGCTTGAAGTGTGTGTGTTTGTGGAGAGACAGTGCACTGTTAGTGTGGTTCTGTGTGTGTGTGTGTGTGTGTGTGTGTGTGTGTGTGTGTGTGTGTTAATGCATTAGCTTCCTCTCATGTGTGTATGTTGCTCTGTGCTCATTTTGGAGCAGGCTTGTTCATTAGGTCTGTGGGGAGGTGGACTTTCTGCTGACTTTGTTTGGTTCAAAGCCTGAGGCTCGTGCTGATCAATAGCATCCTGGACCCACCACGTCTACAGTATGTGCGGCTCTCCGCATGGCGGGTAGCCACAGCTTAACGCCGTACGTTGATTTGTTGCTCACGTCTCTCTGGGTGTATTTTAGACACATCCTTAATCTCTCAGAATGTGCAATGAAATTCATTTCCCCCCCCCCAAAAAAAAAATTGCATTGCTTTTTATTCTTGTGCATGTGAGAAGACAACAAAGAGACACAGTCAGATGTTGGAAAGCCAAACCAACAAACAGTGTTTTCTAGGTGGCAGTTAGTACGTTGTCAATAAATTGATGAAATTTATGGCTCTGGGCTTCTATTTAGCCTTTGTTTCTATTTGGCAGATTTTCACTATTCAGCTTCTGTGTGTGTGTGTGTGTGTGTGTGTGTGTGTGTGTGTGTGTGTGTGTGTGCGCGTGTGTATGTGTGTGCGCTTTAATTCTGCAGACCAGGATTCAGTACAATAACGTGTACAAACAGGAACTCAAATTAGCCTTTCCATCAGTCTGTAGCAGGGCCATTAAATTCTCTGAAACTCTAAAATTAGTGATATTTATATACAAGTAAAGCTGACTCGGAGTCCCCTTTCCACCCAGTGATAGCACATAAACATCAGCACTGGCTAATCTTCTCTCTCTGTGCTCCCCTCAGGTCTGGACGACTGTCTCCAGCAGTATGTGAAGAGTTTCGAGCGGGAGCATATGGGCGGAGAGCAGCTGCTGCACATCACCCATCAGGAGCTGGAGGAGCTGGGTGTCACCAGAATAGGACATCAGGAGCTGATCCTGGAAGCTGTCGACCTGCTCTGTGCCCTGGTCAGTCAGCGTCTGTTACTACTGGAGGGAGTGATGTATACACACATACACAGGCTAACAGCTAGTAAAGCTAGTCAAAAATAGAACTGAACACATTAGTAAATAATTCAAAGCTGACTTTGCTTTAGTCAGTGTTAATAGGAGCATGTTGTATGGCATGTGGAGGATTTAGCTGTAGGTGCAATGACTGGTGATTTCATCATTAAAGTTCAGCCAGGTAGCTAGCTGTTGAACGAAACAGGATTATAAGGTTGTATAAAACATGTTGTTCTGGTGGGCAACGGTATTATATTGATATCAGTGTCTGAAAATGTTCAAACCGCACCCAGCCATCATATCCACTATATATCCACGTTCAGTATTTCAATTTAGAACAGAGTTTCATTCGAAACTCAATTCAACTGCAACAGCAACATAACAAGTTATAGTAAAAAAAAAAAACAGGAGTTATAAAATAATGGAATAAGTAATAATAATAATAATAAATATCTACAAAAAGAAAATAAAGATATTTTGGAGAATGAAATTAAATTAAAAATACTGTTTGGACTATGGATATGACTTGTAGGTTTATATATATATATATATATACACACAAATTTATAAACTTTTAAAAACTACGATAATAGTTGTCATAATTCAGACAATTTAGAGTAAGTTCACAGCTGAGGAAATTTTAGTTAATTTCCAAGAAATGTCCAGCAAAATAAAAAGGCAGCATCATTTGGACCCTGCTTAGTGTTTGTGACTGCCTCGGTCACTGTTCACTGTATCTGCAGTGGCCCTGCTCAGGATTAGAGAATTAGGAGGAATTAGGTGCTCCTCTCCCAGAGAGGGAAAGAGGGAGAGAGAGAGAGAGAGTATGTAGGAAGAGTATGCAGGATGCATCTTATCTCTCAAGCACACATGGCTGGATTAGCAGAGGCTGTTTGAATGTGTGTGTGTGTGTGTGTGTGTGTGTGTGTCTTCTCATTCAAATTTTCCAGCATGGGAATAAGTGTCCCAGAGCAGCAATCACCATATGTCCAGGAACTGGACACACACCTCACACACACATACTGCAGTGATGCCAGGTTGGTAGACAAGATGTATCACTGAGGATGAATTCCAGCTTATTAGGCTACTTTCAGACTGTCGTTCCTATCAGATATAATAACACTGAGCTCACCAGGTTAATTGCTGAGATCTGGGAACACACTTCAGAAGACTGGAATCACCTGTTTGACATTTCAACACAGATTTTAAATAATAATAATAATAATAATAATAATAATAATTTCATTTTAAATAGTTTTGTCATCAAAAGATGAATCATTACTGATTCAAAGTCACATTTTGGCTGGTAGATGTCCCCACAGATTGCATGGCATGGGAACATAATTTTCTGGTCCAGAAAAGTGTATGTGACCCTCCTGGCTCTACATATTTGGTTTAAACTGTGACAACACAAAATATGCTGATATCAGCTAATCGTCCAACAGTGCCAAGGCTTACTTTATGTGTCTACGTTGAAGTTTAAAGAATAGCCCCCCATCAGCATCGTGTAGCATTATTGTACCTGTTCCTGTTTAAAGCTGCACACATTTTGGTGCTCAGCTTTGAGCTTCCTTTACTTTTTGGTGACTGGTGTTTTCTTCTGTGGCTCAGAGGGATCTTTGTCTCTTTCAGTCTGGTTGAATTGTGCAGCGTTTTGTTCTCCATGTCTTAAAAATAAGATATATGTATATATATATATTTTTAGAAGGCCCATCCACAACCTAAAAGCATGAAAGATCATAGAAAAATACTGAGAAGCCATTTGACTTCACTGAGTAAAGCTTTTGTTACAAACCTTGGAACGACATTTTCACGTGCAAACAGGGATTAATTATTACAGGCATTTTGGCCAGCCTCACATCTGGCTAACCTGCTGAAGTTGTCTTGTCATTTCTTGCCATGTTGGACTTTTTCTTAGCAAAGCTGCACCTTAGGAATTACTTAACTGCTTCATAATCAATGGAAATGAAGAACACAAGACTCAAGTTATAATCAATCAAAACCATCCCTTAAAATAGTCCCGGGAAAGTAATTCCCAGCTGAGCCAGCTCTCATTAACTGTTCTCTCCTGGCATCAAAGGGATACACCTCTGGAGCACCTGTAGACACTGGATGTTTGGATAATAAAGGGAGATTTACTGGCATCAGCAATATAATCCATCATAAGCGAAGCAAAACGCTGCTACCCTGGCTCAGCCGTTTAGACTTTCTGGTCTTTCTGCAGTGAAAAAGGCAGCTTCTGTAGTTGGTTTGAGTAACAAAGGCAGTGATGGTGATGAGTCCAGTTGTTTTATCATCAGCCAGTGATGAGCCTTATACCCATGCAATCAAGTTTTTGACCCCAGCAGCTGTGCTATGCAGGTTTCTGGTGGTCACATAGCAAGCATGTGCTGGAAAATGGGCATGATATAATAAATATCCCATCTGAATTCAAAGACAAACAGGTTTAGTTTTAGTAAAGTCAAAATATCTGGAAACTGTTTGAATACATTAATTTAAAAGGATAAAAACCACCACTGAACCGAAATTTTTGTCCAAGCAGTGTCTTGATGGAGGTCATTTTGAACAGTTTCAGTAAGACGCAGTGTGGTAAAATATATGATGCTAATCCCCATTAGCGCAAAAACTGATCAAGAGATTTTTTGGAGGACAGAAAAGAGTCAAAAGTGTCATGGAGTTACCTCCTGTGAGGAATACTTTTCAAACAGGGTTTTAATCAATAGAATAGATCTTTATTGTCATTGTTTAACAATGAAAGACAGTTACTTTACAACAATCAAGCAATCAAAACACAAATGAAATCAACATTAAAAAGCATATGATAGGATGGAGTAAGTAGCACCATTGATATTGTGTGTATGTATGTATGGTGATGTGGTTTTGGAATGAATATGTAGCCTATTGGGCCTTCATACTTTTATACTATTTAGAGAAAGCTGGAGGAATAAAGCCCATCTTGGCATGGCCATAACTTTAATTAGGTGGTCTGTAATTTTTGGAGCTATGTCCTGGCTGTCCTGTTGTTCTGAGGAGCACTTCATGTCTTCACCTCCTTCTATGGTGGCTTCTTTTCAGGAGACTGATTCAGGAAGAGTTTTGTATTAATTTGAGCTAATTAGATAGAACCCGCTTAAATTAATGTTAAGTGTTATCTTTGGCATCTGAACCCCTCCACTCAGCCTGACTTGTTGTCTTTGTGCATATAGTGACTTTAGGCTACCTGGTTTTGTGAAAGAGCTTTGGTCGATGGTCTTGTATGAGGTAAGGCTACCTGAATAAAAACAGTCCCATAAAAGGTTATTACAAACAACTCAAACCATGTTATGTCTTTTGATCTGCTAAAACAACCCCTGATAATTAAATGACATATTTGTAATCTCAACCTGAAATCAATCACGAACTGAATGAATCAATCCCTGGTTTTAATGTAGAAAACTGTAGCTGGACTTGTTTTGGCTTAAAGAGAAAAAAATCTGCTCGAGTCGAGCAGCGAAACCAGATCTTCCAAGCTGAGAGCAACACAGGCTCAATCAATACTCCCTTGATTAACAGAGGTTGGACGCTCCACGTGCTGGTGCGGAGCGAGGCTGATTAACGATTCGCTCTGGAGGAAGAAAATGATTAAACGCTGAAAATTCTCCCGTTTCGCCCGGACATTTCATAAACAGTGCTTGAGTGTGCTGCTCGTGAACAATGGTGGAAATAATCAGCATAGAGGAGTGGCGGCCACTCCGCACATGGCTGCTATGGCAACCACATCAACATGAAGGCGAGGGTTACTGCTTAATGGCATCACCCTCTTACTGTATTGATTTGATGCACACACACCGCTGAAATCATTTCTCTCCTCCTCTAGTGGGCCCTTCATCTCAGAGAGGACACATCCAGTCACAAGACAGGCTAATTACAGCTGTGCAAACATGTGCACTCCAGAGTTCAACTATACGCTCACACAGAATACAGAAGATTATAGAGAACACAGTGTATGCATGACCCAGTTTCAGTTGAGATGCATAGCTGGATGCTCTCCCTCTCTTCTTCCCTCTCTCTCTGCTGCCACTGTGAAACCCTCTCTGCTTTGTAGTCACCGTGGTCGTGACTGTGTAGCATAGATCTAGAGGCAGAGGAGGAATTGATACGTCTAGCTAAGGATGGGAGTTTATGTCAGCGGGAATCAGGCTCTGTCGGGCAGGACATGACTGGAGGACGCTGTGGCTCAGTGGGTCTGTGTGTGTTGATTTAAGGGTCACACAGTGCAGTAATGGGCTGCTAATATATGAAAATAATAATGGATATATTCAGACAGAGCAAAGCTAATTTCAGTTAATTCTGCTCAGAATAACCACTTACATTCCATTTTCCTGTGTAAGTTGTGTTGCATGTACTCCAAAATGTTTCACATTTCACATGACTGTTTCCTGTTTCTTTGTGGGTTCTTATAAACCTATAGTTCACCTTTTGGCCTATGCATTCATTTGGATCCACCATTAGGTACAGCAGATATTCAGTAGTTGTTCTTCCTGGGTTCCTCATATTACATTTTCAACCAATATTTTCATCTAAAACATATACTTACACTTAGTAAAGTGGAGGGACAAAAACAGAACTCCCTTTACCTTTTGGAATGACAAGATACCTCAGATTACCAATGAGAAGCACTCAACATAATTGCCTTCACGGTAATTTTTTTTTGAAGCAACTTCTGTTACTATTTCAAATTAATAAGCGTGGCCAGCATTGCTCTGTAGCGAACCATTCCTTTTATTAAGGCAAATCTAGCCTCTGCTACCTGCCCAGTACAGTACTGATGTTAATCGGAAAAGAATGTTCATTCATTATAGGGTACTTTTATGGGATTTCTTTTATAATTATATAATCAATAGTGACATGATGAAAATATCTGTGACATTTTTCTCTTAAGTATGGAGCTTTATGGGTACATTTAGTTTTTAATAATTGTAATAACTGTGAATAAAAGAGGTGTTTGTGGTCTTATTTTTGACGCTGGCTGTCTCTCATGGCTTTCAGTCTTCAGCCTAAGCTAACCACATCCTGAATCCAGCTCAGTATCAGTTAAAACATGTCGAGAGTGCTGTTGATCTCCTATATGTATCTTTGTTATTTCTATATTCTATATCGGCACAGTAAACTATTTCTTTCACTGTCACGAGTAACCAATGAGCAGGTTGTGTGGTTGTTCTTCTAAAATGAATCCCTCCGCTCGTCCTCCAGAACTACGGCCTAGAGACGGAGAACCTCCGCACTTTGTCCCACAAGTTGAACGCTTCAGCGAAGAACCTCCAGAACTTCATCCTGGGCCGGCGGAGGGGCGGACACTACGACGGACGAGCTTCCCGGAGGTTACCCAACGACTTCCTCACCTCTGTAGTGGATCTGATCGGTGCAGCCAAGAACTTGCTGGCCTGGCTCGACAGGTAGCGACCACACCTTCCATTTTTCGCACAATATCCCCAAATTTAATCAAGTAAGGAACCAGAATATGTCATCTACTAGCATTATAAACTAGTAACTACACAGGCAGAGTACAGAATATCAGGAACACCTTCCTGTCTCTCTCATTGTCTGACACAAAGTTTAAAGTATAACAAACTTCACAGAGTTAGTTTGTGTTTGTGCTACATTATCAGCCTTTATTTTGTAACTTCACACACAGATGGGTAAGGAAGGATGTGTGTTATGTTGTTATTTTTAAATTAGATTGGATGATAGGACCATATGAAACTGAGAATGTACAAATGAAGCGATGTTGAGCTTTAGCACATCCCTGGGTTGCAGAGGCTCCCGGCCACAATAAAAAAACAAATAGGAGAGCTTTTATTGCCCTCTTCCTCTCTCACTGTCCTATCACAGCTTTTAAAGCCACACAGTTAGCAAAGAAACAAACAGAACAAATATTGCTAAAATCACCTCCTCAGAACAGTGGAAAGAAACGAATAGAATGGCCAAATGTGTTTGCTCACTTTATGTCAATAAGACAATGTAGAAATGGGGTCTAATCCAATGGGTGAATGTGAAACTCCCTGAATGTTTTTGTCAGATTTTTTATGTGTCTGCTTCAGGTCTCCTTTCGCCAGTGTGACCGAGTATTCACTGCTGAAGAACAACATTGTGCAGCTCTGTCTAGAATTAACCACCATCGTACAGCAGGTGCTTCCACATACACACACACACACACACAAGCCATAATTCTGAATTGAAAGTGCAAAGCTTAAGTGGGTTTGGCCTGGGTGTATCAATACTTATTCAGTCTCTAGCTGATTTCTATGGATTGACCATCGTCAATCAGCATTTGGCCACAGGCTGTTTGCATCATGGATGATGGCATGAGTAGCTCTCAGTAACAGCCTCAGCCGCTCAGGGACTCATTGTTAGACCACTTCCTCTGTTTAACTTGTGGGCCCTGCTCTCATCCCTTCATTTCCTGGCTCCCTCCCACATGTATATACATTCACACCTCTTACACTTTTTAGGTGAAATCTCATTGTTTGGATGGAAAGCATGTCTGCTCTCCTGGACCACGTCCACGTCCTCCCTGTTACAGGCCGCTCATGTTTGTACGCCTGCCCGTAGTGAGTCCTGAAGCCGAGCAGATAACACCCATCCCCTCTTATAGGGGCCAGACAGGGAGGAGACGGGGTCCACCCTGGTCCACCACAGGCCAAATGAACATGTGGCTGCCAGGCTGCAGCAACTCACACAAAGGTGGCAGCAGTGCCCACGCTAATGCATCAAACAGACGAATTAACTGCTCCCATGCACATCTGGTGGATTCAGTGGGCCGCTTTCCCAGAAATAGATTAACTATCAGCTATCGTTAAATAACATTCTGTTATGTTCAAATAATGTGTTTTCTACATCCTGGTGGCTGGTGAAGCTCCAGAGCTATTCAGTTGAAATGTTTTAGTCTGCCTACATTATAAAGTGATAATATGCATAATATAAAGTAGCCAACTGCTGATGCTCTCACTAAGAAAGAAGTCGTTCATTTATTTCCTGTTGTATTCGGAGGAGGCAGATGTTTTGAGCTTCTTTGCAGATGATGTTTTCTTCCTCTGTCTCTTTGTGTCACCCTCTTGTTTAACAGGACTGCACTGTGTATGAGACAGAAAATAAGATTCTCCATGTGGTAAGTTTCTGCTTTTAAAATGTCAAATTCTGATGAAAGTAATCAGTAACGATTCAAAGTTGTAGACCCGAGATGCAGTGTGGTTCAACAAGCCATGACATGGGTGAAGGAAATAGTTAGAAGTAACCACACCTTTAATTTTTAGCACAATATCCTCAGTGTTCATCAGTGAAGTAGTGCTATCCTAGTGCATAAACTATAATCTGCTTTTATTTCAGCATGCTGCTCCTTCTGCTCGCATCACACATGCGCATCCTACCTTCTACCCTAGATTTCAAGGGTTATATGTTCAATAGCACTCTCTGATTGGTCCGTTAAATAGGAAGATGAAATCAGCTAGCTTAGCTTAGATAAGGACTGGAAACTGATATTACAAAATCTACCTAGCAGCACCTCTAAATTATCATTTAGATTTTATTTTCACCCTAAAAAAACCAATATATAAAGACAGGAGCAGTTGCCAGGCAACCAGCAGCGATTCCAGGCAGTTACTGCCTGCTTCCAAGAAACAGCCTGTCACATAAACTTCCATAAATCCCACAAGTTTTTGTTTTTACACTTGTACAAATGAACCAAAGCAGACAAGTTAATTCTATGTGAATCACTAATTTGTTGAGGAGCTCGTAGGAGGATTTTTGTCACATTTGAACAGAGTAGTGCAGACTGTCTTCTGCAGTTTCCAGTCTTTGTGCCAAGCTCGGTGAGAAAGAATACTAATGTGTGGAACTGTTCCTTTAATGAAGTGAATTATTTTATATTATTTAGCATTTTTGTTCTGATATAAAAAAATTCATAAACTGTGTGTGTGTGTGGAGGGGCACAAAACTGTGCATGTATGTTAAAATGAAATGCAAGCAAGCCTTTGAAAGTGTGTGTGTGTGTGTGTGTGTGTGTGTGTGTGTGTGTGTGTGCGCGCGCGCGTGCGTGTGTGTGTGAACTGTCTATGTCCTCGTGTGAAGCGGAGTGAGCAGCCAGTGTCTGATCCAGTCTGACAGTTGGATCGGGACACTTCTTGCTGCCATTCAAGGTCAGGTGGAGGAAACCAAATAAACTGTTGGCAGGGGGACATGAGAGGAAATATGCAGAGCTTAACAAATGTTTTATTTCACCAACACTATTTCTGTTTCTGTAATGGTTAATTCACCCGTATGTGCAAGCTATTTAATGAAAATTATACATTTAATGCTAAAAGATAATTATTGTTGTTATCCAGGAGTTTTACAAAAAAAGCAGAAAAAATATTAAAACACATTCTTATTATTTTTGGCTGAGGTGTTAAATTCTAGTCATTTCCTGTCATTCCTTTTAGTGGTTCTTTGTTATTCTGGATTCATTTCTGACTCCTCAGTGAATTCCAGTGTTCTGGATCAAATTTGAGTCTAAAAAGGTGAATTCAGTTTAAATTCCTCACTCACTGTTATAAATGATGAAGAGTCCAGTTAAAGTGAAGGAGATGATGCTGCTGCTCTGAAAATATCAGTTAAACTCTGTATGGCTGTGTAATACAGTATTATTGTGTTTTACTGTGAACAAAACAAGTCATCAATCTGTATTTTTGATGTTTGATGATGTGGTGCCCTCTTTATCTTCTGGTTCTTGTTGACCTCTGTCGTTGCAGACACAGGACAGTGACATGAGGCAAATTCAGATAGTTAAATGTTTCTGCACACAAACAAACACAACCTGGGAGTCAGACTGGAGGCTCCACATGACCAGTCTGTGATGAGTGGGAGGCTCATGTGTGAAAGAGGGAGACAGTGTGAAGAGGACGAGCAGGCGTTGGTCTTCACATGCCGCCTCCTTGCTGATCCTTGTTTACTAGTTTATGTTTTTTAGAAATTAATACAATGGATGTGATGGGACTCTGCTGCTAAGTCATACACAGTGGACAGGATGAACATTTGAGACCTGGTGTTGAAGTGGTCTTAATCATATAAAAATAAACAGTAATCAAACCATGAACTGTAGTTTTTACTAAGATGAAAAGAAACATAGATAAGACCCAGATGTCAGTAGTCAGTTACCTGGACAAAGTCAACAAATAATACTGTTGAATCTGTCAGGTATTTTCTCCATTAATCGATTAATTGATTAGTCTATAAAATGCCAGAAAATGGAAAGGCAATGTCAAAGGCAGCAAAGAAAGCAGAAAATATTCACATTTAAGAAGGTGAAATCAACTATTATTTCATCCCTTATCTCAAACCCATTAATCAATTCACTAATTATAAATAAAGATAAATCTTTGCAGCTCAAGGTCCAAATCAGTAAGAGGAGTATCCATCTCTCTTTCCTCTGCAATTCAGTGGACAATCTATTGTTTTTTTTGTATATTGAAATATATTCCATTAAATAAATCTAGTCAATGTCTTTCTCATAACTCAACTTTATTTATTTATTTACAAATACTAAAAAAATAATAAAAATAGTGAAACGGGCAAAGTCTCATGATGGGTCAAAAGCCAGCTGGTGGATAACATTTTGCTGTATTTTGGATATTTAACAGACAACACTGTCTCACATTGAGATGTGGGATGGACCACATTTCTGACATGATATACAAATGAAAAACAACAAGCTAATGATCTACCTAAATGTGACCTAATAGTCTCGAGTGATGTGTGGAGGTTGATCCAGACCAGACTCACAGCATGAGCTCTGTTTTGATGCTCTGCTCTAGCTACTCTAGTGGCGCTGGTACGTTTGTCAGCTTCTGCTCAATAATGCAAAACTCACTGCTACTCTGCTCCCCTTCCATACTACGGCCTGCAGCAATCAGATGGACAGGGTAGTGTGTGTGTGTGTGTGTGTGTGTGTGTGTGTGTGTGAGAGAGAGAGAGAGAGAGAGAGAGAGAGAGAGAGATAAGATATGAGCATGTGTGAGTCTGATGGAGCGTGAAGTGTGTATGAGTGTGTGTGTTTTTATGTGCATGCATGCATGAGGATGAGAGGAATTACATAAGACTGTCCTAGTTGTGCGTCTCTTTTATTTTCCCCTTCCCTTGTTTTGAGCCCTTCCCTCTCCACCTCCCTGCTCCTCTCCACCTCCTCCTCTGCTCCCTCCATCTTCCCCTGTGTCTCAGCTCAGGTTTGTATCTGCTGCCTATGCTCATGCATGTAGAGTAGAAGCAGGAGGCGAGAAGAGGGAGAGCAGTGTGCAGCCAGAGGTTAATCCATTTGGCAGTGCACCACGTCTGGCTTTCTGTTTGACTGCTCTTAAATCTCACGCCAGCCAGCCACATAAGTTAACTTCCCTATAATCTGCGCTCTGATTCTGGGAGGCATGTCAGATCAAGGCTGGGTGTGTCAAGAGCCGGGCGAGTCGACAGTCCTCACACACTGCTAACTGGCATCCAGTTTCTCAGCCCGTGTTAATCCCAGGTCAAGACTATCAGTCAAATGATCAAAGAGGGAAACAAGCAGAGCCACATCATTGTTGCTAACTGTGGCTTCCAGCTGGGGGCCTTCACATGCTCTGTATGGCTCTACAGGCCAGATTAGATAGCCTCTGCTTTTCCCCTCCACTCACTGATTTTTGTTTGGTGTCTGTGGTTGACATGATCAGTCCCAGGTGTCCCATTATGTGACATGAACACCCTGACTAGAGCTTAACATGACGCTCAGTGTGAAAAGAAAACTAAACAGGCAGTTATGTTCAAATAACTGATCTAGAAGAGGGTAAACATCACATAGCCAGCTCACTGAAGATCCTCCACCTTTTCACACACTGAATGAATCATAGGCTCTGAGCTACTGTGTGTGTGTGTGTGTGTGTGTGTGTGTGTGTGTGTGTGTGTGTGTGTGTGTGTGAAGATCTCCTCTGTTCACTTCATCAACTATAATCCGGTAATTGCTCATTAGGATTGAGATCAGAAGATTATTTCATGCAGGGTTCATAACTGTCATGCTGCTGCTTGTGTCAATAGACAATGTATATTCTCTTACATGTATGTCTGTTGTGTTGTAATGTGTGTGTGTGTGTGAGTGTGTGTGTGTGTGCGCACTAAGAGGCGATGCGATGAGGCAAGATAACCACGGTAACGGTCTCTGTAAGCCCACTGTAGCCAGTCAGCCAAGATTAGAAGGCAGAGATGCGGCTCACGATAAATTAAATTGTATGTGTGACCAAGCAGACAAATAGCCTGAAAAACAGTCAAGGTTTATTTAGAACAAAGGCGAGGTGAAGCCACTCTTTGCTCAGATGCATTAGGTAATATGAATTAGGGATGTTGTAACTGCAGTGTAAAAAAAATAAATAAATCGAACCACTCCACAATGTGTCAGGTTTAGTTTAGCTGCCGTCGAGGCAAAAAATAGCCCTCAAAAAAAAAAAGACAGATAGCAACGAATGAGATTTGTGCTCTGTGATTTAGACGTTATGAAATGTCATGTGGGCACATTGGGGTCGGCTGCTATCGGTGATGTGTTGTTCTGTCTGTGACAGTGTCTTTTGGGCTCGCTTGTGGACAGACTGTGACAGGAAACAGTTTGTGTGCTGGAGTGATGGAAGTGGCCATGTGGAACAATCTGATGAAATGATTTCTGTTTCACATCCTCTAGCTAGCTCATCTCTCACGGACCAAATCCAATCTCAATAACTTTCTGTCTTTCTCTTTTTGTCGCTGTCTCTCTCTGTTCCTGCCTTTTGATGTCATCTCCAGTGTAAGACCTTAGCAGGGATATGCGACCACATCATCTCTCTGTCGTCAGACTCTCTGGTGTCTCAGTCTGCCCATCTGGAGGTGGTTCACCTCACCAGCATCATGCCCAGTGAGGGGCTGGTAAGGACACACCTGAGCACATAATATTTCATATAATCAATATTTTAATATAAACCATGTGGGACAAAGCATTTGAATGCTCCGTTGAAAAGCTGTTAATATTGTCTTTACATGACTGCACAGGAATGATAATGAAATATTAAATGAGCTGTGTGAATATGCAATGACTGCCTTTTACACTCTTATTTATTATTTATTGTTACGGGACTTGACCGGGTCAGAACGGGAGACTTGAATATTTTTACTTAAGTTGAGATAAAGAAGAATTCAACAACAACAACAACAGTAGGCACTTTCACATGGAGTTCAAAAGGTCACTGAATAGTTTAAACACGCATCACATTAATGTGAATCATACACTAAAGCCTTCTCACTGATTCAGATGGTGTTCTCAACCACCACCTTCATACAAAAAATAAGATAAAGTTTTTAGAAACACCTCAAACAGTGTGATTTGTGAGACTCGACTCATGTCTGCGCAGGAAACGAGTGCTTTTGTTTCTTCTAACCTGCATTACTTTGAGCTGTTGAGGTGTTGTGTTAAGTTGCTGCTGATCTTGCCACCTCATAAAAAAATTAAATCTAAATAATAAAATACAGAGGAAGGACATTAAGTGTGTTTATCTCCAAATTAGTTGCTCTACACTTCAATAAAGACAAGTTTTCTAAAGCAGCAAAAATAACAGGGGCTTATTATTGTGAAGAATCTAGGAAATGAAATGTGTTTATCGCTCCTTTTAACCACGAGTCGCAGGTGTGGTTACACTCACTTTCAAGAAGCCCCGTTGTAAAAGCGATGCAAATCCCTGCCGTGCTGGAATGACAAGTCAAACGAAGTCAAGCCGGAAAAAAAATGGCAAAAGATGTAAAAATTTGTGAAGCTGTTCCTGCAGCTCTTGGTCAACCAACACTTTATGAAGATGCTTCATGTTAGTGACTGTTATGGGCACAGATTCTTAGATGTAAACCATGCTTACCATGTATTTCCTCCCTCCTGTGCATGTTTCAGGGGATGTATATCAAATCAACGTATGATGGACTGCACGTTATCACCGGAACCACAGAGAATGTGAGTTTTTTCTTTCCATCTGGAGGAATCTTTTTGCCCCACCAGCTAAAATTCATGGTCTCCAATGACTATGAGTTCATGCCTCAGTTTGTCCCCATTTGTGCCTCTGCAGTCTCCAGCAGACCAGTGTAAGAAGATCCATGCAGGGGATGAGGTGATCCAAGTCAACCACCAGACAGTGGTGAGTTAAAGTGCTTCCAGATGTAGCATCAGCTGTCTTTCACTCTCCATCCTGCACCGCCTGCACCACTCCGGTGCTTCCTGTCCTGAGCAGCTACACTATGTAGGCTAATTGGACTTGCTGCAGGAGCAGATTACAGGATATTGTGACCTTTATTCAAACCAGTGTGATTGGAACAATCTCACTATTTCCAGAATTTGTTCCCATTGTCGTAAGAAATCCCTGAAGGGGGCGTCTGCTTTGAAATGCGAACTCATGTTCCACTTTCAGACTTGAGTATGTTGTGTTTCCGCCTTCGAATCATCACAGTCAGAGGGGAGCGTGAAGATGGGCAGCCATTTTAAATGGACCGGTGCCTTGTGAGAGCTTGTGATTGAGTGTGCTGTCTATCGCCTGAGCTGTCAGCTGCAGCGCAAACAATTTGTTCTGCCGTTTATTTGAGATTTTATTCTGAGGGAAGGGAAAGAAAGGTTTGTGTGTGTGTGTGTGGACGTCTTTGTGTGTTTCCTCGTACGTCTCGATAGGTGCTGCTCATGGGAAAGCGTGCATGCAGGGAACGGCGCGTTATCTCTCCCTCTCCCTCCTCGGGGTGACACCCTGCCAGGCTCCCAGCTCCAACCCCTGATTACTCCCCCAACCAGACCCACACCACTCTGATCCCTCACTCTGGGGGAGGAAGAGGTGTGCGTAACATGGAGCTAGTCAGGGGATGCTGGGAGGAGGCAGAAGTGGGACAGAGGGAAGAAGAAGGGAGGAGGAAGTAAAGAGGGACTTAGGGAGCAGAGGAAGAGGATGAAAAGAACAGAGGGAAGTCTCTCATCAAGATAGCAGGGTTTTTTTTCCTTCCTAAATCGAGCTGCCGCGGAGGAAAGATGGATACGCGCTACCAAGCAAACTCTCTATCAACATCACAGCTGATAAGTTTATCTAGTGAGGCTGCGTATTTAAGAAATTAGATTAGTGTGAATATTGAGTGAACAAATTCCATTACATTATGGAATCATTATGTAGGCCTAGCCCACGTATTTAGCAGCAGCGCTCGCCTTCATGTCTATGCATGAGCTTCTGTTTGAGACCCACTTCAAAACGGGACTGGTGGTTTTTAGCTCAGCTTCTCTTTTGAGGTAAAATTTGCTCAAATAACAAACTGATTGTTTGAAGAGGCAACATAATTATGTGGAGGTAATAGCATCTGGGAAAATAATGAAAACCTCTGGGATTTGAAAAGCAGTTTATGCTCTATTATTATTATTATTTTTGCTAGGTCTCTCCCTGTTTCCCTCAGTTCTCTGCCTATTGACCTAACAGAGCAGTTGGGATGGGCCGTGAACACAATGACCACCATCGTGGTGGAGCTAACAAGGGTAGCATGGTCAGGGTCCAGTTCAGCTCACTTAAGTTCAGTGAAAGCATGAAAATATTTCAGATTGTACGACACCATCACGAGAGAACAAGATAACTTCTTTTGTTAAAGGAATGGGTCGACATTTTAGAAAGTCACATGTTATCGTTGTTTGACATTGTTGATACCACTTTGTCATCTGTCCTTCAGTATGAAGCTAGGAGAGGCTTAGCTTAGCTTAGCATACCGTACTTTAGTGGTCACTGACGACCCCCGACAGGACATTCATATTATATTTAATGCTCAACAATAACAGGACAGAACAAATGATAAGCTGTACAACTAACCTAAATAGTGAACACAACAAGTGCAAAGTACTACTGTTACTGTTACAGACACTAGGCTAGCTTTCCCTCTGCTTCCCCTCTTTATGCTAAGCTAACTGTCATCTTGCTGTTAAACGAACAGCTAGATCTTCTCATCTGAATCAGACATAAAGAAAACATGTGTATGTCTCAAAATGCTGAGCTATTCCTTTAATTAAAGAAGTCAAAGTGACGTACGTATATACAGAATATATAGAAATATATAGAATAAAATAAAATATAGGGGCATCCCTTCTCTAAGCCAGTACTGTGTATAGTTCTTATAATAACTGCAGATGATTAATGAAAAATGCACATGGGTATTAGAAATTGCAAATGTAACCAAAGATAAAAGATTGCTGATAAAAAGTATTTGATTTGTGGCAGATGCTTGGTGGGAAAAGCTGCTCCAGTTGCTCATGTTTCCTGCCCTGTTCCTCATCCTGGAGGAGTGCAGGTATGGAGGGAGGGCAGGAGGACACCAATGATCCTCTCAGCAGTCTTGACTGTCTGCTGTAGTTTGATTGATGTTTGATTTGGTGGAAGGGCCGAGCCAGACTGGTCCCTACTGGGTTTAAGTGAGTCTCCCATTTCAGCTCCTGGGAGATGCCCAGGAACCTCGCTCCAGGGTGTGGTGACCGCACTAGACACCAAGCTGTTCCACCTCCTGTCATCATTGTCCAGGTTATGTCCAACAACAGTGGTGTTGTCTGAATTTCAGGAGCTTCACAGAGGGGAGGTGTGTTAGGAGGTGCAGTCATTAGTTTACAGAGTGGAGAGCACTGGAGGGGGGCACACAACCCTGGGGGGCGTCGGTGCTGATGGTGCAGGTGCTGGATGTGAAGGTGCCCAGCCTCACCAGCTGCCATCTGTCTGTCTGTCTGTCAGGAAGCTGGAGGTCCTCAGACAGGTGAGGGCTGGAGCTGACAGCTGGCTGAGTTTGAGCGCAAGCAGGTTGATCGTGTTGAACGCCGAGCTGTAGTCCACAGAGTCATTGTCAAGGATCTGATGGAGTCCTATGCTTCATCATTAGCAGGTCTGTTTGCCTGATAGATAAACTACAGGGAGTCCAGCAGGGGTCCAGTTATGTCCTTCAGGTGGGCCAACACCAGTCTCTTAAAGGACCTCATGACGACATGTCCTAGTTTACCCCCTTTTATTTCAGTGGACCTCACAGGATAAAACATACAGTAGTAAATGGCTTCCATCGTAGCGCTTGTTGCTGCTGAGCACTGGCTGAACCCTGAACCGGGCCACGGAGAAGAGGGAGGATGTTGCTAAAGGCTGACACATGCTGGTCATCATCATGTCAGGAATAAGGTCAGAGCAGTTCTGTCTGTGTGTCTCTGTGGACACGTCCAGTAGTCAGACCAGTGCAGCCAATCAATGCCCTGACGACTGCTGTGAGCTCTGGAGTCCAGCCGGAAACCATGAGTCAGCTCTTCTGCCTCACTCTTGTTCGGAGCAAAACCATAATGCTCATCCTTTATTTGAATATGGTTTCAGATCAGTGGTATTGGGATGACAGTGTGAGGCCTATTGCTGGTGTCTGAAGGTTTGGTGAAGATTTAAAGAAACATTGCAGAGGGTATGTCTGTGTAGGCTTACAGTCATATTATGACTGGAAACTTTACTTTCGGGCTGTTCTAGCCAGTAAACCTGCTGGATTCTTTTAAATGTCCTTGTTGATCTGCATCAAGATACACTGTGAAATTCATTTTTTCCTGATCCTTGGATCCTCTGTCTCTGTCATTGTTTGCACTGCTTTTTTTAATTGGAAAAAAATAAAAAGTCTTGAATTGCACTGTGTTATGCAGAAGTTTATCTAAATCTTGTTGACCCAATATCACTGAGGCTGGACTAGATTATCTAAACGCCTGTCAGTTTGATGCAATATTCAAGTTCACAAATATCATATCACACTTTGTCTTGGGGTGCATCATAATCTTTTGTATAAGTTGTACAGTATGTCAGATAGGCAACATTTAGTAGAATTTGCAGCGAGTAAGAGAGCGTAAAAAACATAAAACATTTTATATTAAATATTTAGATCCACCAGATTTGGTGACCTGTAGGCACCTTTTTCATGAAAAAATATAGTCAGGAGCTATGTGCAAAATTTAAAGTTTCAAGTACTAATCAAGTAATTGTGTCCTTCTTGATCATTGCTGTGATTTTATAGTAAAAATCACAGGCCTGAAAATATTCTGCACTATAATGTACCTGTTGGTTGCAAATAAAATCTCATGGAATGGCTCATGGTAGCATCAGGACCTGTGTGTGTGTGGTGGTTTGCAGCAGTTGTTTTCTGTAGCCCGGTGTGTGTGCTCTTCAGGTGGGCTGGCAGCTGAAGAACCTGGTCAACGCTCTGAGAGAAGACCCATGTGGAGTCATCCTCACGCTGAAGAAAAGGCCCCAGAACACCCTGAGCTCCACACCGGCTCTGCTCAGGAATGTGCGCTGGAAACCACTGGGCCTGCAGGTAAAAAATATCAAAATACATTCAAATCAATCTTACCACTCTCCCAAAGTGTCTTGTCCATGTACTGTACATATCAGCACACTTGCTGTGCTTACAGCGAAGGATTTGAGGACGGATGGTTTAACACTACGGTACAGTACCGCCAGCTTTATCTTTGACTCACTCTCTACTCTTGTTTTCACTGCCCACACTCTGCATTCTCCTCCTGGCATTTTAAACACATATTTTCAAAGGGAAACTTGTTCACTGTGTGACCTTGCATCAATCCTCCTGTTGAACTGCTGCACAGTTCAAAGCCATTCACAAATGTGTCGGTAGCTGAACCTCCATCTGAGGAGAATTTATGCATACCAAAAACATTTAAGTTTTAGACAGAGATAAATGGAGATAATGAAGGAGGGAAATAGCTAATCGAATCATGTATTTGCACTTTGTAGCTGCGTGAATGATTTAAATGGACACTATGTAATATTTTCTCCCATCTAGTGGTTAAATTTGACTTTGCATGCATTGCAACATGGTTGGAACTACAGTAAGTGGAATGGGTCAACTCCTGGGTGGCCACTATCACCACGGATCCCCAGCCCGGAGCTCCGGTCATTTTTCCCCGGACTTCCACAGCCCTCCTCCAGTCTGGAGGACTTCTCGGCGGGCCCGGCCGGCCGTGGCCGGGCATGGGGCGCTCCCGAGTGGCCACTCACTGCGGATCCCCGGCCTGGAGCTTTGGTTATTTTACGGCCTTTTTACGCTTTTTTGGCAATGAAGATTCACCGTGGCATAAGTATGGTCTTGTATTATGACCAAAAGTGCAGTGCAGGTTTTAGTTTAGTGACGGGTAAGTAAAACCGACGTCTCCACCTTGCTTCTCTGTGAAAACTGAATCGCAAAACGCAGAAATGCATTTTGTCCTATCGGTACTAGCAGGTAGTGTTTTATGTCCCTCTCAGCAGTTTGTAGTTTTTTATAGACCGGAAAGACATGGAAGCCTCTGTATGAGCGACCCGCTCTATTTAAAGACAGATAACTGATTCTTCACCCAAGAGGATAAGTCAGAATGTTGGCATATGTTATTTTACACCAATGAGGATCTATTTATGAATGAAGACGTTGATTTGAGGTAATAAAACACTTTAGAAATTACAGTGTCCCTTTAAATGATTTAATATGGCCTGAACTTCCCGCTCAAGAGTAAGTGCAAGGTCACCAAAAGGTCATCCACAATCATGTTCACATTTTGCTGACATTTTGGTCCTGATTCATTTAACCTTTGCCCCAAGACAGCTCTTTTTTTGAAAGGGTGTGCATGTTTAATGTACAGCAGATCTAAAAAGGTAGAAGGCTTGTTTGAAGGCAGACAGTTCAGAGCCACACATATAATTAGTCATTCATTCAGAGTCAAATTTTGGTCAGGACAGAAAGGTGAAGACAAAGCTTCAACAAGATTGCGGCCCTGTTAGGTCATCACTCTCAGTTGTTTCCACGAGCTCATTGTTTGTTGCATAAAAGAGGAGGGTTCGGGGGACTCTGGCCCTGATGGAGCAGCTAAGACACAAATGTGCCACAAGCGAACCCAGATCACAGCGCAGAGATATCTGTGGAAGAAGAGAAGAAAGGAGTGTTTTAGATTTGTTCCCTCTCGGAAAGACTGGAGCTCTTAATTATTCATAAGCAAGTACAGGCAGCTCCACTGGCTCTGAAACAAGAGCTGCTACTCAGCACAAATACTGGAGATAATGCACTGAATCCAAAATATCCTGCTAAACAGCCTGTGTGTGTGCATGCGTGTGTGTGTGTGTGTGTGTGTGTACATTTCTAAGCATGGCCATATGCTGGCTTGTTCATCTGTATGTGTCAAAGTAAGGTGTGTTTCTGT
This sequence comes from Synanceia verrucosa, assembly GCA_029721515.1. Lineage (NCBI taxonomy): Eukaryota > Metazoa > Chordata > Actinopteri > Perciformes > Synanceiidae > Synanceia > Synanceia verrucosa. The sequence continues at coordinate 25,157,975 of CM056553.1, forward strand.
TTGCTCACGCATGCAGAGAGATGTTTTCTGCCATCGAGGCGAAGGAACTGGGTCACTGCGCTCTGTAAGCTGGCTTCTGGCTGCATACTGTACCTACACACCCTCCAAAACACAAACACATGCACACTCGTACCTCTAAGCCCGGTTTTAGAGGATGAATTGTACGGCTGTGAAGTTTAGCCCAAATGTGGCAAATGTTCAGCCGGATTATAACTGAATCCACAAAGGAAACTATTTATCTCTGCAAATGATCATGTGATTCCAACCCTAAAATCCCTCCATGGCAACCTCTACACTCTACAAAATAGATCTACAGATCTGCTGTAACGATGCTGGCACTGATGTTAACATAATAGGTTGAGAATTACTGCGTTGGCTGCGGAGTGTGCTTGCAGGAAGTCGCTTCATGCCACATCAGCGTCCACATCACAGGTCACTTCACCGGCCACACGTGTCGCACATTGTTGCTTTCATAAATCTGTTATATGTTTAGATACATAAATAATTACTGCTTGAAAATGTCTGCTATTTCAGGCAGCATGTATTGTTATGTATTATTGATGAGCCAGCTGAATAGGTGAGGGACTACAGTACATTCTTTTGGCCCACATTGAGACAGCTAATGCAACTTAAAATCCTCTGCCACCCAGATAACTGAAATCTGTATTATGATAAAACCCACATATTACTAAGTGTGATAACTGTCACTTAAAGGACTGTTCGGTAGTTGTTAGTACCTCCAGCAGATCACTCATATGTCAGTAATGTTCTTCAAAAACATCCTGACAGCAATCAGTAAATTACCTGCATTACACTGGAAAAGAGTTGCTGGGTTTTAGGGTTGGATCACTTTTAAATGAAGCATACTCTTGCTAGTTTCTCAGCATTACCACCCCTAGCTTTGAAGCACCAGAAACAAACATTTTAGTAGCTACAGTTTCATGAAAACCACCCAAACTCCCATCTGCTGATGAAGATCAGTTGATCCAACCAAAAGCTGGTGAAGAGTCAGTCAGTGGAACTTATGGTTCGTAAAGTTTGCAAGGTTGGTGACAATTTGGGAAAAATGCATATTTGAATATGAATCTCTTCACCTAAATCTTTGCAAGAAGGTGAAGAATGTGTCAGAATATTCCTTTAACAAAGCACACTTTTACATATTTACATGCTGACCAGTAAAATATTCTGCTCTGGACTCTGGTTGTTGTGGATTTTCTCAATTTAATGATATGAGATCGAAATTGCGGTTTGTTTTTCAATTGAAAAATAAAATCAAATCTAAGGTGCTCTCATTCAAAAAGTTTGTCAGTGTTTGAGGAAAAAAGAGGGCAGATGTATAATTACATGATAAGACTGATACCACTGTTAGTGTGCTGTTTGGGCTGCAGATTTTCGGCAGTTTGGAGTGGAAGCAGCAGGGGTCAGATGGTTTAAATGCAGTTTCAACACACTGGTATTTCGCCTGCTGTGGAGGTCCAATCTCTCTCTACTTCCACCCCCACCCACCGTCTCCCATGCAGGCAGCAGTGGGCTCTAATCACTAAATTACTGTTTTCACTCTCAGCTCCAGTCACCACACTGCACAGCTCCCCCACCTCTCTCTCCTGCACTCTTTCTCTGTCTCTCTTTCTGTCCTATTTCTTCTCTTTCCACCCTGTCTTCATTATTTATTGTGAAGCCGTCTCACTGTAAGCTGCCTTCATCAGAGGGAGAAAGAGATGGAGATAGGGACAGAGCCTGGGGATGGAGTTGGCGAGGGTGGGGAGGAGGATGGAAAGTTAGGAATATGAAATGAATTCGCCTAATGCATGAAATGATGAAACACTGGGCCTCCTTAATGAGGATGCTGCCTGCCTCGCCGTCGATCTGTCTGTTTATCCATTCTGTCCATGCTCTAAAATGGAGCGTCCTCCTCAGACACACAATAAAACACACCATTTCTCAAAATCCGGACTCCTCTTCCAAAGGGAATAATTGTCCGCACGAGCTGAGGATTTGTCACTGCAGCTGCTCCGGTTGAAAACAAACATAATTCACTTAAATTTGGACTGAGTTTCTGTGACATCAGAAGCCAGGCACCCGTACTCATGGAGGACCTGATGACAAATGAATCTATGTGTCCTTGATTCAAGCTGAGGTAAGAGGCCACGCTAGCCTTCTTCTGCCCTCTCCTTCTCTTCTAGCACAGCAGAGGGAGAGTGAGGAGAGGAGGGTTGTCATGGGAACAGACATGGAGAGCCCTGTGTGAGTGAAGAGGCTTGAGACAAAATGACAGAATAGTGAAGCGATTGAACGTGGGAGAGGCTGCACAGTCAGACAGATATAAAAAAGACAACTCTCTCGTTTGTGATTCAGTGTTAAAACGAGGACGATGACACAAATAAAAGGTTCCCCGTCGCTCGTAACAATGTGAAGTGAGTTTGTCTTTCTGTGAGGCAGCAACAGATCTGACGCTCCCAGATCCTCTTTCCATCCTCCACCAGTTATACCTCAATGAAAAGTGTGTGAGTCACTCTCCGGCTGTTCTCCTCCTCTTCCTCCCCCGCAGCCGGTCCCCACCAGCCCCACCAGCACCTCCCCTACACCTGGTGGAACTTTGGGCATGTCCAAAATGGACGCCCCCAGCATGCAGGACGTCTATATCCTGTCCCCTGTCTCCGGACTCTACAGCACCAGGTCAGCCACATGCACACACAGATGTTTGATGATGATGATGATGATGATGATGATGATGACAACTCTGCTCTCTCCAGGGAAGAGCTTGGGCTGATGTCATGTGATGACATCAGCCGCTATAGTGTGAGCTCCCAGTCTGGCTCCAAAGGATCAGAGGCAGTCAGCTACTACCTGGACCAGGACAGTGGTCAGTACTTCTCCCTGCTGGAAGGAGACGGACCCCCAGGGCCTGACTATGATAGGGGCCGCAATACGGGGGTTCGCCGTCGGGACAAGACCCCCACCCATGGTAAGAGGGAGAGTTGAAGTGCACAGGGTGAACGGGACAGTCGCGGCTCTGGCCCTGTGTTATTTGTTCTGCAGAACGGCATGCTCTTTCCCACCAGTTTCCTCACTTTTCTCTCACAACTTTACCTCTTTTCATGGATGTGTTCATCACTCACGTCATGGCTCTGCTTCTTTGTGTCTTTACCTCGCGCACGTTTGTCCCAGAAACACTGATCACATGCCACAGGGTCAGTCCAAAAACACTTGTGTCCAGCTCCGTCTGCCCCACCACCAGTCTCTCAAGGGGCCTATGGTGTGCAAGGCAAGGGTCATGTGACAGACTGAAGCACTGAAGGACTATTTTGTGTTTGCCCTGCTAGCTACAGGTCACTTGTGCTGTAAGAAGGTCATTGGTGGAGCAGAGCTTGAAAGTTTTCTGTTAATGATGGGTTAGTGATAATGTATTATGCAAAAGGCTTCACAGAGAGAGAATTATCACCCACCCCTGACTCTGCAGCTCTACTCAGATTTTCAGCCTCTTTTAGCTCATTGTTTTTGATTGATAGCTGCAGTAGCTGGTAAGCAAAGTGGATCATTCTGCTGCTAAAGGAGAAGGTAATAGTTCAACATGCTAGCAGATTAGCTCTCCAGAAGTTCTGCTAGCTCAGCTAACCCTGGCATCTACGTGACTAGGAAACTCGACCATGTGACCTTTGCCTTGTCTCAGCAGTTTCTTCCCCCCTCACCTGCACACACTTTGTCTCACCTGTCCACCACTCCAGCTGTTCCCCACGCTGTTTCTCAGTCAACGCCTTCCTGCGACACCCCCCCACTCCCTCCCCACCCCCCGTAGACGACTCTCTGATTGCTGATTGGTCGTTCCAGGTGACCTCAGGCCCGTTTCCATGCCTCCCGAATATAACTGGATGGCCGAGGCCAAGGAACCCAGCATGGGCAAGAGAGGGAGCCGAGGTACACACACACACAAACACACATGCGCAAAAACACGAGCCGTCACACAGCAGCGGGTCGGACTGATGCCGTGCTTCGCTCCATACTCAACACATTTCAGCTCATCCTCCAGTTCTCCATGGTGGTGTGGTTGTGTGAGGATACATATCTGCCAGTTATGTATCTGACAGAGCGACAAGTAAACATAAATGCAAGGAAACTGCATTTTTACCGCTGCTCTGGAAATGATGCTATTTCTATGTGACCAATTCTAACCAGCTTCACCAGCTTTGCGTCGAGACTCAATCAGTATTCAGCCGAGGATCCTCCACTCTACCATCAGAAAGTCCATGAATAACATTAAAGCACAATAGTACTGTCTGGGCTCTGTTTGTGTCCTTCTCTTTTTCGGTTTTTCACGTTTAAGCATATGGATAATAAACAAATTAATCTAAGCTAAATACGGAATAAAACTTTCTTTGACTGACAAGGTTTAGCAGCAGTGCCCTCCAAAACAGCATAATCACTGCAAACAGATTAGCTGCTGTGGATCCATATCAGTTGCTTCAACTCTGAGGCACTTCTATCCCTTTCTGTTTGTTTGTTTTTTTTGTGAGGGTCTATTCACCCCGGGGTTCTCTCTCAACTCTATGAAGCATCCTCCCTCTGTTGTCCCGTTCAGTTCAGACTGTCCGTCCTCTAACTGCTCCATGCCTTTACCCTCCTCATCCCCACAGATTCAGACAACTCCCTGCTGCGTTACCTCAGCGACGACAAGATCCTGGTGATCGAGGAGGAGCCCGAGGGTCCGGGCAGAGAGAGTCGGCGGGATTCCACCAGACGCTCTCGGCGCAAGAGCCGCAATCCCAGCAGCCCGAGCTTTCCCATCAGCCCCTCCATGCTGTCCTCCACCCTGCGCCTAGACCAGCCACCCGATGCTTTGCCTGTACGTACACGGTCCTTTAACTTTATGCTATGGATGAATCAGTGCCATGTTAAAGAATACGACTGGTCATTTCCTGTATTTCATCTTCATATCTTCAATGTTCAAGGTCCTTTATTGCTTTATTATATGCACAAACAATTACTGACAAATTTGTTGGCAATGAAATTCTTATATTGGATACTCTCTACATCTCTACATTGGTTTAAATCCAACAGGAAAAAAGATGATTCGACACGGGATTTGATTTAAAAAATTTTTAAAAAATTTAATTCAAAGAATTTCAAAATTTTTTTATTTTTTTTTTGCCTCCGTCAAGGAGGTTATGTTTTCACTGTTGTTGGTTTGATGGTTTGCAAAATAACTCAAAAACTTGTGGACAGTTTTTGACAAAATTTTGGGGTTGGTTCGAAGTGGCCTATCTTAAAACTAATTCATTTTTGTTGATGATCAGATCCTATTCGACGGTACCACCAAAAATTAATCAGTTTTCATTTAGACCGCTTCCGGCCAATCCTGAAAATTTTATCAAAAACCGTACATAACTTTTTGAGTTACTTACGGAGGTCTGCACTCTCTGAGTGCTTTTCTAGTATATTTATTGTATTATTGCACTGATTAGCGGTAGAGTGGGGCTGCATTGTTGTCGTCTCCCCCCCCGGCCCGTCGAAGCTTTGAATATAATTCGTTTGGAGCTCTAAGCTTCGAATGTCAAAAAGGAGATCGAAGGTCAGCCCTAATAATAATGATTAAGTACTGTAGATGAATAGTGTGATGTCAATATCAAGCAGTTGAGGTTGTTTATTTTGTCATGAGTCTTTTAACAGGTCTTTTTACAGCCGACTTTTGAATGTAAAAAATCTGATCCAAAAATCCACTCAAGGCACTACCTATCACATTTGGTGGCCAACTTGTCCTGTAGTAGGGTTAGGAAAAGTGTTATTAATATTTTCTTCATTAATCTGTTTAAACATTTTTTCGATCACAAATCATCACAAAAACGCCATTTAAATTCTTGTTTGCCATGTGCTTTTACATTTCTTGGAAATAAGTAATAATTCAGCACGAAAAAAAGTATAAAAAACAACAGGTTAGTTGACTAATAGACGAAGCATTAATATCACCTGTGCTTTTCTCACTGCCACATGTTAAAATGTCTGAAAAAGTGCCTCTATAATCACTCTCACGGCTTCAGTCCGTACAGTGTGTGTGCGCGCGTGCGTGCGTGCGTGTGTGCGCGTGTGCGCGCGTGTGTGGTTGCAGGACGGGTGAAGGTGTTCACAGGTAGAACATGATCATGGTCACTGTCATGCTGCCAGCTTCAAGCATGCACATAAACACACAGCAGCTCACAGGAGGGCATCTGTATGCAGGGGAGCCGTCTCACGACTCATCCTAACTCATCCTAATATCCCCATCTCCTCAGACACGCCCGAGTCTAAACAGGAGTTTATTCTGGACAAACACACACACACGTATCCCTGTGAGTAGGTGCATGACTCAGCATCAGCCAGACCGATTACAAGCACAATTGACAGACTGTGCTTAAAACATGATGCAGGCAAACACACACACATCCAGCTTAGCGAACACCAGCCCTCTCTAACCCTCTCAGCTTCTCATGGCAGTGACTCATATCTGCTCTGTGCTACATGAAGTACACCACCCTTAACGACCTGCTGGTCTCGTCTATCATTCTTTACTGTTTACATTTCACACCACCATTTTAGCAAAAACACAATATTTTAACTTACAGATGATCAATTTGCACACATTAACGTCACCCAGAAGTCATCCACAGCAGCACCGGTACCATACCTTGCCTCATGGTGGTGGCTCAGGGGCCCCTGACCTTGTTCTGGGGGCCCCAGTGTTTGTCTGGTAGGCCCATTCATTTAAAAGTGTAGGCCTATTTGAGACTAGCAGTTATTGTCATGCACGTCTGCATGTTTTCAGTTGCAAGTGTATTGATTTAGTGGTTATTGATGTTGCTTGTTATCACAGTTTTACTATGTACACAGTTATTTCACATATTTCATTGAGTTGATGATACTCAGAGTTGATGCACATGTATTTAGAGAGATGTGATGAGGGGGTATAGAGTATTATTGTGTTTCAGTATTACAGTGAGTATTACAGTTTTTTTCCAATTGCTTAAACACAATTTTGCAAACTAGGCTGGTTTGAGGAAAATATTAACACAGTTCACAAACCACACACCCAAAATGCAAAATACCTCATATATCCCGCAAAATGAAACACTGCAACCAAAATCAAACTTTTGCACCAGATGGCACACACTTCATTCATATTACAGATTTTTGTCTAACCAACTACACACTGTTGGTCATAATGAAAAGCACTCTCATCTTTAGTATGCTTTGCCATAATACTAACATAGTTCAAACTGTAGAGAATTCTTCAGATTGTTCACATGCGCAGAAATATTTGCAGATACACACACACGCTGTTGAAATATATATATTTTTTTTTATTTTACACCAAACAAGTCAGTGAAACATATGCACAGCAGATATGTTCACATTGGAGTGAAATAAAATATGCTCACAAAACAGTAAGCTGAAAAATACAATTGCAGAAAAAAAATAAAGAGGAAAGCAAAATACTTAGACAGCATCCTGCCCGACAGCTGGGTTTGGCCACAACACCATGTCCACCATGACAACCTCAGCTCTTGGCACTGCCTTCGTTGTCCACAAGCTCCTCTACCTGCTCTACCCCTACCTCTCACTCTTCCTCCCCCTCTCATTCTCACCCTCCCTCTTCCTCTTTGTTTGAGGGTGAGCCTCAGAAAACAGGATAGCTGGTTGAGGCAGTGAATTATGGACGATGATTCTGATTAAAAATCAAGGCACTTGGTGAGAGATATCTTATTTGTCTTTCTTTAATGAAGATTCTTGGGCTCCACATCAACAATGACACGTGGTGTTCATAGGTGTGTATGCGTGTATATTTCCTCAGGAACACACACAGGATATGAAAACACACACATAAGTCCATGCAGCTTCACAGTCTGCTCTGCTGCTTATCGTTGTGGCTGGTATCCCCTGGCTGGTCCCGAGCCTGCATTACCGTCTCTGGCCAGCGGGTGGCGCCTCACCTCTAGGGCGTTCTCACACAGCCGCCCCCAAATATCTGTCTTGAGGACATTTGAAGTCCTAGAGAAAGTCCATCAGCTCTCGTCATCCTCCGGGTCGCTGATCTTGGGTAGCTGTATGAGCCGGGCAACAGGCCGGACGTAGGTCTTATCTTTAACCTTGACAGCAGCTGTTCTGATATTTCCATCCGCTCCAGGGTAGATCTTGACCACTTTGCCCAATGGCCAGAGAGCTCGTGGGAGTTGTGGGTCAACTATTAAAACAATCTGATCCACAGCAATCTGGCCTCCATCGGTCTGCCACTTAGATCTTCCCTGTAGACTTGGTAGGTACCGTCGGATGAAGGTTGACCAGAAGTTGTCTGCTAATACCTGACTATGCCTCCATCGTTGTGTCCCCAAGATACTGCTGGAGTCGTACAGGGCCTGTGGCAGTGAGGAGTCACGACGTCCCATAAGAAGAACATGTGGCGTAATCGGGTCAGGGTCAGCAGCGTCACTTGAGACATAGCTGAGTGGTTTAGCATTTAAAACCCCCTCAACCTCAACAAGAACAGTGTAAAGGATTGGCTCTGGCACTGACTGATCTCGGAGGATGACTCTGAGCGCTGTTTTCACGGAGCGAACCTCACGCTCCCAGGCCCCGCCGAAGTGTGGAGCACTTGGGGGGTTGAACTGGAAAGAGATCTTCTGTTTTGCCAGCTGATCTTGCAGCTCAGGTGCCATGGCATCAAATGCCTCCCGTAGCTCCCGTTCTCCCCCAACAAAGTTGGTACCATTATCACACAGGAGCTCAAATGGTGTGCCACGCCTGGCGATGAATCGGCGCAAAGACAGCAGGAAGCCATCTGTGTCAAGGCTCTCTAGCAGGTCGAGGTGGACGCACCTGGTAGTAAGGCATTTGTACAGAATCCCCCACCGCTTTTCAGCCCTGCGACCAATCTTCACAATAAATGGACCAAAACAGTCCACTCCTGTGGAGTAGAATGGCGGCTTGTAGATGCGCAGCCTGCAGGGTGTAAGATCTGCCATTTTGGGAACATCTGGCTTGGCGCGCCAAATCTGACATTCCCTGCAGTTGTGCTGATGCCTCCGTATCGCCTCTCGACCACGCAGGACCCAGTACTGGCGTCGCATCTCAGCTAGCACCCTTTCAGGTCCAGGATGGAGAAGCTTGTGATCGAAGTCCTGGATCAGCAGTTTGGTGATCTGGTGCGCCGGGTCCAGAATGATCGGGTGGATGACATCTACTTCTAGCTCCTCAGCATGACGTGGTCTTCCTCCAACACGGAGTAATCTTGTGGCTTTGTCGTATTCAGGTGAGAGTGTAACCAGACGACTGCCAACTGAAATGGGTCGACTGGCCTTAAGGGCCTTTAACTCCCCAGGGAAAGAGTCCTGCTGAGCCTGAGCTAAGATCAACTTTTCAGCGGCTATATAGGTTGCCGTGTCCGCAGTCTGACCATCGCTGGAGGCAGCCGCCCCATGAAGGGAAGTGACGGTAGCCTGGACTAGATCCCTCCAGGTGTGGAACTGAGTCGGATTTGGTAGGTCTGGGTTCAATGCTTCTGATGTAACACCGATGAGCGTGGACTGCCTGAGTTCGACGGAGTTCGGCTCGACTTCTGCTGCTGTGGGCACGGTCGGCCACTGGTCAGGAGGCTTATGGAGGAAATCTGGCCCACTGACCCATCGGTGAGGATGCGTTAGATCGGAGAGCCTCAGACCTCGCGTTATGTCATCCGCTGGATTTCTCGTGGAGTCCACATACCTCCAACTGGCCACCTCGGTGAGAGTTTGAATCTCCGCTATGCGTGTGCCAACGAAGACCTTGTAATGGCACGATTCTGATCTCAGCCATTGGAGCACCGTAGTGGAGTCTGACCAGAGGAATATCTGTTGGATAGATATGGTCAGCTCCGTCTGGATAAGCTTAGCAAGCTGGGCACCAGTAAGCGCTGCACTAAGTTCCAGACGTGGCATACTGAGGCGTTTTTTTGGTGCCACTCTCGATCTGGCTAGCACGAAGGAAGTGTAGACTTGACCTTGATCGTCGACTGTGGGCAGGTAAGCCACAGAACCGTACGCTCTCTCTGACGCATCACAGAAGACGTGAAGTTCCCTGGATGTGGCAGATCTGTCAGCACATGGGGGTGCGTAGGTCCGTGGGAATTTGAGGTGAATGAGATCAGGAAGCTCAGCCACCCAAGATGTCCACTGCTCTCTCAGAGACTGGGGTTCGATCTGATCGTCCCATCCGATGTCTTGCTTCCAGATATCCTGGATGAGGACTTTAGCCCTGGTGGTGAAGGGAATGATAAAGCCCAGCGGATCATACTGGCTTGCTAGGGCTTTATACATGTTCCTCAAGGTTGGCTCCAGGTGGTCTGCTGGGTGGAGCTTAAGGCCTAGAGAGTCCGTGAGGCAGTTCCACTGGAGACCCAAGGTTGACTCTTGCAGGTTGTTACTGCCCTTTGCCAGCCAAAGCTCACAACGCTCCGATTTGGCCTCTGGGGGAAGATGCTCGACCACTCCTGGCACATTACTTGCCCACTGCCTGAGGTCAAATCCTCCTTCCAGGAGTAGCTGGCGTAGGTCGTCAAACGAGAGCTTTGGCCTCAGCTGTAGTACGGGTGCTATGTAGACAATTGTCCACATAAAAGGAGTGATCCACGATCTCGATCAAGCTGGACTTGTCACCACAGTTGTCCCGAACATGGGGAGGGCATATACAGCACAACAGGGGCTGCATGTAGTGCCGAATGGCAGCACCTGCCATTGGTAGATGGTCGGCTCTTCCTCCCTCTGCATGTCTCTCCAGATGAACCTTAGCACTGGTGTGTCAGCGGGCTGCAGTCAGATCTGATGGAACATTGCCTTTATGTCCCCACTCACAGCAACCGAGTGCTGACGGAACCTCAACAAAACACCAAGTAGGGAAGGCCCTAAGGGTGGTCCAGGCAACAGGAGCTCATTCAGTGACTGACCTTGATATTGGAAAGAACAGTCAAAGACAACTCTGTCCTTTCCGTTGTGGTGGACCATGTGGTGTGGAATGAACCAAGACTCTGATGACTGGCCAGCTTCTGCTGGTGAGACCTTTGAAACTTAGCCTGCTTCCTCCAACTTCTGGATCTCAGCGCGGTAAGACTTAGCTTGTGTAGGGTTCTTAGCAAGCTTCCGTTCTGTGCTGCGAAGCCTGGGCAGTACTGCTTCTGCAGGAGCCTGGAGAGCTACGTCAGTCGTACGGCGAAGAAGAGGAGTGGCATAGCTTGGGATGCCCTCTACTGTCACTCTGGTGGTGGCTGTCTGGAGCAGAGCGAGAGCTTGTTGGTCTTCCTTCGACCTAGTGGCAACCTTGTCACTGTAGGGCAAGGTGTCCATTTGCCAGAGGCGCTCCACGTTCCTGAAAAGCTCACTGGAAGCTGAGGCAATGTGCAGACACTGCTGGACTCCAGGTGAGAGATGGACCGCATCAACTGGCCCTTGATGCGACCAGCCCAGCTGAGTGCAGATAGCAACAGGTCCGCCTGATGGCCCTGCATACACTGGTTGGATTGGGGTAATCAGGTGAGGCATATCAGACCCGATTAGGAGCAGAGGTTGAGCACGGTTCACCGCAGGTAAGGGAAGCTCTCTAAGATGTTTGTACTTCTGCTGCAGCATGGCAACTGGATAAGTATGTTCAGCAAGAGCTAATCCCTCTGGGGTGAAAGCGTGGGAGATCAGGTGCTTGGGATCAGGTGCTGCAGATGGCCGCAGTGGTGATGATACCTCCAGGGAGACTGAGGCGCCATTGAGTTGCTCAACACTTTGGTGCACAGTCTGCAGAGGTAAAGTCTCTGGATGGCAGACGAGGTTAAGCTGTTGCACCACCTGAGGAAGAACGATGCTCCTCTCAGACCCGTCATCGAGTACTGCATAAGTCTCCATTCTCTGGTCACCATTGTGGAGGAGGACCTTGACTACCTTCAGCATTACTCTTTGAGATCTGTTGGGCCGGTCCAGATAAACCTTTGTGGGATGTAGGCTGACGGTGTACACCTTCTGTTTGGTTTCTTGGACTGCCTCGTGTAAGACATTAAGGTGCGTTTCCTTGCAGGTTTTACAAGGGCGCTTCAGTGTGCATCGGTCCTCGGTGTGATTGCGTCTGTATTTCTGACACCATTTGCCATTCTTGAGCCACTTTAATATCTGGTTAGTGTCCAACTTCTTGAATTCCTCACAGGAATTAAGATAGTGGTCCTGGCTGTCGCAATATGGACAGCAAGGTTTGGGCTTGGGTTTGGTCCTCGCCTGTGTAGGCTCTGCCGTGGATGTCTCTTCCCTGGCCACCTTTTCAGCTACATTGAAGCACACAGTTGTTGACTTCTCTTTGGGTTGTGCAGTTCGCTGATCCTTCCTAGTAGATCTGTCTGATACAATGCTGCTGCTCGATTGGAAATGCGCCTTGCTTGAGACTTTGTTTGGAGCCACGTGGCCAAGTCCTGAAGGGTGTAGGTTCGGTGCCAGTCTGCAGGATTCCACGACGCAGGCAATGCTCAAAAAAGCCATCGCGATAGGTGGCAGGCATCTTGCTGAGCAGGCGATCTACGTGAGAGCCACAGTGGAGCTCATATCCATTTTGACCCTCCTTAACATGCCTACCAAAGACTGGACAGACAAGGCGAATGAGTCGAAGGCGTTGGCGTCACCCATCTTGAGAGCAGGAGCGTTGAGTATGGCACCGAGCTCGCTCTGGACAAGCTGTCGGGGCTGCCCATACTTATCTTGTAGAGCCTGCAGGGCACTCGTATATGGTGCCGGGTCATGCATGTATGCCTTGGCAAGCTGCAGTGCACTTGGGAGCTTGATGTGTCCAATCAGCACCTGATATTTATATTGTTCGCTGAGGTGAACATTGTTTCCCAGTAGGTTGTCTAGGGCTAGCTTGAGCAGAGCGAAGTCACTCTCCCGACCACTCTCGAACACTGGAAGGGAAGGTCGAGGGATTCCAAGGGCTGATGCAAGCAGTAATTCGGCTCCGGGTAGTGGTGTGTAACCAGGGTAGGGAGCGGAGACAACTGGAGCAGTCTGGTGCCCATGGTGAGTCGAGAAGAGTGGTGGAGCTCCTTGGCTAGCCGGAGCAGTGTTGAGTTGCTCCATGATTGGTTGGCTGTAGCTGTAAGCGGGTTGGTATACTGATGTTGATGGAGACTCTACTGGATTGGCAGGAAGTTGCTTGAGGTCTGAGCTCGTTGCCGGTGCTGGACCACTAGGAAGTTGTGACTTATAAGATGATGCCACCTGGGGTGTAGTATGGGCCAAAGTTGCCGAGGTAATGACATGCGTTGAAGGGCGTGGCACAGGTTGTATAACCGGAGTGGGGGCTAACGCTGGGCCAGGTTGTAGTCTCACTGATCTGGGTGCCATAGGTACTGGACGCTGGGGCTGTGTTGTCGGGTTTGCTGGAGGAGCAGCAGGTATAGTTGGGGTAGCAGCAGGTTGCAGCATTGGCTGTCGTCCAGTAGGAGGCGCTGTAGAGAATAGATTGGCTTGTTGCATTACTTGTGGGGGGGGGGGATGCGTGGGCGTACCACGGGAGCAGATTTTGGGATTAACTGGGTTGGTAGCAAAGGCTGGGAAGCGGATAGAGGCATGTCGGCTTGTCTTGCCTGCACTGGTGTTGATAAGTCCAGGAAAGCATCTGACTTCTCAGCGCGCACAGATGATGCAGATGACCAGCTATCAGAAAGCAGTGAAGAGCGAAGCTTAGCGATCTCAAGCTCCTGTTGGGCCCTTGTTAGGCGCTGCTCTCTCTCTAGCCGCCTAGTGAGTGCTTCTCTGGCTTTGAGTGCCTCATCCTGGAGCCGCTGTGCTTCTTTGGCTTGATCGTCCAGCAGTCTACACTCCAAGTCAGCTTGAGTCTCGTGCTCAATCAGGCGGCGGGTATCTTCCAGTTCCAACTGCTTTATCCTCTCCTCCAAGATTGCAGCTTGTGCATGTGAGAGACCCTGAGTGGGGTACGTACCAACTGAGTAACATGTACGCCTGCTGGATCTGCTATGGGTGTATGAACTCCTGCTCTTGTTACTGCTGTGGTGGCTGCTATAGCGGGACACAGTAGCGGGTGGATCTGGTGGTGCAGATGGCTGGAATCCAACTAGGTAATCATCCAGGTAGGCAGGTAGGCGATGCTCTCTCTGTGTACGCCCTTGGGACTCTGTGTTGCCTGATACTGCGTTGTCCATAATCCTCTTCTTAGGTTGCACTCAATCCGGCTCGAAGGACCAATGTTTGAGGGTGAGCCTCAGAAAACAGGATAGCTGGTTGAGGCGGTGAATTATGGACGATGATTCTGATTAAAAATCAAGGCACTTGGAGAGAGATATCTTATTTGTCTTTCTTTAATGAAGATTCTTGGGCTCCACATCAACAATGACACGTGGTGTTCATAGGTGTGTATGCGTGTATATTTCCTCAGGAACGCACACAGGATATGAAAACACACACATAAGTCCATGCAGCTTCACAGTCTGCTCTGCTGCTTATCGTTGTGGCTGGTATCCCCTGGCTGGTCCCGAGCCTGCATTACCATCTCTGGCCAGCGGGTGGCGCCTCACCTCTAGGGCTTTCTCACACTCTTCCTCTCTCAGCAATGTCCTCCATTGTTGTTGTAAAAGAAAAAAAGATGCTCACCTGTGGTCTTTTATTGCTTACTTCCTGATTGAACATAATTACATAACACCTGTTTGGCCAGGTGGCACATATATTGGCAACTGAGCTCATGTGGTGTCATTTTAAATGACAGTGTTTTGAAATTGCAAACATGTTACTTGTCAGATGTCAGATTGTTGTGTCTTATGCAGAGAACTGCGTTCAGTACACCTCATATGTGTTTAAAGTTTTGGAGATTTGAGATGAGGTTTGCTCCCTGTGTGTCAGTTTAAATATTTCTACTATCCATGACATTTCAGTGTGTTAACGACTGGAAAAATCTGTATTGTGTTTCAGTGAGTTTTATTGTGTATAAGTGAGTATTATTGTGTTTAGTTAGTATTACTGTGTATAAGTGTATTATGGTGTTTCAGTTAGTATTATTGTGTTTAGTGAGTATTGTGGTGTTTCAGTGAGTATTATTGTGTTTAGTGAGCATTAGTGTGTTTCGTGAGTATTATTGTGTTTAGTGAGTATTATTGTGTTTCAGTTAGTATTATTGTGTTTAGTGAGTATTGTGGTGTTTCAGTGAGTATTATTGTGTTTCAGTGAGTATTATTGTGTTTCAGTTAGTATTATTGTGTTTAGTGAGTATTGTGGTGTTTCAGTGAGTATTATTGTGTTTAGTGAGTATTATTGTGTTTCGTGAGTATTGTGGTGTTTCAGTGAGTATTATTGTGTTTCAGTGAGTATTATTGTGTTTAGTGAGTATTAGTGTGTTTAGTGAGTATTAGTGTGTTTCAGTGAGTATTATTGTGTTTATTGAGTATTAGTGTGTTTCAGTGAGTATTATTGTGTTTAGTGAGTATTAGTGTGTTTCAGTTAGTATTATTGTGTTTAGTGAGTATTAGTGTGTTTCAGTTAGTATTATTGTGTTTAGTGAGTATTGTGGTGTTTCAGTTAGTATTATTGTGTTTAGTGAGTATTAGTGTGTTTAGTGAGTATTGTGGTGTTTCAGTGAGTATTATTGTGTTTAGTGAGTATTGTGGTGTTTCAGTGAGTATTAGTGTGTTTAGTGAGTATTGTGGTGTTTCAGTGAGTATTAGTGTGTTTAGTGAGTATTAGTGTGTTTACTGAGTATTGTGGTGTTTCAGTGAGTATTATTGTGTTTAGTGAGTATTAGTGTGTGTAGTGAGTATTGTGGTGTTTCAGTGAGTATTATTGTGTTTAGTGAGTATTGTGGTGTTTCAGTGAGTATTGTGGTGTTTCAGTGAGTATTAGAGTGTTTAGTGAGTATTAGTGTGTTTAGTGAGTATTGTGGTGTTTCAGTGAGTATTATTGTGTTTAGTGAGTATTGTGGTGTTTCAGTGAGTATTGTGGTGTTTCAGTGAGTATTAGTGTGTTTAGTGAGTATTGTGGTGTTTCAGTGAGTATTATTGTGTTTCAGTGAGTATTATTGTGTTTAGTGAGTATTAGTGTGTTTAGTGAGTATTATTGTGTTTAGTGAGTGCTGTGGTGTTTCAGTGAGTGTTGTGGTGTTTCAGTGAGTATTATTGTGTTTCAGTGAGTATTATTGTGTTTAGTGAGTATTATTGTGTTTAGTGAGTATTGGTGTGTTTAGTGAGTATTATTGTGTTTAGTGAGTGCTGTGGTGTTTCAGTGAGTATTGTGGTGTTTCAGTGAGTATTATTGTGTTTCAGTGAGTATTATTGTGTTTCAGTTAGTATTATTGTGTTTAGTGAGTATTGTGGTGTTTCAGTGAGTATTATTGTGTTTAGTGAGTATTATTGTGTTTAGTGAGTATTATTGTGTTTCGTGAGTATTGTGGTGTTTCAGTGAGTATTATTGTGTTTCAGTGAGTATTATTGTGTTTAGTGAGTATTAGTGTGTTTAGTGAGTATTAGTGTGTTTCAGTGAGTATTATTGTGTTTATTGAGTATTAGTGTGTTTCAGTGAGTATTATTGTGTTTAGTGAGTATTAGTGTGTTTCAGTTAGTATTATTGTGTTTAGTGAGTATTAGTGTGTTTCAGTTAGTATTATTGTGTTTAGTGAGTATTGTGGTGTTTCAGTTAGTATTATTGTGTTTAGTGAGTATTGTGGTGTTTCAGTTAGTATTATTGTGTTTAGTGAGTATTAGTGTGTTTAGTGAGTATTGTGGTGTTTCAGTGAGTATTATTGTGTTTAGTGAGTATTATGGTGTTTCAGTGAGTATTAGTGTGTTTAGTGAGTATTGTGGTGTTTCAGTGAGTATTAGTGTGTTTAGTGAGTATTAGTGTGTTTAGTGAGTATTGTGGTGTTTCAGTGAGTATTATTGTGTTTAGTGAGTATTAGTGTGTGTAGTGAGTATTGTGGTGTTTCAGTGAGTATTATTGTGTTTAGTGAGTATTGTGGTGTTTCAGTGAGTATTAGTGTGTTTAGTGAGTATTGTGGTGTTTCAGTGAGTATTATTGTGTTTCAGTGAGTATTATTGTGTTTAGTGAGTATTAGTGTGTTTAGTGAGTATTATTGTGTTTAGTGAGTGCTGTGGTGTTTCAGTGAGTGTTGTGGTGTTTCAGTGAGTATTATTGTGTTTCAGTGAGTATTATTGTGTTTAGTGAGTATTATTGTGTTTAGTGAGTATTAGTGTGTTTAGTGAGTATTGGTGTGTTTAGTGAGTATTATTGTGTTTAGTGACTGTTGTGGTGTTTCAGTGAGTATTGTGGTGTTTCAGTGAGTATTATTGTGTTTAATGAGTATTAGTTTGTTTCAGTGAGTATTATTGTGTTTAGTGAGTATTAGTGTGTTTCAGTGAGTATTATTGTGTTTAGTGAGTATTAGTGTGTTTCAGTGAGTATTATTGTGTTTAGTGAGTATTAGTGTGTTTCGGTGAGTATTATTGTGTTTAGTGAGTATTAGTGTGTTTCGGTGAGTATTATTGTGTTTAGTGAGTATTAGTGTGTTTCAGTGAGTATTATTGTGTTTAGTGAGTATTAGTGTGTTTCAGTGAGTATTATTGTGTTTAGTGAGTATTAGTGTGTTTCAGTGAGTATTATTGTGTTTAGTGAGTATTAGTGTGTTTCGGTGAGTATTATTGTGTTTAGTGAGTATTATTTTGTTTCGGTTAGTATTATTGTGTTTAGTGAGTATTAGTGTGTTTCGGTGAGTATTATTGTGTTTAGTGAGTATTAGTGTGTTTCGGTGAGTATTATTGTGTTTAGTGAGTATTAGTGTGTTTCAGTGAGTATTATTGTGTTTAGTGAGTATTAGTGTGTTTCAGTGAGTATTATTGTGTTTAGTGAGTATTAGTGTGTTTCAGTGAGTATTATTGTGTTTAGTGAGTATTAGTGTGTTTCGGTGAGTATTATTGTGTTTAGTGAGTATTATTTTGTTTCAGTTAGTATTATTGTGTTTAGTGAGTATTGTGGTGTTTCAGTGAGTATTATTGTGTTTGAGTGAGTATTAGTGTGTTTAGTGAGTATTAGTGTGTTTAGTGAGTATTGTGGTGTTTCAGTGAGTATTAGTGTGTTTTGTGAGTATCAGTGTGTTCAGTGAGTATTGTGGTGTTTCTGTATTGGTGTTTCAGTATTATTGTACCATCATTAATTTATAGCAATAACATTAGCAATAATACCTCACCACTGTTCCGTACTACTCACCCCAATAATTAATACACACCTTAGGCATTATTATTGCTGTTTGATAAGAAAATATATCAAGGAATTTTAATAATCTTGCCTGTAAAAATAATTGAGTAGTGTGTTCATTTTATCCAACCTTATGTATGATTCGTATTGTTTTTTGTAAAGTCATTAGTGACTGCAGTGTAATTGTTTGCCCAAACCTCAGCACAGCACAGAAAGTATGGCAGGACTAGAGAAGTCTGTCTGTCTTTAACTTCAAGTCAGACAAGTTAAGTAGACTAACTGAGTGTTCAACAGAAAACACTAAATCACTAAATATTGTATGCAGTCAGTACGGCTGAACAGACTAGCGTTATTTTCTTGTGAACTTCATGTTATACAGTCTTTTGACATACTAATATACTGATTTTACTGGCTAGTATTGCATTAAAATGTGTTTTTTATTTACATAATTTGTCATACAGAGCAACTTTCTGCATTTAAGAAAGTATTACACCTTCAGTGAATGGATTCATTTATGGAGGATATTAGTGTAAACCTTAAAGTGTACCACATTAAGTGAAATAGTTTTGCATTCTGTATAAGGAGGGTTTTAGAAGCTCATTAATGAAGTCTTTTTTGTCTCTCAGCGAGGTGCGGACACACTGCGAGCAGACACAACAGACAGGTGAGTCTGTGCTTGTTTGTGGTTTGACCGAATGTTCGTGACTGATGGAAGGAGTCGTTTGTGGTTGATTCACCCTGCCTGTCGTCCTGCAGGTACTCCGGCTCAGGAAGCTCAGGAGCCACCTCCATGAGGAAGGTAGGACAGCAGACGGGCCAGTGGGGCTGGCTGGAGGTTGTCATGGTTTATTTACATCTTCAATTATGACTCCATTCTGACTCAAACTGCATTTTAATGGAGCAACAAGCTCAGTTCCATCAATAATCTCCTACCAACCACATCTTCTATTACATGGAGCTCTAGTTTGTCCACATAACAGCTAAACATACAGCCAGACAAGAATAAGAGAGTCAGCTGAGGTGAAATCCAACTGGGACTGTCATAATTAAATAAAAGATAACAGTCAGATGAGGTGAATTGGTTGGCATATATAGGTTACTATAACACAGGAAGCTGTGTTAGTCATTGGCTCCCTCGCCTCTCCTCCAAAGCACTATGAGTGGAAGCACATAGTGAGTCAGCTGGGACTATAAACACATACAGATACCTCGATAAATAGTTATTAATGTTGCTACCTATAGCCTCTTAGCATATACTCACATCAAATTCTGTGCAGTTCAGGTGTGTTTTCTGAACACAAAATCTGATTTTAAAGTGAGACTTTGTACCTTTGTAAGCCCAAATAAAACACACCTTTTCTCACCAATAAAAATGTCAGCTAGCTTTAGCTAGTTATTGCTTTGTAACAGACTTTTCTTACGCTACATTTTAGCATTAAACATTATCTTAAGATTGTAACAGCTGTTGTTCAGTGAAAGAAGACAGCAGATAAATTCCAATTTGCACAGAATTAAACCACAGTAGATTTAACATCCAGTCTGAGGAAAAGTAAAGTGAAAATCATGAACATTTCTGATGCACTTCTATGTTTTGAAATAACCAAACATAGCTGAGGTGACATCTTGACATCACTGTGAGTTTTAGTCTCATACAGCTTTTATTTCTCCATCCCAGGTCACTTCCTGGCTGCAGCAGGTTTAGCACTGTAATCCTCTCTCCTGTGTGCCAGCTGGATAAAATCAAAATAAGCTGAACATGGAGGCCGACCCATCTAACATGTTTCTTCTCTGTCCCCTCCAGTCTTTCCATTACACCTCTTTAAGAACGAAAACCAAAAAGAGGAGTAAAGGTAGATGCTCTAGTGCATTTTTTTTCTTATGTATGTCTAAATGTCTGCACTCTGAATTCTTGAAATATCAGTGGAGGGTTGAGGCTGGATGATGAAACATTTTGCATGTGTGTGTGAAAAGTCCAGATGTACAGTACCTGTTGAAGGGTGTGCACACACAGGTGCAAAAACATTTACATTTACGGGTTAAGTTGCAAACACCTGACTGTCACTGCTGTCATACTCTTTAGTTTATTCTATTCGTTAGCAGTGCAGATGTGTAAAAGCTACTGCAGACATGAAAAGAGTCCAGACATTTAGATTCAGCCTGTTAGTGCCAGACTCACTGGAGCCACGGGACAAATGGCTAATGTGTCCTTTTATTTCCAGTATTTTTCCAAATAGCAAATGCTGAGAAAATGATGTTGAGTATTAATATGGTTGTTCCCTGTCTGTGCAGGTTCCCTCACTAGTGCCAGTCGAAGGAGAATTTCCTGTAAGGACCTGGGCCATGGTGACTGTGAGGGCTGGCTGTGGAAGAAGAAAGACGCTAAAGGCTACTTCACCCAGAAATGGAGGAAGTACTGGTTTATCCTCAAAGAGTCCTGCCTCTACTGGTATACCAACCAAAACGTAAGGAGTCACTTTCCTCTGCCATCATGTCCTGAATCTGATCTGCTTTATCAGATCTGCAGCACATCTTCAGTCACTTTTTTAAACAATGTTGTTGATCACAGGTCTGATATTATTGTGTAAAAACTGTGAACTGTGTTCTCTTGGTCTGGAGAGCTCTAAAGTCTACCATTAAATACTGACATTAACAGATGAGGGTATGAGGGAGGATCACACTCCTCAGCCTCCCCTGGTAAGGTCTAGTCAGAGAGGAGGGTCCGTCAGGAAGTCAAATGTCAGATTCAGGAGGAGCTGTGTGGTTTTCGTCCTGGCCGTGGAACAGTGGACCAGCTCTACACTCAGCAGGGTCCTGGAGGGCGCATGGGAGTTCATCCAACCAGTCTACATGTGTTTTGTGGACTTGGAGAAGGCGTTGGACCACGTCCCTCTGGGAGTCCTGTGGGGAGTGGGGAGTGCTCCGGGAGTATGGGGTACCGACCCCCTGATATGGGCTGTTCGGTCCTTGTACGACCAGTGTCAGAGGAAGTCAGATTCGTTTCCAGTGAGAGTTGGACTCCGCCAAGGCTGTCCTTTGTCACCGATTCTGTTCATAACTTTTATGGACAGAATTTCAGAATATCTAGCTGAGGTGTTGAGGGGGTGTGGTTTAGTGGACTCAGTATCACATCACTGCTTTTTGCAGATGATGTAGTTCTGTTGGCTTCATCAAGCCGTGATCTTCAACTCTCACTGGAGTGGAATTTTGGAATTAACGTCATCACATTGGAATATACTATGCTTTTCTGTTTAGCTGTTTATATATATATACATATATATATATATATATATATATATATATATATATATATATATATATATATATATATATATGCTCATAGGTATCTGGCAGGGCTGCACTATTTTTTATCTACATGCTTACTAATGTGTTTATGATTAAATACATGCTGCAGCCGCTCATGGTGTATTTGAGATGTTTATATTAATGGATTATTATTAATGTATGAATGTTATGAAGAAAAGTGCCTGCTGTTTGTTTATGTAACTCAGATTTAAAGCTCAGACAGTCACATCTCATCTATTTTCACGTCAAGTGGTCAAAGGAACCAATATAAACAACATATGCTGTTTTCATATGCTTGACTAGCACTACTATCCAAATAAAACGGGCATATCAGTATGTATGACATTTTGTTCTCTGTGCTGGTGATGTACCACCACTCTCCATCTGTCCCTGCCTGCAGGATGAGAAAGCTGAGGGCTTCATCAGCCTCCCCGAGTTCAGAATAGACCGAGCCATCGAGTGCAGACGGAAATTGTGAGTGTCCGTCACATGTCGCAGAAATTACTAATCAAGCCCCACACAATGCGAATGCACACACACTTTCCTACGTGGACAAAAACACTAATCAGTTTTCTTCTCCCCGACTGACTACAGCGCCTTCAAAGCCTGTCATCCCAAAATCAAGAGCTTCTTCTTTGCCACAGATTGTCTCGAGGAAATGAACAGGTGAGGGAGCGTCACGTTACGTGTCCTTTCATGAATATTTTAGCCGAGTAAACCAAGTTTACACTGGGAAACAGCCACACAACACAGTGCATGAATAAGGCATGAGCTGTTAACTGTGTGAATGTGTGTCACGTGTTAGCTCATGTGAGAGGGAGGGCGTAGTGATGTTTGCAGGAGTGCTATCTGATGAGCTCTAATTACCCACACCTCTCCTCAATGACATGGGGAGATAATTGGGAGAGAGTAATTAACCAGCTATATTTGACTTCCCTACTGTGCTGGGAGGTTCTTGTGTGGAAGCGGCGTTGCATTTCATGTACAGTGTGTGTGATTGTTGTGGTGGTATTTGCACTAAGAGGCATTAAAAAGGTAACATTGTATTTTTTTCCATAATAATTTGAATTTTCATAATTTATTGGGTGACTTCACTTGGTATGATACTGAACATGAATGAACAAAAGCAGCAGTAGAAAAATTAATCGACATGGATTACAAATGTCAGTGTCTTGTGTGATCGTCGTGGCATAGACATGATGAGCGCGTTGATTTCGGCCACTGGAATCGCTTCCCACTCTTCCAAGAGTGCAGTACGGAGATCAGCAACCGTCACCGGCAGTGGAATACGACGCCGTACACGGTGATCCAGATTGTCCCAAAGGCGTTCAATGGGATTCATATCCGGGGAATAAGGCGGCCAGTCCATAACCTGCACATTATGTCTGTGCATAACATGCCTGCAGGCGTGAGATAGTGCATCTGTGGACGCCAAAATGCCTGGCTACCCTCGCTTCGGTCATTCTGGATCTCAGCATACCGATGGCCTGCTCCCTCATGTTTGCTGCTAAGCGTGGCATGGTGACCGTCTGTGACAGCTTGCATTTTTCCTCCAGGTTTTTAAAGCCTTGACCAGTTGAGCTCAAATCACCAAAAGAAGTCATTGAAAGCTTTCAAACAATGTTAACGAATCACACATGCACAAACAGGGATTGGTACCGCCTGCCACGTTAATTTATTGTTTGAGCTGAAAAATGTGGCTCCATAGTTTCAATAGCCACAAGTGGTAGTACTACAAAGTAGTTGTATCCATATCTATAGCCTAAATACACTAAGAGGCATTGTATCCAATGCCTCTTAGTGTATTTAGGCTATAGGTCTTGAAAATCTTACCATCTGGATTTTCAGTTCTGGATCACAGAGGAGTGCTAGACTTGGACAGGTTATTCTTATTTAATACTTAAATAAGCAGCAACATTCAGTGTATTCCTACGGTAGCACATTTGGTGTGCTAGTAAGAGTCTCTGGCAGCAGCACTTTGCAAAATAAGCCACTGTTTTAGTAACAGAGGGGTGACTCTTCACTGGATTTATGATTCAGTTGCTTCTATTACAAGTAAATGGACTGTACTTATGTAGCTCTTTTCTAGTCATCCGACCACTCAAAGCTCTTTACATGTCACATTTACCCATGGATGATTTGTGCTTAGAAGCACACAGGAACAACATGTTGTTTCTCACAGACTAAGGTGCTAAATAACAACAGTTTTCAGTACTCAACAGTATTTAAAAATGTGAACAAGCAATATGATTGTCATACAGACATTATGGATGTTGTGGAATTAAAGTATAAATAGTGCGACTGTATTTACAACCAAAAGTCCATAAATGTTGATTAATTTGTCTCTTTTAATGCATGATTTGTGATGCATGTTGATGCTTTTCAATGTATCGTATCCTCCATTTTTAAAAACTAGATTACAACAGTTCATAGTTAATAAAAAGCTGCAGTATCTTTGTGACCCTGCTCATAAACTTACCAAAACAAAACATAAATCCCTGTGCAGTGCATCACAAGCATGCTGTGATCTACAGACACAGCAGCTCTAAGGCTTCCTGAAGGCCTAGGCCAGACTCAGTACATTGCTTTTCTTTATTCATAGCTCTGCTTGTCTCTCTCTTGCTGAATTTCAGCCTATATTCAGGTATTTTCAGCCCAACATTGTTGCAACAAAGACTGTTCACATCTGCATCGGAGAATTGAGAAATTTTCCTGCATAAAGTGTGTGTTCTTATCTGATTTTAATATTGTTTTGGATTCTGTGGTACAGAATCAGTTACATCTTTGACTAGAGAGGCTCCACTTCAATCCATCAATCCATACTTCTAATCAGCTAATTCATTTTAGGAGATTGTAAAGGTTTTTTAATCTCTAGAAGTTGCTTTCTGTAGGGAGCACTTCCCAGTACGAAGAGTTTCCTGCAGACTGGGTGTCTTTTCTTAGTAGCGACCTTATTATCAGGTGTCAGCTGCAGAGTCACAGAACAAGCCGGGATGTGACGGAGGGCTGGCAAGAGGACAGGAAGTGTGGATGTAGAGAGAGAATGCCATCTGAGACAGAGGACTGTCATCTTCTCTCTTTCTGCATTCATCTCTCTAATGATCTAATGTTTTCTCTCCTCGTCAGGGGATGCATACCGTTAGACAGATATCAACTGTTAAGAGACTCCAATTAAAATAAATTTAAAGAGTTTTTTAATTCATCACCTCCTGTTAACCCAGCACAATCCTTCCTTTTCTCCACTCCTCCTCTCATCCATCCTCTGATGCCTTTCTTCTCCCTACTTTACACCCCTCACATCACCTCCCTTCCTCTTTCCTCTCCAGGTGGATGAACCGGCTGGGGTTAGCAGCTATTGGCTACACACCAGATGACAAGGTGCCACGTCCCGATGAAGGTGACACAGATTAGCTTGACTATATATTACACACTTCACACTTTCTTACCTTTTGCTAATGTGTGTGTGTCTGTTTTTATCTCCATGTCAGACTACTGGAGCGAGAGCGATCAGGATGAGGTGGACGGCTCGATGACCCTCAAACAGGAAGGACCATCATCCCTCTGTGATACTTATCACCGCACGCCATCAGTAAGTACACACACTACATATGCTTTGCAGTGTCTCAAACTGATAGAATATTTTATTCCTAAAAGCCCCACAGTTTTTTGAGCTGCACAGCCCAGAGCTCTCAGCCTTAATAAAACATCAGAGTGTGAGAGTCTCTGGTTCGATGAGCAGCCATGACCATCACTGGTGTGTCTTCTGCTGCCAGAACGTCTTCACACTTTGACCTCTAGGTAATGACAGTCTCTGAAAAGATGCAGCGCTCACATGGACTTTTGCCAGATCAGACATGTGCACAAAGGTCATATTGGTCCCAGAGGAGCCCTACAGTCATGTCAGTCATTCTGCCATCTCATTGCTTTTTTGCCCTCATCTTTTTTCTCTTTCTGTGCTTTATATTTCTCTTGCACACCTCCCTCTCCTTGTTTTGCGGCTCATGTTTTCCTCCTACCTGTGCTCACCTTGTTCCCATCCCTCCTCACTCCTCTCCATGCTGACCAACCTGTACACTTCACAAACCTCCAGGGGAACTTCCTTCACAGTTATGACCAGTTGCCCCGTTCAGTCAGCTCCATGAGCCTTATGCGCTCCACACCGTCCCCACTCCCTCCATCAATGAGTGCCTCCACCTCCCCCATCCCTCCACAGATGGTCTCTTCCACGTCCCCTCTCCCTCTCCAGGTGAACTCCTCCAGCCCCTTCCCGGAGCCCAAGCACGGCCGGCACTTCTCCAGCGAGTCAACGCACTCCCATTCCTCAGCTGAGGACCAACGTGGGGATGGCATGGGCATGGGCACCGGCACAGGCAGCACCAGTACCCACTCATCCGGCTGCCGCTCGTCCCATCGTGAGCGGCGCTCCTGGCAGGACCTCATCGAGACCCCCCTGACCAGCGCTGGACTGCACTTCCTCCAGACGGCACCTGGGGAGAGTGATTACGGGGGCCTGATGGGGACCATGGCTGCAGAGATGGGGCTGTACGGAGGGCTGGGCAGGCAGGGCATGTCCCCGGAGAGGCGCAGGCAGGCCACGCTGCCCGTACGAAGACACCACGCTGCGGAGAGGGACCGGGAGCGGGACGGGCCCTTTCCTCTGGAGCGAGGCCCCCACACACACAGCCACACACACCGGCGGTCCCACAAGCAGCGCAGCCAGAGTCTGCCCAGGAACAGGGACCCCATGCCGGGGAAGCTGCTGCACACCTCCGCTCACATGGAGGAGAGGAGTGAGGACGAGGAGGCAGAGGGACAGGCTGCAGATATCCTGGAGGGTGAGGAGGGTAAGGACATTAATAATGAAATATGATGTCTGCTTTTTAAAAGGAGAGAAGTAAGCAAAAGCAGAGGAGGGATGAATGGACAGATGGATGGATGGATGGATGGATGATGAATGGATGGATGATGGATGGATTGATTGATTATAGATGGACGGATGGATGGGTGATGTATGATGGATGTATGGATGGATGGATGGATTGATGATAGATGGACGGATGGATGGATGATGTATGTATGGATGGATGGACGGATGGATACGTGATGATGGATGGATGGATGGATGGATGGATGGATTGATGATGATGGATGGATGGATGGATGGATGGATTGATTGATGATAGATGGACGGATGGATGGAACAGGTACTCACATACAGGAGGTTGTAAACTGTGAGTCTTTGCTAAACTGAAGGACTCGTGTCTGATTCTGACAGTGAACCTGACCCTAACCGGCCCTCTGCTGGGCGTCTCTGACCTGCGGGAGCTCAGAGTTGACAGCAGAGAGAGGAGGGTGTCGGAAGGAAGGGAGCGGCGAGTGTCAGAGGGCCGCGAGCCGGAGCCTCTGGATGGGCTAGAGCAGCTTTACCGGGCCCTGGAGCAGGCTAGTGTGACGGCCCTGGGGGACCCGAGGCCCTGCAGCAGACAGGAGTACCGACGGTGTTTCACGCAGAGAGCCAGGGACCCTCTGCTCAACGACGGGCTGCACCGGGTCCGAGCCCTCCGCAGTACCTTGAAGGTACTACAGTGGGGATTTACAGTAGAGTTGGATATGTGAGGATTTAATGTGGTCGCTCAGTGTGGTCTCTGTGCCCCCCCCCCCAGGCCAAAGAGTCGGAGCTGGCAGTGATCTGTGCCCTCCTGGAGGACCCTGACCTGTGCTCCCAGACCTTCAGAGAGTGGAAGCAGTGGCACAGCGAGCTCTACTCGGACATCTGCCAGCTCAGCCCCGGCACCAACGGCCAGGACGACCTCTCCCCGCTGGCTGCACCCCTTATGACCCACACACACTCCTTCATTGAGACACATGTGTGAGGAAAGACTGAACTGACACACACACACACACACACACACACAGATCACAACTCTGAGCACGCACGCACACACACACACACACACACACACACATTGTAAAATGTGTAAATATCATAGAGGGAACAGTCTGAGACCTGCGTGTATGACCTTTTGATAATCCTGAGGACCCCACAGGGTGCCTATTGCATGCCTGAACAGAAAGCATTAATCTTCCTTTGTCTATGGATCTCAGCATAAACTCCACACGCTTGTCGAGCAAAATGGGAAAAAAGGAGACTTTTTATCACATTTCTTTCCTATGTATCCTCTTTTTTCTTTCACTGGTACTTTCAGGGGGCAGGGGGAGTTATGTAGCAGCAATACAGAGGATCCTTTTCACCACAGCACTGTACTTTTGTACTGATGAACTTTGCACCCAGAGCCACCAGTTCTCCCCCTTTCTCTCTCTATCTTCTTCTCTCTGACTTCATATCTGCTGATTTACAGGGACCTCACTTGTTATTCCAGACTGATCTGACAGGCAGTGTGGGGAGATCAGGGCAGTGACTTTTAGTATATGACTGTGAAAGGTAGCCACATAGCTGGTTTGGCTAAGCATCAGGAGCACTGAGGAAGCGCTGCTGTGGCTCGTTGCACACTATTTCAAACTGTGAACTGTTAACAAAAACATCCTCCTCCTCCAGCTCCTCTGGTTGTGTCTGTGATTCAGTATCAATCTCTCTCCCTCTCTCTCTTTTTCTTTCTTTCTTTCTTTCTTCTCTCTGTGTTTCTGTCCATCTCTTCCTTCTCTTTTTTATTTTTCTGTTTCAGTCTTTGTTTCCTCTCTCTCTCTGTAGTCGTCAGAGGCTTGTGTATATGTGTATACTGGTGTAAATGTTTGCGTCCCACTACCACTGTGATATGCTTCTAGAGGTAGCGGAGTTAAGACAGAGAGTATGTATTTGTGTGGGTGCAAAACATTTTTTTTTCCATTGAGTTTTTGTTTCTTAAACAGCGAATGCAAGAGTTAGAGAGGATCCACTCACTACAAAGAATGCACTTTCTATATCTCTATATCTCATTGGCTGCATCACAGGGTCTATGTCTCATCGGCCTCTTTACCATTGCTGTTCAAAATATCAGGTAAAAGCATTTGCCATCTCATTTTCTAAAGATTTGTGTACAGTCTACAAATATATTTAAACATAGAAGAATATATAAATCTATTTACGTTTTGTGTCATAGATATAATGTAAAGTATGATGTATTCTATGCCAAGGTTTTGCAGTGTGCCCCTCTTCACTCTGTAGATGCAGGGTGTTTAGCAGTTGAATAACTAGGAGGCAGACGACGACTACAACCACCACCGCCACCACCACCACCTTTGACAGTTGATTGACAGTTTTTACGTCGCGGCCGACCTTCTCCTGGTGATGTCTTGCATGAGAAAAGTCCCAGGACTGATTTGATTGGACAGGGTAAAATATTGTGGATCATTTGTGTTCTTTTTTTCCCCTTTTTTATCTTCCTCTCATGATTGCAAGATAATTAGACTTGTAGCGCATGATACATGCAAAAAGTGCTGTTGAAGAATGACCTTTTTATTTGTAAATGTTCATAGACTGGACTATTCTTCTTTTCATTAGGTAGTGTTTGAAGACACACACTGTACAATAACTGAGACAGGCAAGTGTTGTTGCTCAGTTACTTGATCTAATGCAGATCCTCCTTTAGCATCCTACCAGGAGGTTTCAATTTGATGTTTTGGTTCACTTAGAAAGACTGACATGTTTCCAAAGAGAGACGCCAGTGCAGTTATTGCTAAAAGCTAAAGCTATATTCCCTTCAAGCATAATGTTGATGCTGGGCGGTCAGAGACCTCTACTGTACACCAAGCGGTCTGTGAAGTCTGTGAAACCTGACGAGATCATTTCATCTGCAATATCAGGCCAAGGACTCAGCGGTGCCCCCCAGTGTCCAAGACTCAGAGAGACATGCGTAGCACCTGCTGCATCCAGCACTATCTGTACTTTTTCCTCATATTTTACTGTAGGTTCAGGTTTTCTCATCTGTCGTGAAATATCAGACACACCCCCAGAGACATAGCTCATGTTTTTTTGAATGGTTAATTTGAGAGTACCACAAAGAAACTAAATGATGCAAGCACTTTCCCTGTGCCTCCAAACCCTCTCTTTGGCAAAGATGGACTGACTAGACTGGCGATCCTACACACACACACACACACACACACACACACAGTTTTAGTCTGCAGACCTCCCTCCATTTCTGATCCGTGGTGGTCTTCTTTTTTCCACCAAGCAGGAGGTGCTGCAGATCAAGAGAAATTGAGTTGTGATTTGAAGGCACAGGCTGTGTTATCCTCCCAGATGTATGTATATGTGTGTGTGTGTGTGTGTGTGTGTGGCTGTGCGTGTGTGCGTGTGTGCGTGTGTGTGTGTGTAGACCTGCAGAAACAGGCCGAAAAGGGAGATTCCACTGTGTGTTCTTTCAGGGGTGTACACCTCATGGTACATTGCACAGGTGTGTAAGATGTAAGTTGCACTGCGACATTAAAAAAAGGAACATATTGCTCTTTTTCAAGGATAATATTAGCTTACTGTTATTCTGTACATCAAACTGACTAAAGATGATAAAAAAGAAAGAAAATGACATTTATTCTTCCTAAAGTAGCCTTTTTTGGTTTCATATATATGAATATATATATATTACAAAAAAAAAATACAGATTGTAAACTTAAGTTGTTAAACTTTGACTTCAATAAACTGAATCCTCTGCACTATGAGCTGTGATCCGGTTATGTGTGCTTTTTCTTGGATTTATTGAAACAGCATTACTGTGTGTTTGATGCTTATGTCACCAGATGTCACCAGATGTTACGAGGATGAGCAGATATTAAACTGAGGGGCAGCGGTTATCCCATGAACCAGGAGACCATAACACACTTCCTATTTCTGCAACATCAAATGTGTGTTAGCATCCACCTACATATATCTACTAAGTGTCACTAGTATGCATCCATTTTATTCTGTATTCCCATAAGCTGGTCATACTTCCTGTCTACTGTCTTCCATTACCTCCAAGTTCCCATGAGGTCCACTGTAACCTGTACCTAATGCATTAGTTTGTGGTAATTTAAATTAACTTTATTTAGGAACATGCATTAATAAAAACAATAAAATTAGATTTCGACACACAATCACAGACTCAAGGCCGCAACTTTAGGGAATAATAATACCAGATTGACCTCAGTATTGCACTTAGATTGTACAAAGTTGAAATTCATTTAATTACCTGAACATCACACTCTTCCTTGCCTTGTAATAAATAAACCACTGCATACCATGAACATAACAGTCACAGTAGCAGTTTAGTGATAAAAAAAAATATATAGCTTTTGAAATATTAATAAAATTTGATTATACCTTTTTATCAAACAACATTATTAACATTGTGTGAGCATGCAGCACCTGAATCTTGACCAGCTGCACCTCCGTGTGGTACAGCAGCTCTTCTGCTATGGACAGAGTGGTGAGCACTGCTAAGAAGATCAGCAGCACTCCTCTGGCCTCTCTGCAGAGAATCTACCACAAGAGTCCACAGGAGAGCTGCCTCCAACCTCCATCCACTGCAATCTTGCATGATTTTTTTCCCGTGCTATAGATTTTTTTTTTTATCCTATCTTTAAAATGTAGCTGGATCCATTTAATCTTATTTTTTTATTTATATCTATTTCAAACTTTGATTTATCATTCAGGATGGATAGCAAAGGAAGTATTTAATTGTGCAGGGAAACATGTTTTCTTCTTGTTCACATGACAATAAACACTCTTGACTCCGGAATATTAAATCTTGAATCTTCTTGACTCTTACAGTAAATCTTAAATCTTGACTCTTGAATCTTAAATCTTGACTCTTACAGTAAATCTTAAATCTTGACTCTTACAGTAAATCTTGAATCTTGACTCTTGTCTCTTAAATCTTGACTCTTACAGTAAATCTTGAATCTTGACTCTTGTCTCTTAAATCTTGACTCTTACAGTAAATCTTAAATCTTGACTCTTACAGTAAATCTTGAATCTTGACTCTTGTCTCTTAAATCTTGACTCTTACAGTAAATCTTAAATCTTGACTCTTACAGTAAATCTTGAATCTTGACTCTTGTCTCTTAAATCTTGACTCTTACAGTAAATCTTAAATCTTGACTCTTGAATCTTAAATCTTGACTCTTACAGTAAATCTTAAATCTTGACTCTTACAGTAAATCTTGAATCTTGACTCTTGTCTCTTAAATCTTGACTCTTACAGTAAATCTTGAATCTTGACTCTTGTCTCTTAAATCTTGACTCTTACAGTAAATCTTAAATCTTGACTCTTACAGTAAATCTTGAATCTTGACTCTTGTCTCTTAAATCTTGACTCTTACAGTAAATCTTAAATCTTGACTCTTACAGTAAATCTTGAATCTTGACTCTTGTCTCTTAAATCTTGACTCTTACAGTAAATCTTGACTCTTGTCTCTTAAATCTTGACTCTTACAGTAAATCTTAAATCTTGACTCTTACAGTAAATCTTGAATCTTGTCTCTTAAATCTTGACTCTTACAGTAAATCTTAAATCTTGACTCTTACAGTAAATCTTGAATCTTGACTCTTGTCTCTTAAATCTTGACTCTTACAGTAAATCTTAAATCTTGACTCTTACAGTAAATCTTGAATCTTGACTCTTGTCTCTTAAATCTTGACTCTTACAGTAAATCTTAAATCTTGACTCTTACAGTAAATCTTGAATCTTGACTCTTGTCTCTTAAATCTTGACTCTTACAGTAAATCTTAAATCTTGACTCTTGAATCTTAAATCTTGACTCTTACAGTAAATCTTAAATCTTGACTCTTACAGTAAATCTTGAATCTTGACTCTTGTCTCTTAAATCTTGACTCTTACAGTAAATCTTGAATCTTGACTCTTGTCTCTTAAATCTTGACTCTTACAGTAAATCTTAAATCTTGACTCTTACAGTAAATCTTGAATCTTGACTATTGTCTCTTAAATCTTGACTCTTACAGTAAATCTTAAATCTTGACTCTTACAGTAAATCTTGAATCTTGACTCTTGTCTCTTAAATCTTGACTCTTACAGTAAATCTTGACTCTTGTCTCTTAAATCTTGACTCTTACAGTAAATCTTAAATCTTGACTCTTACAGTAAATCTTGAATCTTGTCTCTTAAATCTTGACTCTTACAGTAAATCTTAAATCTTGACTCTTACAGTAAATCTTGAATCTTGACTCTTGTCTCTTAAATCTTGACTCTTACAGTAAATCTTAAATCTTGACTCTTACAGTAAATCTTGAATCTTGACTCTTGTCTCTTAAATCTTGACTCTTACAGTAAATCTTGACTCTTGTCTCTTAAATCTTGACTCTTACAGTAAATCTTAAATCTTGACTCTTACAGTAAATCTTGAATCTTGTCTCTTAAATCTTGACTCTTACAGTAAATCTTAAATCTTGACTCTTACAGTAAATCTTGAATCTTGACTCTTGTCTCTTAAATCTTGACTCTTACAGTAAATCTTAAATCTTGACTCTTACAGTAAATCTTGAATCTTGACTCTTGTCTCTTAAATCTTGACTCTTACAGTAAATCTTAAATCTTGACTCTTACAGTAAATCTTGAATCTTGACTCTTGTCTCTTAAATCTTGACTCTTACAGTAAATCTTGAATCTTGACTCTTACAGTAAATCTTGAATCTTGACTCTTGTCTCTTAAATCTTGACTCTTACAGTAAATCTTAAATCTTGACTCTTACAGTAAATCTTAAATCTTGACTCTTACAGTAAATCTTGAATCTTGACTCTTGTCTCTTAAATCTTGACTCTTACAGTAAATCTTAAATCTTGACTCTTACAGTAAATCTTAAATCTTGACTCGTCTGAATGCTGCAGGTGCCGCTGCTGGCCGCTGGGTGGCAGCAGTTGACCGTGTTGATGAAGCTGCGCCTCAGAGGCTGAACACAGAGAAGAAGTAGGAGCAGTCATGGCGGCCAAGGTGAATGTTTGTGAATATTTGACATTTCCTCTTCATCAAACTGTGTCTTTAACTTGTAATGAATGAGTGTCAGCTGTCGTGGGGTCGTTCGAACAAACTTGAACTGGTGGCCACACAGACAGTGACCGTAGCTTTGCTAAGCTAACCTGTGTTAGCCTCTGTGAATGAGCCAATGCTAACCAGACTGTGTTGAGCTACGTTAGCAGACAGCAGCTTCACTCACACCATAACTTTGCAGCTAAACGTGTGTCTCAGCTTTAGCTTCGTTAGCCTGTGACAGATTATGTTACCACCGTCAACCATAGACGAGACATTACAGGTAGCTGTGTCTGTTGTCACTGTCTGTATGCACTGTGATGCAGCTAACACCGTGGCTGTACACACTAACTGCATTTAATCTCACTTTCACTAGCTTAAAGCTCATTTTAATTAGCGTTAAATTGCAGTCTACAGCGTTTTAATATTGAAATCATAAAGCTGAACAATGGAGCCATGTATGATGAGTGCCAGTGATCATGTTGTCACTGTAATTTCACTTTTACTGAAGTGAAATAATGAATTTTACTGTAGTATTTTTACATTGTGGCTTTGCTGTTTTTACATAATGTAAATGATGTGTTTCTACCACTGGTTCACATGAGTCATCTGTGCTGTGGATATAGATAGTCTGTCTATAATCAGTGATCAATGTCTGTCATTTGTTTGTGTCTATGAGAGCTGACAGATGGTTTTACTGTGTTCTAGGTGGTGATGGTGGCCGTCCCGACAGTGATCGGCATAGCCTCCATCCGTGTGTATACTGTGAGTGAAGTGCCCACCGATGGAGTGGTTACTCGGGAAAAGGTATGGTTGTCTCTAGATGTCAGCAGCAGGTCTGATCTGGTGGTCATCATTTCATGCTGCCTCCTCTGTCCCCAGCTGAACATCTACACTCCACTGCCACAGTCTGCTCAGGCCCAGTTTGTTCCCGAAAGGCCTGGTGTTATTCAGAGCGGCTTCACCAAAGCGAGACACACCGTACTACCGTTTTTCTTGGCTATGAAGGTATTTCGAGTTTGTTGTGTGTGAACATATTCACAGAGACTGCCCACTGCCTGATGAACTTTCACATCCTGTCTGATACCTCAAATACAACAACCAGATTTGAATGTTAACTAGGTGGAACAACAGTAAAAGTGCATCTTGTACCTGCAGCCTTTCTTTTCCAACCATGATTGTTCTTTCCTCTTGTTTGCGGTCACGGAGCACGATCCCACGTGCTGCAAGTGCTATGTACAGCTCTGCAAACAGAATAGTTCACGAGTCAGACAGGAAATAGCGTTGACACAGATAACTCAGCGGCTGCAAGGTTTGCTGTGATGAGATTTGGCAGTTTGATAGTGTGGAAGATGGGGGAAAAACACTTGACACTGACACAGATGTAGTTGTGTTCTTGATGGCCTGTTGTTTCCTTTCAGCTCTGTTCTGTGCTCCCTGCAGGGTGCCTGTGTCTCTGTGAAAACAACAAGTGTTAATCTGTACTATGCAGGAGAGGGTGAGTCAACAGTAGGTACCTTCAGGTGTCATCTCTAATGCGTGTGTGTATATCATGTGAATAAATCTTTATGTTATTTTATTTGACTTTATTCAATGTTTCACATTCTTTGGAGCATGAAAAGTAGCCAAAATATCAATTTTACATGGGTGTGTATTGCGTGCGAACTACACCTAGAGTGGAGTTTCAAAATTGTCTGAAAAAAATATTTATCAATATTTATAATATTTATTTAATAATATTTATTTAATATTTAATCTATATAATTGTAACTGTACCCGGTACACCCACTCCTTTCACCAAAACTTTGTAAATTTTGTGCTGGTGGTAGCGATGTGCCTCTGGTGTCTGGGACATTTGTATTTTTTAGATTTTTATCACAAGAGAGAAGTCCAGAAAAAACACAGACTAACTCTTAGTCTCAGCCATATATTAGCTGATTAGCATCAGTTATTCAGCATGCAGCATTAGCATTATAGCTCCAGCCATTTTGCATAAGTAGTGTAGCTTCAGCTATTCAGCATTCCCATGTATTTTCAGCATGCAATGCATTATCATTATTATTATTATTATTATTGTTTCCATTCTCTTACTACTGGTTGTGTAGCATGTTATGACAATAGGAGCAGAGGCTCAGACTGAGTTTGTGTGAGAATGTTGCGTTTGTCATCATGTTTACATTTGTCTTCCTGTGTTTCCAAGATGTGTACTATTACTTGAAAGACCCTCCCCCAGGTTTTCTACCCAGATTCGGCACCATCACCATGTCCGGTCTGCTTGGCATGTTCTTGGCACGGAAAGGTAACCTGAGCCTCACTCACTGTATCGCAAACCCTTCAGTCTTGCTGGGAAAATTACATATTTCAGATTTGATGCCTTTCTTAGGCAAGCGTGTGATATTTTGTACCACTATAAACTGGTTAACAACACATGGTTCAGTAAAAACCCTGACAGGAAATCTGGACTGTAAATACGTAGCATTTAGATGCATCAGTGTTGTTTTAGTAACAGGCTACTTTGCATTACAAAAAGGATTTTTCATGAGCCAATATCGTAGTAGCATGCAAGCTAGCTGAGGTTTTCCAAAGCTTAGAAAGACATGCAGCTGTGTGCATGTATCATGCACTTTTACTCCGCACACAGATTAAGTTCTTGCTGGTAAACCACAGAGGTGCAAAGCAGTGTGACACATACTGTATGAAACAAGTGACGTTAAGTTTCTGTTTAAATGACATTTCTCAATAGTAGCAGGATTTAATCTGTGCCAAGTTAAGAATGATCGTTCTTCGTTGTAAATTTTTTATTTTTCATTTCAGGCTCTCAGTTCAGAAGGTTAGCCGTTCCACTGGGCCTGATGAGTGCTACAGCCTCAGTGTGCTATCCGGCCCAAACTGTGGCTGTGCTGAAGGTGACAATGCTCTTCTTTTTAGGGCTGACATCATGTTGATGCCAGTAACGAGCCTCATTATTTTAGCACTGTTTCTGTCTTCTGTGCTTCAAGGTGACGGGTAAGAAGGTGTACGCTGTCGGGCAGTGGAGCAGCGCTACCGTGTCTTCTCTGCTCGCATCCCGGTCCCAGGAAGCTGCCACCAAAGAGCATGCCGCATCACAACCACAGGTTAACAGTCACCTTGAGTTCCAGATTTATTCTGATTATATGTTGATAGAACCATCAGGTTTTAAATAGAAAGTAGCGTGAAGCTGTTTTTACTGTAGGTGACTGAAACCGAAACAGCAGTTTAACTTTCTTTCCACTGAACACTTTCCGCTCTCTGCTTTTCACTTGGCTCGGAGATGTTTGTGATCCAGAACTAAAACCCACTGTGTCACTCTGTAGTGTCCGCTAAATGCCTGAAGTGAAATAACCTTCTGCTTTGCTCTGTTTTTAGATTCATGAGTTTCTTCTGTCAAAGACAAAGTCCAGTTTAAGTGTGAAGTGATGACATTCATATCAATAAGTTTATATACAATAACAGACATTTAAGTCTTTATTCATATTAGACAGCTGCAGTGCCAAATCCAGAGTCTGTGGTGTCTGAGGAGGCCAGCTCAGCCCAGAGCTCTACAGTCCCAGAGACACAGTGTGATGAGCCTGCTGTCATGACAAAGGAGGCAGAGATTTCCACCAACCAGACCTCCACAGAGACCAGCACAGGTATCATAGATATTGATCTGTGTTTTCCTCATGTGTTCCACACACAAGCACATGAAAAACTTCTCTGGCTGTTTTGCTGTATTTCCTCTCTTGTCCCGATCCAGTAGCACATTCGGTGCCAGTAGAGACGGAGGCTGCTTCTGCTTCACCCTCTGAGGAAGTACAGGTGCCTGCTCAAAGTGCCGAGCCTTCAGACATGAAACAAGCAGCAGAGGATGTCCCTGCTGACGCCAGATCAGTCGAGTCCACGCCAAGCGTAGATCCAGAGACGGTGGAGGCCTCTCTGGTGGAGGCTGCCCTTGCCTCTGTAGATCTACCTGCTCCTTCTCCGGTAGAAGCTGATCCAGCTCCGGTAGAAGCTGATCCAGCTCCGCTGGAGGCCTCTCCGCTGGAGGCCTCTCCGGTGGAGGCTGTCATGGTGGAGGCCGCCATGGTGGAGGCCGCCATGGTGGAGGCTGCCATGGTGGAGGCCTCTCCGGTGGAGGCTGCCCTTGCCTCTGCAGGTCCACCTGCCCCAGAGGCCTCACATGAACCAGCAGGTATGACAGATATTCTGCCTCAGTGTCAGAAAGCAGAAAGTGCGTTAAGTCCAGATTAAAATGATACTAAACAGCATCTGCTCCACTGGAAACCTACTGGTACTACATAAGTAGATTCACTGGAAATGAAAGAGCTACTGAAGTGTGGAAGGTGTTGGTGAAAAATGGAAGCTCCTAAAACTAGAAATGATCTATTCTAATTGTTCAAGAGAAGGCCTGAAAGGTGCTCATTTGGACCAGTACAGCAGAAAGATTTGTCAGGATGACTTCCCTCACTGTTAATGCTGAAGCTTTCATAAAGGAGCACCTCAGGTCTTGGCCATGCTGCTGACCCTGTGTTGTGTTTGGACTTCCCCACACTGCTAGTGGCTGGATCAGCCGAGCCTGAACCTGCTCCTCAGCCAGACCGAGCTGACCCACTGCAGGATGCTGCTATTAAGGAGACGCTCATGCCTCCTCCTCTTCAACAGCCTGTGGCACAAAACAGCAAAGGTACAGCGAACACCGTCACACCACAGCTTATCTTCTGAGAACCACCTGACCTCCAAGGCGTTAAATGTGCTGGAACTGGTGCTTGTTAGTTTATACAGTGTTCATTTTCCAGACAGCCAGCTGGCTTTTGATCAAACTATTGTCACTTTCTCCTGAAATGTGTCTTCTGTCACAATGCAGCTGGGAAACCCCCAAAAAAACAATCAAGTTTGGCAGATTGAGAGAGAATGTTATTGACTGAACCCTGACCTGTGGGACTCAGACGGCAAAGAATAATATCCACCAAATAAACCGTGACAGGTTTCTGATGTAATGCTGATATTTGGGTTAGTGTCTGCAGTTTGAAAACTTAAGTCATGCTAGTCTGGACCTGAGACAGCCTGGCTCTAGCCTGACTAGAAAGAATATTTTACGGTGCAGTGACCTCATGTTGTGTAACACTGAGACTACACTGGAAGCCGATTGCACAATTGGTCAGTTTAATCCAAATGACGTGGTTCTCCATGGGGAGCATGCACAGGACTAGCAGGTCCAGATCACATGGAGTTCTGGTAGTTCTACAGGAAGAGACGAGGTGTGTCTTGTAAGCTCAGCTGGTATTATATGATTTATATTTGGTATTATATTTGGGCCCTGTAGTAGTTTTATTTAACCCCTCAAAGTCTAACACGTCATGTTTCTGTGCTTGTTGCATTTCTTTTGCTGCCCTGCAGAGGGCTCTGCTTTCAAGGCCGACCCTGCTCTGATGGACTTTGGCCAGTCCAGCCCTGAGGATGAAGACCTGTACAGCACACGCAGCTGAGCGTCCACAGCCAGCCGCCAGTGAAGCCTCGTACCCACACTGCGATTTCCTCTCACATTCAGGTCAACGGCAGACACTCAGCATCATCATGCAGTGGAAGGAGGCCAGCAGGAGTTAGGATGTCTGTCGTCATCATTTCCACTCTCATGTCTTCGGCCCACATCATCTGTATTTTTGCAGAGAAGGTCCAAGCACTCTGGCTTTGTGGCAGCAAAGCAGCGATTCCCAGACACACAACTGAGTCTGTACACGTAGAACAGAAATCCACCCACAGCTGTTTATGAGTCTTCTAATCCACAGGCTGTGAGTTTCTCCCGCCGATGTGTCATTTAATAACGACAGGCTTTTTGTTTGACAGATTTCACAATCATAGTCTGTGGTGCTTTGATTTATTGTAATGTAGCCCACTGCGTCAGTACACTGAAAACACTGGCGGGAATTCATTGTACTGCACCAAAACTTGTCCTCGGTTGTTTAGAACCGAAAATAAATCTATATTTTTCACAACTTCAGCTTGTGCTTTGTCCACTACTAGCTGCTTTCTTATTAGTGTTATGTAATTTATTGTTGTGTATAATTAGTGCTCAGAACAAACAGACTTTAATAAGATAAGATTACTTCTGATGTAACATTCATTAACAGAGAATGTTGCCTTCTGTCCTAAAGCTCGGCTCATCTAATGGGACACAGAAAATGTTTCTTCCTGAAACACAATATATAACAATATTTTACTAAAAAGGTGCAGCTCTTGGATCATTATACAGGTAGCAGCTCAACATGAGACTGATTTAATATTCTTATTTTACACCTCAGTCACATAAACAAAGCCTTTTGTCTACAGGGAAACCATTAAACCCACTAGATTCTGTAGCTAATGGCAACCACCTCTTAAATCTGCACAACGAGA
Organism: Synanceia verrucosa; assembly: GCA_029721515.1. NCBI lineage: Eukaryota > Metazoa > Chordata > Actinopteri > Perciformes > Synanceiidae > Synanceia > Synanceia verrucosa. The sequence goes on from CM056553.1 coordinate 25,197,844, forward strand.
AGTTTGACTTTTGGCGAAACTCTGCTTCATATTGATCTTTCCGCTGTATAACTTTTCATAAGGTATTATGTTTGTTCATTTTATTTTCATTTCAGTGATATGGTGTTCACCCAAATATTCCTGTCTGCTCCAGTTTTACTCATTTAGTTGTTTAGCTAGTCACCCTGATCCAGTCACTGGTTCCAGAAACAAAAGCTGGAATCATGAAATCATCTGAAGTTCAATAACAAGCAACATCTCTAAAGAACAACTGGACACATTTTATGAAATAGTCAAAGTTAAAGAAGGATTTTAAGCTCTGTTGTGTGTTCACAGCAGTGAGGTCGTCTTATTTAAAGCCACATGTTTTTGCTTGTTTGTGTGAGCTCACAGTCATAAACTCTCTGTTCACATCTTTATAGCTTCTTTACTGCTCCACAGGGGACCCGGCGCTCCCCGGACCTCATAAACTCTGCTTGAGGTTGACCAGGGTTGTGACCCCTGGGACTCTGTGTGTGTGTGTGTGTGTGTGTGTGTGTGTGTGTGTGTAGAAGGAATAAAAGTGAGAGATGGAGATGTCTGAGCAATAAGACTTCAACCCTGTCACAGATGGGAGAGAAGCACATATGGAAAGCAGACTTCTTCCTGTGGCATCCAAGCTACAGTTTTCAGTCACTTCAGAGACTGGTGAGTTGTATTTTTTTTTTTTTTTTTTTTTTAAGACGAGCACTGTCAAATGTTCCGATTAAAAAAAAAACAAAAAAACTCCAGCATTCACCATCTACCTCCAGCGTTAATGAAAGCACATGGAAGATAGTGACGCAGATAAAAATAGAGCAGAGTGGAGAGAGTGGGAATGCTGATAGTCTGTGCTACCCTCTCTTCTCTTGTGGACATAAGCATCAGTGAGGCCAGTGTGAGTCTAAGTATAGCCTCAGCTCACCTCTCTCAAGGGTCCCCCTGCACATATGGGCCTCCTTCCTTACAGCATCCCACACAAGCAACAGCCATGATTACGCTCTGAGAACAAATGTTCGCCAGCTCGGGCAGTCCAGATTTTTTCTTGACCAGCAGAGAGGAAGCATGGCTCACAAGCCTGACCTCTGACCTTTAACCCCAAGAGACGGATTTTCCACAGAGGGCTTTGTGGCGGTCAGGGTCTGCGGTGAGTATCTTCCCAGGATCCAGCCAGTGAGCGAGACCCCCATGTCAAATAAACACATGGCACATTTATCAGCGAAAAAATAAACATAACAATTATGTAAGTGTGTTTGTTAATGCAGTATATGTTTACTTGTTTCACTCTGTGTGATCTGCTGATCTGGTGCATCCTTTTCTCATGCTTGCATGCAGATAGATGATGGACAGCTCAATGTGTTATTAATTAATCATTTGTTGTTTTGCAGACTACTGACATACAGTACATATATATATATATATAAACATTTGTTTGCAGCTACATCCACAGAGAGATGGTCAGTATAGATATATTGTTAATGAGAGCTGAAGAAAGAGTAGCCTTGCTTTTAATCCAGGAAAAAAAAAAAATAGAAAGTGAAAAACTTCCTGGTTAGGAGGCTGATGTCCAGTACGGCGTGTCTGGACATCAGCTCTGTTTCATTTCTCTCCTTATCTGCTGCCTGAATGGACACTGGCTTTTTTGTGCACGGGACACCCAGAGAAGAGAGCACATTTTGAATTTGGTGGCAGAATTGACATGCACATGTTTGTCCATGGATTAGGTTAATTGGTTCATTTAAATTGAGCGTAGGTGTGAATGTGAGTGTGAGTGGTTGTCTGTCTCTATGTGTCCTGTGATGAACTGGACACTTGTCCAGGGTGTACCCTGTCTTTCACCCTAAGACAGCTGGGATAGGCTCCAGCCTCCCATGACCCTATGAGAGGATAAGAGGGAGAAAATGGATGGATGGATGTTTGTCCATGCCGTAAAGAAATGAAGCATACATGAACATGTCACTAAAAGCCAACTGAATGGTCTGAAGATAAAGTGAGATTAGTCCTCCAATACTTAACAAAGGTCAGCGAATGTCAAACAGCAGCTGCTCTGAGATAAAGTAGTGAAAGTATGTGTTTTCATACTATAATATGGCTTTAAGATTACTTTGTCAAACTTTTTTTTCCATCATATTCTACCATGACATTTTCTTCATGCTATAATAGGCTTTTCTCTGACATTTTTCAAAAAGGTATACTATTTCATTTAAAATACTATTTTATTACCATTTTTTGACACTTTAAAAAATTACATTTTACTTTTTCAACAAACTATATAATGCTATTTTGTCAATAATTGTAGACATGCATAACAGGCTTTTCTCTGATGTTTTTTCAACAAATCATACTATGGTTTCATCCAAAACTATAATACTGTATGTCTTTTTGATTACTTTTATTGACACTTTAAAACATGATTTTTACTTTTCCCAACAAATTATACTATGACATTTTTCTGAAATTTTCCTCATACTAGAATATGTTTCTGACATTTTTCAATAAATTATATTATGACTTCATTTAAATGCTATTTCATTACCTTTTTGACACTTAAAAAATGACATTTTTATGACTTTTTCAACAAATCACTATATCATTTTTGTCAATAATTATTGACATGCTATAATAGGCTTTTCTCTGTGATTTTTCATGGCTTCATTGAGAAAACTATAATACAGTATGTGTTTTTGATTACTTTAATTGACATGATTTTTTTGTTGTTGTTCCAACACACTATATTATGACATTTTTTGGCAATTCTTTAGCTTTTCCCATCCATCCATTTTCTCCCTCTTATCCTCTCATAGGGTCAGGAGGGCTGGAGTCTATCCCAGCTGTCTTAGGGTGAAAGACAGGGTACACCCTGGACAAGTGTCCAGTTCATCACAGGACACATAGAGACAGACAACCACTCACACTCACATTCACACCTACAGTCAATTTAAATTAACCAATTAACCTAATCCCCATGCATGTTTTTGGATGGTGGGAGGAAGCCGGAGTACCAGAGAGAACCCACACAGACATGAGGAGAACATGTAAACTCCACACAGAAAGGCCCCGGGCTTCATTCAACATACTATATTACGCCTTTCTGTTGACTTTTTTTGATATTTTAAAATATAGATTTTTTTCCTTTTTCAAACAAACTATACTGTGACATTTTTTCTACAGTTTTTGTCATGCTATAAAATGGCTTTTCTCTGATGTTTTTCAACATGACTTTATTCAACATACTATAATATTGCTTTCTTTTTTTTGTGTTTTTTTTTTTTTACTTTTTTTGGCATACAACACTAAGGCGTTTTTAATGCCCCACATATAGATTTATTACTTTTTTCCCCAACAAATTATACCATGATATCATTCAACAGCCTATAATATGGCTTTTTGACATATTAAAATTTGACCACACCAAGATTTCCTTTTTTTTGACATGCTATACTACAACTTTTTTCTACAAGCTATACTATGACTTGTTCACATTTTTTACATGCTACATACCTTTATGATGTTATATTATACAATTACATTTTATTTTTACAGCGTAGTATACTATGACATTCTTATAAACTGATATTACTGACAACAATAATTACTTCCAATATTATAATATACTATGGCAACTTCAACCATGACTACAACCACTGGTTAATTTGATAGATAGACCAAATATTTGTCCAATGCACAGAGACATTTCTGCAAACATTTGTGAACCATGTAAAGTCTCTCCTCTTCCAATAACACATCCTGTTTTTCTAAACAGACGTTTTGCATCAGTATATGGAAGATAGAGCAAAACGTACAACACAAAACACTGGTAGGTATATTGGGTCACCATCATGTGTAATGATAATGTGCCACTTTTAATGATGACAAGGGGTTAAAAGTGACTCATATGGGAGTACATCATATTTTACAAACTGATCATAATTCTGTATTTTGAAGATTAATGTGCAGGATAATTGTAGCTGTCAGATAAGTGCAACATTACCCTCTGAAATTTAGTGTTTAAGTTAAAAAATGGTGCCTCAAAATAAGTTACAGCGCCTGACCAAATGCTGTACTGTTGTTAGTTACTTTCCACTGCTGGGTTACAGAGGAACTGTGGTCTGTCTTTTCTATTATTTATTCTATTTCCGTTGACCGGAACGACACCATGAACTTTAACAGATTTAGCTGCGTCTTGACCGAGGGTCCATGGCTTCTCTGTGTGTTTATGTGAGAAGAACAACTGTGCATACCCAGCATGCCACTGGAGGAACCCTGCATTAGGAAGTTTCCGTTTTGGAAAGCCTCACATTTGAGCAATTCTGTATCTCACATCTTTAAAAAAGGGAACAACAGAGCTCTTCATTTTGCAGCCTGCAAAACCTGCTGCTTTCTGTCTTGCATCCATCCGTCATCCTCACCGTCAGCTTTCCCACGGCTATTAGACCATGTCACATCCTGATAGATACTCAATGGAGCAAAGCGCACACACATATCTCAACACGCATGTAAACAGAGGCGAGCACATTGCGTCGAAGCGAGCATGCCAGGCAGAGATTAAGTGCATCCAGTTACACAAGTATTGAAGCATAGACGCACATGTGCACGCTGAGGTGCACGTGCACACTTAGGGAGAGATGCATGCACGCCGTTGATCAAAGGCGCTGTGATGTAATCAGTCTCAGAGCTTTGCGAGCATCCCTCATTAACTTTTGCCAGAAGCTCTAATGAAAAACCACTGGAGGGAATCTCCTCTTTCGCTTCCTTTCCCTCCTCTTCCTCCCCCTCTTTCCTTCTCATCTCCCTGTTCACTCCCTGCAGTATCTGCTCGTCCTCCTCCTCATTCATCTTCCACACCGCTGCCTCCTCTCTCTCCCTCGGTCCCAGTGGCTGGCTTGACTTCCGCTGAGACAGAGTAAATATTTCCCATGGCTTATCTGACCACTGGCAGGACCAATGTGACACAAAGTGCAAACCTCTGCTAATTAACACACAGCCGCTGTTGGTCGGGTCAGAGGCCCCGGTGGGGACAGTTATGGCTTTAAATGTGACACCTCCAACACACTGGTGGCCTATTAGTTATGGTCAGGTATGACACACGGCTGGGCGTCTGCAGTCACTGGAGACGCAGCTATTACTCACACATCTTGACTTGATTTGCTCAGTTTGGGCCTTTTTCTGGTCGAGATTCTGGGAGGGAGGGAAAAAGGAGGGATAGAATCACATCCAGAGAGAGAGAGCATGTTTCTCCTTTTCTCTCCATCTCTGCAGCCTGGCTGGTGTCCAGGTACAGTCCAGCCTCTTGGTTAGATCTGACGTGTACCTAACTTCCCAGTTGTGCAATCATTGAGTTCCTCAGAGCCAAACACACAGACACATTCAGGCATTTGGACACACATTCACAGAGACATCATACAGTCCGGAGGACTCGACTGTGCAGATTTCTCTGAGAGGGGTCGAGGAGCAGTCGGGACATGGACTTTAGCCAAAAGAGACTGAGGGAGTGAAAAAAACGCTCGGCTGCTTGGACTGGACTTACTCACAGGTAACATGAATTCTTTAAATAGAGTCTTATAATATACTGAGACTGCTTTAATTTGATTTGGTTTGATTTGATGACACCTTTTAGAGTTCATTTCAGCTGTCTTTACATAAACACCAGTCATTTCTCTTATTGGAAAAGTAATTTGAAGATGTGATTTCCTGTATCTTACAGACTGTGAGCCTTGAATTCCATGTTGTCATTTCTGTTGTCAATAAGATGTTCTCCTAGTGCACCGGACCCTAATAGGATCAGTTTTTGTGGATTTTTAGCATTCCTGTAAACCTATCAAATCTAAAGTTAATTCAACACTTTTTCATGAATGCTCCAAAAACTCAAGTCATTAATATAAAATAGATGAGTCCATTAAGCAGCCAGATGATTACAAACATTTGATGTATTTTCATTAATGCCAAACTTCAAGAACGCTGTAATGTATTTTTGCTGTGATTAGTTATCAAGTAGGGTGGCTAATAAACACTGCAGCCAACTAAAGATGTGTGTGTATTACCGTGTCCATAAAAGGCATCAGAAATCTGAATGTCTTCTGTTTTATTTCCAGCTGACCTTGAGAAACTCAAAGGGGGGAAGTGAAGCGGTGTGACGCAAGGCTTCGTCCAATTCCATAATGGCAGCCCCAAATGACCTGTCCCTTTTCAACTCCACCTTTTCCCCCTATTCATCGACAGAGGTCCATGTGAACACTTCTCTGCCCCCCTCTGCTCCGCCCTGCTCAGACTGGCCTCCTGTACCCATGACCACACTCATCCCCTCCATCTACAGCGTTATCTGTGTCCTGGGAATCGTGGGCAACTCCCTGGCAGTCTGGGTATTGGCTCATGCCAGTGCCTCAAGAAGAACAGTAGCTAATACTTTCATGCTGAACCTGTGTGTGTCCGACCTGCTGTTCCTGCTATCTCTCCCACTGTGGGCCGTCTACTACTCCCAGGGCTACAGCTGGCCCTTCGGCCGGGTTGCCTGCAAAGTCTGTGGAGCTCTCCACAACCTCAACCTCTACGCGTCCATCTTCTTCATCACATGCATGAGCATGGACCGTTACCTGGCCATTGTGCGTCCGCTGCGCTCCCAGAGTGCACGGTACCCCAAACGTGCCCAGCTCATGTGCATCCTGGTGTGGGTGCTGGCCTGTGCTTGCTCGGCCCCCACCCTGTATCTGAGGGACACTTACTACCTGGAAGGGCTTGGCGTGGAAGCCTGTGTGATTATCTATCCTGATAATACCTGGTATCTGACCCTGGTCTGGATGAAGATCACTCTGGCCTTCCTGCTGCCGCTGTTTGTCATCTCTTATTGTTATTGGGCTATTGGCAGACATTTGATGGCTGATACAGGCCTGGTAAGAATGCAGAATCCATCACAACCCCCCAACTTGCCCTCGTTTAAATTACTGGACTCCAAGGACAGCTGCAGTAAACCAGAGAGACCTCCGACCCCCTGTGTGTGTCCCAGCTCTGGAGGGGGCAGACCCCTGGAGGGCAGGGGGCTGGAGCGGGTGTTGTGGACAGTAGCTGCTGTGGTCTTGGCCTTCTTCATCTGCTGGTTCCCCTTCCACTGTGTTACGTTCTTGGATGTGCTGAAGAGCGAGGGCTGGCTGCACAGCTGTGGGGTGAACTGGACCATCCACAGCCTCACACCTCTTACCCTCTGCTTGGGCTTCTCCAACTCGGCCATCAACCCTGTGCTCTATTGCTTCATTGGAAACCATTTCCGGGGCCGTCTTGTGGGGCTGTGCAAGGGTCTTTGTGCTTGTCTGAAGACCCGTGGGGAAGATCACAGCCAGAAGAGGGGCTCTTTCAGCACCAGGCTTAGCTCCTTTTCCAGAAAACTTAGTGACTTGAAAGACTTAGCGATTGTGGAGACCTCTGGTCCTGCCTAACCAGCCCCCAGAGGGAAGGTTTCCACTTCCTTCTACTGGCTTCACACCTCAAACAGTGACACCAAGTGACTGCTGAACTCCAATAAGCATGGATGTGTGAGTCTGAGATGTTACTTTAACCGACAATCAATGGTGCACCACGAAGAAAAAGCAATAAGAAACGATGGAGCTGAGAAAAAGGGTTTAAACTTCTGAGGCTGGATAGCCAAACAGACATAAAAAGTGCTGCAGCAAGCTGCTAAAAAAACCTTTGGACATCCACTGGACACAAGCAGTCTGGACAGACACAGCTAACGACTAGCTGGTGAATATAGTGAGGCATTTAGCAGCTAAAGCTATTTCCCTGGAGAGCTGGTGGGGACCAAAACAGAGCTGAGAGGACAGAGTGATTAATGAGGGACACACATTCAGCAGGTGGTACCGCTAACAAGTAGCTGTCCACTTAAAAGCTGATTTGTCCATTTTCTTTTGTTTGTTTGGTTTTGTTTTGGCACGTCTTCACTTGCTTTCACCGTAAAAAAACAAAATATCTCATAAACAAGCGCTGCCATGTCGAGTTTTTGGCATTTGTGCAGTCGTGATGGGGAGCAGGTCGCACCTTGCTAGCGTGAGCCACCGTGTTAGCAGCCTTTTTACAGCATAAAATAACCTATTAAAACCAACCTTTTTGAACTATACCGCAGCCAGCCATTAGGAGGCGCACTGGCATCACTTTTGAAGAGCTCTCATGCCGTCCATCTTTATAAACACTGCAGGAAAACGCAGCTTTATGTCTGTTACGACTTCTCTGCTATGCTAGGCTAGCACTACGCTAGCAGGACTAACTACTTGATCTGGTTGGATTTAGCGTCTCATTTATAGTGGATGATAATCTTGATTACACATTATGTGTATGAATTATGATCATAATAGATTTTTCACATGAAAATATGTATGAAAGTTTTTGGTGTTTGCTTCTTAGCTAACGTTAGCTGTGGCTAGTTCAACTGCTAATCAATTCATAAGCTCTGTTTTTGTGGTTTTGCAAGATATGATGTTTTCTCTGAAATGATACTATGGCAAGAAAATATTTTATGTAGTAAAAAAAAAAAAAAAAAAAATCATATGTGTAGTTTCTGCATTTTGGCTTAGTGAGATATTATTAACCAGTTATAACAAAGCTACTGATCCTTCTGGCACCAAGATATTATCTGTGTAATCAATCTCAACATGTTTTATGGGATCTATTCTGTAAAGACATTTTGTGAAAATGAAAATGACTACATTTCCTTGACAATATAAGAAATAAACTGAACTATATTTCCCTAAAAACACATTTCTTTGTTTGATTTGATAATTGATTAGCTTGTCAGGTTAATTTTAGTCCTATGCCACACATACCCTGATTTTGTTCATCATTTTTACTTTCCTTTTCCCCCTAATCTCTCACCCTCCAGAAGCCCCTCCCTAGTTTGGACTTCCCAGAATGCCTCACATGGATCCCACACATATCATGGACAGATATCATAATCTCATTCTGATGTCTTTATGGTGCATTCCAGCTCAGTAGGTAGCAGCTAATCAATGTTGTATCTCTGCCTGCTTATTTGTGTCCAGAATACAGATCCAGTGATTTCTGCATTGACCCTGGCCTGCATGTCTGTGAGCTGAGAGCTGAGGGAGTGTGGTTTGGTTGGTAAAGTGTTTTATCCTCTTCTGCACTTGCAGAAATGTTGTTTTTGATCTTGCAATCTGTGCCACTGGATGGCGCTGAAGTTCTGCAGAAGCAGTGCTGTGGACCACTGGCTGCCTCCCCAGGCAGAGCCCCACAGTCCCTCCACTCATGATCTCTCAGAGCCGAGGGAAAGATGGCTGTGACATAGACTGATGACTCCTGGAGCATAAAACACTTCTCAATGTGTTAAAGCAAAAATCTTCAACAAATGCTACATTTAATAATAGCAAATAATGCACTGAATGGCACAGTTTGCCTTTCTGAAGGGCGGCCCTTTGCAGGAGCATCTGGTGGTCTGAAGGACTCCTTGCAGTCGTGACCATGGTGTGAATGAAGGATAATATACAGCTCAGCACAGCTGATGAGCTTCTAATGCCAGACGCTGCAGCTCGGTAGAAATGAGACCGGCTGCACAGAATTCAATATTTTAATCAGCGTCTTTAATTTGACACAACAGAACTTTCCGACTGACAGGACAGATTGCAGGATGAGGCTCCACAGTGTGTTTCCAGACACTTCTCCGTTAACTGACAAAGCAGGTGCTGAGTGCTTGACACACGTCTGAGAGAAGACAGGTCAGTGACATGTGACTGAGGAACATGTGTTACACAGTGTGGACACATGTGTCTGTGAGCTGAGAAGTGATGGGAATCCTTCCAGAAAACTCTGATGCATCATCTGAATTAAACAGTGTGAGCAGGCCTCGGTGTCAGTCACTATTTCCTTTTCTGCTGCTTTTTTATTGAGTGATATTTTCGTCAAACTTTGTCAGTTATTTAAAGTAACTAAATACATTAACTCAAGCGCTGCAGTGTGAGACAGTTTCGATTTTCAGATTAAAAATGCATATAAAAACATATTTCTTTAAAAATAAAAAAAAATCAAAGTAAAATATAAATGGTGGTTCTTTATTTTGTTTGGCTTGACTTCTCACTAAATAGCCTGGCTGTCAGCAGATCCTCCAAAACTTGTCAGATAAAGTCCAGTATTTCACAAAAAAGTAGGAGGACATAATATGACAGAAGAATACATATTTTTTTTAAACCCTTGCATCATCTTTGGGTCAATTTGACCAGTCAACATTACATATCAACATAAGGTCCTCTGATCTCAACAAAATAATTCATAATTTCGGTCATATTTTTGTGTCAAGTAAATGAGCTATTTTGAACTGAACTTCCATGAAGAAATGTAAAACATGATGTTGGCTAAAAAGGTCTATGACAGAATTGACTGATAATTTATACCTTACGCCTTATAAAACCGCCAAAATAGACATAACTGTGTCCTGACTCAACCTTTAACCCATCAGCACATGGCTCTCTGATCCCAAGTACAGTCAAAGGAATTCAAAATATTTGTTTTTTATTTTGTGGTCAAAATGAGACAGATATCAAAATCAAAATAAAATGAAAACATGTAATACTTGTACTTAAGAATGATAATTTAGGTCTTATTTATGCTTCGTAAAACTGTTCAAACTGAAAAAGGTGGTTTAAAAGGTATATTGTTTTTCTGGAATGCAGGGCCATTAGTTGCACATATTTTACAGAACATGCCTGTAATAGTGCTTGTGCTGATCTGAATCTTGTTCCACTGCTGATCCGCAGTAAAGCGTACATCACTATTAATGGAAACTGTGGTGGAAACAGACAATGTAAGCAAACTTCTGTTAATAAGAAAACAAAGCGAGGCCTCTTGATAATTGGGAAACAAGTCACTGCTTAAGCACAATATACATTTTCCTGTGTGAGAAAGAGTGATATTGCTTTTTAAATCCCCCTCTTGTGCTTTCTATTGTTGTGGAAATATTCAGTTAGGATCTTTGAAGTTGTTTCCTGTCAAAAAAAAAAAAATACAACCATTTCCTGAGAGATACACAAACCCACATTTTAAGTTTGTGTGTGTGCGCATGAGTGTGTGTCTTTTAGTGAAAGAGGAAGGCTGAGCAGCACACAGTGCAGAGGTTAGAGAGGTTAGAGAGACTTGGCTGCTCTGTCTGTGTAAGAAAGTGGAATATCAAAAAGCTGGCTGGCCAAGGCTCAGGCTCCCAATCGGACATTTGAAACAGCGAGAAGCAAATATGAAATGAGAGGCTGGACAGCTGCCTTACCTGTGTTCCCACACTAGTGGATACACTGTGCAGACCAAAGGGCTTGCCTGCAGTGAAAAGTTGAAGGCGAGAAAGAGAGAGGAAAGGAGCGCTGTGGCCTTGGGAGCAGAACAAGGAGAAGACCTGGAGAGGAGGCCTCATGGAGAACCTGCCTGTCTACCACGGACCCATCGGCAAAGAGGAGGGAGAGCGGCGGCTGGCCCAGGACGGCCGGGATGGGTGCTACCTAGTCCGGGACAGTGACTCTGTGCCAGGCGTCTATTGCCTGTGTGTGCTGTGAGTACAAACCTGATTTTTTTTTTACAATTATAGAGACTTCCATTAAGAAAGTAAATGCACAAAAGGCATCAATTTGTGTCATGTGAAGCAAAAAGAAGAAGATTTTCCTAAGTGTGAGTCTCACAGGAGCACTAACGCTGCTAATATTGACTGCAGGGGAAATATTCACATTAATCTGAAAGACGAACCCAGAGTCAGACGGTGTGTGTGTGTGTGTGTGTGTGTGTGTGTGTGCAGGAACAACAGATTCGTCTACACATACAGGCTCCACAAGGATGTTGCAGGCTCCTGGGCTGCTGAAGTGAGACATTTCATTTTATCATTTTATTTTCTTGCTCTCTTTCTTTCTGCAGCAGCACACCCTCAAACCTTGCAGGAGCAGCACAGCAGCTGCACATCTGCTTCGCTTTGGTTGGTGTTGATTAGCTCTAGAGGTGTTTTTGGTGCCAGTCTAATTCAGCAAGCTGTGAGTTTGATGCAAACATGTTTTTTTTCTTCTCCAGGAGTGACAGCACTGAGAAATGGGTCTTTTCCTGTAGCAATAACTCCCTGTGAGATAGCCCCCTCCCCACTACCACCGCCACAAATTTAAGACGCCACAGCATCAGCATACTCTCCAGAGATGGGAGACGTAGAATTGCATTTGACAGCATTTGTGATGGGATGTGTAATTGAGCGCTGAGGGTTGGCAAACACACAGCGGTGTGGATGTATAGAGACATCTGAAGGCTGTGTCTCTCACTGACAACTAAAGCTGGATGCTGTTGTAACTACATTTTACCCTCGCTCATTTCCACCGACAGCATCAGGCCAACTACAAGCTCAATACCGGTTTACATTATTCATGTGCAATATCAATCACTTTAATGAAATATTGTGGGGAACAGAGGTAACACTTGTGGCCAGAAACAGAAACATCCGTTGCTCTGGAAAGTGCTCCTCTACGCCTTTGATTGAATGATTTCAAAATGCATTCAGAACAACAAGATTTTCAGTTTCCTTACACAGCATGATTGATTGCACACAATGAAGGCAAACCATGCTTTTTTAGCCCTTACATGACAAAATTGTAATACTTCATTTTTTAATGCTTTTATTTAACGCCTCATGGTTTCAAGATGTTCAAGTGACGGCAGAGTGGGACATTTATGAGGGTTATTATCAATTAGAGGCAATGAAAACCACTTTGAGCCCAATGAAAGTCACATAAAAACATTTGTTCCATTTGGAGGATGAATTCCAACCAACTTATTTTTTTTTATTTTACTTCTTAAAATGATCTTTGTGTTATTTCGGTTTTATTCAGTTACAAAGTAAAGCTACTGTTGGGACACTTAAAGCATCTCGGATGTCATCCGAAAATAAATGCTTTTTTGTTGACTAACAAAATATAAAGAAAGCCCAGGGGAGGGAATGCTTTGAGAGAGACGTGCAACCAGAACTTTCCTGATTTAGCTGTTAAACCCCTCAAGTATAGTTTCCATCCTTCTACAGCACTTTTACACCATTTACAGATTTCTTTTGCATCATCTTATGGACTGATACCTTTCACTGCTCTGTGAATGTGAGCTCAGTGGACTGGCCCTGTGAAAACGATTCCCTGCCCACAGTTTCTTTAAGTGTGTCTGATGTGTCTTTATGAGGTGAATCTGTCCACTTTGTGATGCAGAGATGAAGATGAGGAGCTGAAACCTCCTCTCCTGTGTTTCAGACCACTCCAGGTGTGCAGAAACGGTATTTCCGGAAAATCAGGAACTTGATAGCAGCTTTCCAGAAGCCCGGACAAGGACTCGCCGTGCCGCTGCTGTACCCCGTCACAGCTCAGAGACCCAGCTCCCATAGAGGAGGCACACAGCAGCTCTGAAGGCTACCTCCAGCAGGAGGAGGTGCAAGCTGCTGAGGGGTAAACCCTGAGCTCACTACTGGCCTAATTACAAACAAAAAAAAACTATCTCTGCATGATGCCTGTTGCATTTTGCACGCTGTGCGTGGAGTAAATTTTAGGTTCTAGCTGTTACTCACATCTCAGTATCCTTCCTGTCCTGCTTTGTGTTTCTTTCCTCATATGTGGTACAGAAAGCGCCTCATAATTTTAGGGGATGTGATGTAAAATATTCAACTGCTGAAACATTAATATCCATCACTGCATACAGAAGTTGACAACACATATTGTGCTCAGTTTCCTTGATTTGGTTATGTGAAATGGCAAAGAAAATAAATGATATTGGTGGAGATGAACTCTTTTAAATGAGGTCGAGCCTCTGAGGGCGAGCCTCTGTGTGACACATAATGTGGAACAAAAATTCAATTTGACATATTGAAGTACTGATTTTCCGCAGAGAGAAGCACTACTAGAGAAAAAAATCTGTCATTCATCTGATTGACATTACTGGGGAGGAGGGAAGAGGAGAAGAGAGAGAGAGGAGAGAGGGAGGAGAGCATCCATTCAGCCCAGGCAGTCCTTCAGTGTAGTGGTCTCCTAGCAACCGGACCCTCCATCTTTCCACAGCTGAGATGAGGTTGGACAGTATCTGGAGGAAGCATATGGTTTAGAAGGGATGTGCGTCGTGCTCGTCAGGAGCGTATATCACCTGCTCACAGCCAGAACATATGCATTGTGCAGCTTTGTCATCCGCAGCCCAGGAGACAAACACAAACAATTAATGTTGGGCAGATGGTGGAGTGACGGTGGGAGGGAGGCAGATGGACAGGGAGGGGGATTAGTGGTAGCTTAGATTAAAAAAAGGAGAGAAACTTCTCTACTTTCTTTTTTTAAAACTTTTTTGGGGGGAGGGCTTGGAAGAGGTTCACATGTAGCCTGATTGGCATTTCCTAATGAGAGGAGACGAGCTGTGGAGAAGGGCTCAGCCAACTCCAGGTCCTGCCCCTTCTGCACTCACCACCCACTCACTGAGGCTCAGCTGTCACATTTCTTCTTCCCTTCCTCTGTGCTTTTCTTCTCTCTCCTCCTCCTCCTCCTTCTTCTTCTCTTCTGGCAGATGCAGGTTTCTTCTCATGCATATCTAGGTTTGAGCCATAATGATGGGTGATAATGACGGCACAGATTTGAGAGTTACAAACTCCCAGAAACAAGAACAAAGCGCACAACAACAAATGTGTGGAGGGAAGGCGCAGAGACAGAGAGAGCAGACGCTAAGAGAAATAAGCAACAATGCCGATGAAATCCCAGGCAGCAATCTGGTAATTCACACATAATAACTTTAATCAGCATTGTAACCCAATAAAGTCATACTTTCAGCGAGAATATTTACTATAGCCATGTATAATCTTTGCAAAAATGTAACTGCTTTTCTATTGATTAACAATACTGACACTTACTTATGAACAACAGAATCTCCAGTTGAGCACTTTTTTTCAGTGTGAAAGCACTGGCTATGTACATTCTTGATTTTAGTATACACACTCATACAAACTACTGTTGGAGCACACCAGAGGCGAAAAACCACAGGAGGTTTCCTTCTCTAAAGGGGAGTGTCAGAGTTGACAAGGCCTCTCTTACACAATATGTAAACGATAGTATATCCGAGGTAAACCATGTAGGAACTCAAATGGCAACCAGAGAGCTCTTGATTTAGAGTCATGAACAGGATTATTCACTGGTAATCCTCAAGTCCTCATCTCCACAGTTCAGTGAATCCAAAATGATGAACAGTGTTGAAACAGCAAATAACAGACAGTCCTGTCGGTCAGTCGGTCGGTCGGTCGGTCGGTCGGTTGTCGGCCAGGCCAGTCGGGATACAAAAAGCAAAGCCACAGTCAAACCACACTGCTTGTGCCACTGTTAGAAATCGGAGAACTAGACGATAATAATAAAATACCATCATTTTGTCACAATTAAAGGCATTTGGAAATAATTTTCCCCCAGTCTCTCTTCATGTTCTTCTTTGTCGTCGTCTTCTTTTTTTCATACGGTATAGAAACAGTAGAACAAATCAGAGTAGAGTAGAAACAGGCAGTCTTTGGTGGGGTGGGAGGCTGCTCACGTGTCTCTGTTACCTGCCCCCCACCTCGCTTAGTGTCATAAAGTGGATGTTGGAGGGGCAGTCGGACAGCTCTGGCTGCTGCTCTATAGGCAGGGAGTAGTAGCCGTCGTAACCCTGAACCAGTCCTCCGGTCAGCAGCTGCTGCTTCTCCGCCTCGCTCCACGCCCTGCTCCCCACATCCCCCAAATCCACCCTCTTCCTCTCCTTCTCCCACGCTGCCTCCACTGCTCTCTTCCTTGCCTCCTCCCTCACCCTCGCCCTCTCCTCCTCCTCGCTGCCACCATAGCGCACGCACAAGCACAGCGCCCCCTGCTGGAGCGTGATATCAGCAAATCGCCGAGTCCTGCCGCTCACTGTGGCGCTCATCTGAGACACGCTGACGTTCACCCCGCTCTCCAGGACACGGCCTCCGACTCCTAACCCCAGGGCGAGGTCTTCCTCGATCGGCCGGGACTGGAGGAAGTGGTGGGTGTCGCAGCCGTGCACGGTGAAGCTCAGCCCACTCAGGTGGACGGCGCCGTTTAAAATGGCAGCCACGCGGCGGCTGTCCTCGCTGGCGACGCCGATGACTTCAGCGTTGACACGGCCGTGGGAGACGGCAAACCGGATGCTGGGGCCAAGAAGAGAGGGCCGCGAGCCGAAGGGAGGAGGGCGGGCTGGCCTGTGGCGGGTGGAGCCTACAGGCTCCGAGACCAGAGGTAACCTCTGCAGAGAGATGAAGCTCCTCAGCTGTCGCCTCAGCTCACACTGGATCCCCAAAACCACCTGCCGAAAACAAAGACTATGTTCAACAGGATCGTAGCAGGAACGACAGAGCCATGATTGATGGTAACACTTTCCTAGTCTTACATCACCAAGAAAGGTCTGCAGCCACTCATGGTATTATCATCAAAAATTCCTTTAACCAATCACAACGCAGCAACGGCTACTAAATAGAAAGCACAGGCAGCAGGAGGAGAATGACAGCAGACGCTTACCTTCCTGACATTTGTCTAAATATCTTTGATTGTAAAGACATACTGTAGCATTCAAAATAATAAGACATCCTCTTAAAATAATGACTAATTATCTCCAAAAAAGACTAACTTACAAAGAATTAATGACGGTATTTAAATATAAAGAGATGACATTCAAAATAAAAGACATAGCTTTCAAAATAATGAGAAATCTTCTCAAAATAATTATCCCCACATTAGGATATAACATCTTAAAATAAAAATACAACATTCAAAATAATGACATCAATTAATTAACCAAATTAATGCCAAGCAAATTTGTTAAAATAACAGAGTTGTTGTTTTTCATATCTGTTTCCCATTCATGTGTTTTACAGGCAAGTTACACAAATTAGTCATGTTGTGACACATAAAGTTGCAGCTAACGAACATTTTATAGCTGATTCATGTGACAGTTTGAGGACATTTAATTTAAAATATGAAACAGCAAATCCTCACATTTCAGAAACTGGAACCAGGTAATGTCCATAATTGCAAAATATTAATTATCAAAAATTTAAAAAAATCTAATTCTCCATCATCATTTCAGCACGTACTGTATACTGATATGGAAAACATTGTTATAAATCATGCAGCTATATTGCCTTTTTGTGAGAACCCTTCAAAAACACTTCATTATTCTTATAATTATTATTATATTTATATATATTTGTCATATACCATATGACATATGTCATATTTGTCATATAATAACCAAATTATTAGCACAGGGACACAGAATTAGACTAATCAGAAAAAGCCCTTGTGGTGGCTCGTGGTGGAGAGGAGCTCACCTTGCTGGAGTCCCAGTCCTGGGTCTTGGTCTGGGTTTTCATCAGTTCATATGTTTGCTCCATTCTGCTCACTTCAGGCTTCGGGAAGCCTGGAACAACATTATGAAGCTGGAAACCAAACAGCTGCAGCCAGCTACCAATGTCTGGACACACAAGGAAGAAAGAGAGAAAATTACACGGAGGGAGGGAGAAAGTTAGAATATAATGTGTATACTGTGAAGCAAACAAAAAGTCATAAGGCCAGGGAAACAACATCTCGTGCAGGAAATCACACAATATATGTGAGCGTAATACGCGGCAGAGACGGTCCGCCTGGTGTTTTCCTGACAAACAGATTCTGCAATAAACAATCCTGCTGCAGGAAAACGTGACAGGCCAAATGAATGTCCCATTAACCCGAAGGACACACACCCCCTCCGACATCCTATATTCATTCTCCTGCTCTCCTATTCCATCTCTTTCCCTCGCTCGCTTTCTGTTTGGTCTCTCGGGGAAACAGAGTGTTCTTGACAGACAGAGGGAACAAAACATAACAGGCTGTGTTAAGAAACAAGTTGATCAGAGGCATGGCTGTCCTTTCTGCTGCCAGAACATTGTCTGTCACATCATTTCTTTCTGCCAAACAGCTCTGTGGTGAGCTGTTTGCCCTGCTCACTCACTCTGTATGGCAGATGTTTCCCGTGTAGGTGTGCGTTTGTGTGTGTGCTGAGCCAAATACCAGCCTGTATCTGTGAGAGCTGAGATGTGGCAGCTCATGTGAGTCACTGATGAATGAATGAACGTGTGAAGCTCACCTGTAGTAAACTCTGTCACTTCCTCCACTCTGCCAACTGGGCAGTTATTCTTGAAGGCGTACACGTTGAATGGCTTTGGCTCCTTGCTCAGCTCCCCCCACAGCTCGTGATTGGGTGAAGTCCATCGACCGGCTAGCGTGTCATAGTCCCGCCTGCCCAGATGCACCAGCCGTGTGAGAGGGTCGTACAAGCCTCCGTGGAAGCCGATGACAAGCTGGAAATCAGGGTTGGTGTCCTGGTAGACCTCTCCGTAAGGGGTGTACAGGAGCTCTTTGATGAGTCGCCCCTTGCTGGAGAAAACTGCCCTGGGACTCCCCACGCTGTCACATGCGACGTAGTACTCCTCCCCGCTGCTCAGCTCCATGGCGATGAGATGGCCCTGCAGGTCGTAGTACAGCGACGTGATCAGGTTGCTGCTGTGGTTGTACAAGTGGCTCACCCTGGTGGGGTGCGACAAGTCAGCATAAAAGAACTGCAGCTGCTCGCCCTGGCTGCTCTTGGTGGCCACGCGTCGACCCAGTCCGTCGTAGCGATACCACACGGTGCGCTCCGTCGCTCGGTTGTAGACGCGGGTCAGCAGGCCGTTGGAGTTGTAGTCGAACAGATCACTGGCTCGCTGGCGGAGGAAGCCGTCGTCGTCCACGCTGTACTGCAGCTCACCCAGGTGTGTGATGCGGTCTCTCTGGTCGTAACGCAGCGGTGTCAGCCTGGAATTAAACCAAACAGGTATGAGCATTAATACGGCTGTGAGCTTATTAAACATGTCAACAAGACTAAGTCTACAGCCATGCTAGCACTTCTGTGAAGCTGTGTTTGGACACAAGCAAGATGCTAACATTAGCATGCTAACATGCTGATGTTTAGCTGATACAGAATACAGAATACAGCCGGTCGCTGATCGCGGTCTCCCGCAACCTGTGAGTAATGTTGTTGTATTGGAAGTCTGGATTTGGACCTGGGAATGACGTCACACCCGAGTTTACCGGCATTTGTGTAAACAGAGGAAAATCAAGATGGATGCCTCCAATGAAAAGTTTGTTGTGCTTGCTCTGCCGGAATGCAGAAAGCTAGTGCAGCAATATGAGGTCCTCAAACACAATTGATAGGTGGGTGTGTGTTTGTTCTCCAGCGTAATTATGTGTGGGAAAATCGTCTGACTCTACTGTAAGATGTAACGTATAACGCTACACGGTGCTAATCCAGGGCGCTGCCATCATGGATTATGATGTTGTGGTCAAATCGGGGTTGGTGAAGACTTTACGAGACAGAAATCTGACTTCGATGGGAGTTTCAGTTGATCTTTACGACTTGGAATTCGTAAATTACAACTTACGAGGACAACTCGAATGCAGCATAATGTTAGGGCTTCTGGGGGATGTAGTCAGAGCATAAAGTGACAGTATACGCCACAGAGATCATAACAGGAAGTAGAGACGATGGAGATTAGAGAGCAAAGCAAACAGAATCTGGACAAAAAGTGGTGATTTTGGTGAAAGTGTCCTCTACTCTACCTCTGATAAAACAAGAATGGAACAAGATAAAAACAAACATTTTTTTCATGATGAAATAGAGAGTCTCTTCTTTCATTTGAGCTTTTCAGTGTTTTTAGAGACATAGTACATGACTCAAAATGGGAAAAACCCTGGCACAAGGCACTTTCTGTTTTATAAAATGTCTGGCACTCAACGAGTTAATATCTGCAAGAAAAATTATGCCGATCCATCCAATAGTAGAGATAATTCAGTCTAGACACTGACAGACATGGCCGCCCCAGCCAGGTCAAAAATAAGAAACCAACAAATGCAGCAGACTTGTTGACATGATGACACATGAACTGACCTAAATAGTAAAAAAAAATGCTACAAAAATGCTAGCGGGTAGTGACTGACCTGGCACTGGTCCCATGGCTCAGCAGGTTGATGTTCCCATTGAGGTCGTAGCTGTAGCGCCACTGAGGCCGCTCGTTAACCGAGGCACTCTGCAGCTGGCTGTCTGCGTCATACTCGTAGGTGTAGCGTGTCACGTTGCTGTCCACGCCCACCCTGATGTCACAGGTGGTGGTGCGCCCTGCCGAGTCATACTGGATGGTCATCCAGTAGGCGATGGACTTGAGGATTTCATACTGGACCTCGACCACCTGGCCGTAGGAGTTGAACACCTTGGTGTGCTTCATCAGATGGGTGGTGATCACCTGAGAGTCAACCAAACCAGCAAAGTTGTGGGCCGTAAAACCAAAAACAAAGAGCTAAAAGATGCTATTTGAGGCTTGACTGTATGTATGAAAATGCTGGTGTGCTACATTCCAGTTGGTGGTATTCTGCTGCCCACCTGGTTGAGGTCATAGAAGATGACGCTGAACTTGCCAAACTGCTCGACCCTCCCTGATACGTCCACGTAACGGTACAGATCAATGGGCAGAGGTGTCTCGTTGATGACTGCCTGCATGCTTGTCACTCTGAAGTTGTTGTAGCTGTAGTCAAACCTGGCGTTGACCAAGCCCTCCTCACTAAAACGGAAGATCTGCCGACTCGTCAGGGGACCTGAGCAGAAAAATCAGGATGGTTTCAGGCCAACACATTCACATATGCACTAGACTAAATGAGGCTTTCGTTTCACACATGCCCTCTCAGTTGGCTGCCACACTCCTCATACAAGCCTTCCTGATTAATTCAAATCAAGGACTAATTCAACATCATTAACACAGACACACACAGTGCAATCCATTCCATCTTAACTATCCCCACACCTCCATGGCATTTCCAGTGGTGACCTTTAATATGGAGAGATAATGAAATCTAAAGACAATAGCCATGATGAACCAATGTGCTCCTTAATGTCAGAACATCAACTTTAACAACACTATTCATCATGTCTGCTGCTAGCTGCTGCAGCTCGTCCTCCATTTGGAAGAAAAGGCCTGCTAATGAAACACCATTACGCTGCTATTTGAGATGACTCTGATTGCAGTTAAAATGACTAAGTGCCCGGCTTTGGAGACTGTAGCGCTGGATCAGCATTACATCTTCTATTTTTATTTTCTGTGTAATGTTGATTCTAAACCTTCCTTAATGGGGAAACAGCAGAAGCAGTGAGAGCGAGGTGGAGGTTTTCTGCAGCCCTGGGGAGCTTGCAGTCTGCTCGTCTCGCTTCTTTAGCTGTCACTTCCCCAAGCTGTCATCTTTCCTTCTTCCTCTCCTCCCTCGCCTACCTCTCTCTGTATCTCTGCCTCTACTTCTTTTGGTCCCTACTCTTCCTTGTCTCCTCCCAAGGGACAATTACCACTATCTCTCCTCTCTCCAAGGCTCCGTTTGTTCTGCTGAAATGAGATCAGTTAAAGGAAGGTGAGAGTCTATTCACACTGAGGGCAAAGCGATAAACACACACACACACACACACACACACACACACACACACACACACACGCACACACACACACACAGCTGCGCCTCACAGATTAGTGACACCTGATCATGGCGAGCCAATCACAAAGCGGTGTGAAGTGAACCAGCAGCGGAGATGAGAGCGCTCTCGCCGACCCTGGAAACACTCTGTAACTTGAGGGAATTGGTGAACTGTATATATTAACAATGAAGGTATCCGAACATATCCACTGCCACAGCTAAAAGGGCCCATTGATGGTAATGCCATTACTGACTAATATGGCAATTTATGAAGTGCAAAGTCCAATAACCAATTCTTCCGTAGAAGAAGTGAAACAATAGTCATGTTATTGGAGTTATAATTGATGGCCTCGGGTGAGAGTTTCCTGTCATATGAGTGCAGACATGATCAAATTATTCACACTCAGGCAGCACCAGTGCAGAATATCCACACTTAGCCCACCACACATTAGCTCATATTGAGACATTCACTTGTTTACTTTGAAAAGGCAGCTTGGTTTGTGGAGGTGGGGAAGAGATGCGTGGCTCAGAGCCCAGGGGGTGGTCTCGTATTTACGACTGTGGTAGACCACAGCCTCTTCCACTCGAACACGCTCGGCCCTATTCACACTTCAAACTGTGTCTGCGTCAGCCTCAGATGAAATAAGTCCACGGCTGACTCAAAGCCAGACTGCGGAGTCTGAAACCTCTCAACAAATCTGGCTTGAGATGCTGGTCTCGTAACAGTTCAGCTCATGAGACGTGTGTTTAAAGAAGTGTTCCGTTTAAAGACGAGTCATCACCTATTGTAAATATTTCAAACCTGTGGCCGCCGGTCTTTTCAGGGTGGATGTGTCATGTGTATACGTACCTGTCTGTCTGTAGCGTATGGAGCTTATGAAGCCATTATGGGTGAGATGAATGGTCTTGACAGTGCCAGAGGCCTCGTCATAAGTGAAGGTCACCAGGGTGGAGTCATAAACCACCTCGGAGAGCCGCGCTGCTGGCGTATACCTTGAAAAAAAATGGAATTTATAGAATAGATGATAAATGACCAAGTTATGTTTGAAGTGTGGAATAAAACAGCGTTTCTTTTTTATTCTGAATGTGAAACATTTGAACTTCAGTATACGTAAACATGCTACATAAGTCATGAATAATACAAGGAACCCTTGGGCCATTATGGAGCAAGTTGCACCATCCTTCAACATCTCATCAAAATCAAACCCGGCTGCTGTGGCAGTTATGGCCTTTCAAATCTCTAAAATAGGGCCGTTTATTATAGTGTCCCCATGGAGCCAATGAGTATTAAAAATGTTAAATGCCAGAACACTGCCTGAATCAGTCCAGCAGCTTTCATCAAAAGCAGATCAGTGGTGTCTGACATAGTGCGATGATAAAAAATGTGACCTTTAATCAGTCTCCCCCATTAGTCCAATCAGACTCATTTGTAAGGACAGCTGGGTGTGTGGCACGTTTTGTGTCAGCCAGACTAAGGCTGTAATAGGGCTTTTCAATATCTGAGATTAGCCTTTAATTATAGCACCTTCATCAAGCCAATCACTGTTCTGTTTTTATACGGCTGGCTGACTGTAGCGCCAAGATGCTTAACGCCTCCAAGTTTCATCGAAATCATACCGCCGGCGTCGCCAATGTCACCTCTTCCACACTGCACTGCCTCCTGAAATTAAGCGATAAAACCAAGAGCCGAGGATATTTCCACTCTCTGTGTCATACCTGTAGATGACACCACGTCCTGTTCCCAAGTACTGAGTCCTCAGCAGCCGCCCATCCAGGGTGTAGTCCTGCGTGAAGGAGGAGTGGCTGTCAGGAGGGGTGTATATGTTCCTGTAGTAGCCGATGGACAGCAGCGACTGCAGGGTGTGTTTCACCATGCTGGGCATTGTCACGGCAACAAGGCGGTCAGTTTGGTCGTACTCAAAGACGTAGCGCCGCTGGCTGTGCAGGAGCAGCATAATGGACTGCAGGAAACACAGACAGACATGGCAGTTATTATACTGAGAGGAGCCTTCCCTCGCTCTGTCTGCTACATTTTCTGAATTTCAATGTCAGTCTGAAAACTTCACAGACAACCTTGGTTTTAGTTTGAGGACCATTCATTTTTCAGTTCGTCGTGTCGGCTGTTTGAGGTGAGGCACCCCAGGCAAACAAGGCTTTTTAATTCACGGACTTTTATTCAGACCAGTGCAAAGAAAACACCTACAATACCTGCAGATATCTGAACAGTTTGAGCTGCAGTAAAACAACGTCGTGTAAAAATACATTTCCATTTAACTGAGAGGTATAATATTAATACATTAATAATACATGCAGGTATTATTAATTTTTAGATGGTTCTGTAATATAAGCTCATTTACGCTCTAATTTTGTCTGAGATCAAAAGCCGACACAAAATATATTTCAGGCTGAACATCATTTCATTAAATAGTTCAATTAGTTTCAAGGACGGAAATTATAGCTTCTGGTGGTTTTCGGCTCTGTCACACACTTGTAAGGAACATACCTCTGCAGATAATTTATACCCTTTCAAGAAAAAAATGACATGTGGCATACATTCTTTCTAACTCTTTTTCAAAAATGTGTTTTACAAAAAAAAAAATAATAATAACCGCTTTCAGGAAACCACTGGTTTCATTTCTTTTTACCATTCAAGTTCCAGCCGAGCCTTGAGACCAGCTTGAGTTATGTAATTCCTCACAATGAACATCTTGTCTGGCTGTACTGCTCTCTGTAAAGCTATGGTACAGTTGTTTAGCTTTGCAGCTTCTGTAGAAGTGCAGAGTGATTTAAAAAAAAAAAAGTCTGCACAATAATTGAACTCTGACATAATGTTCACTCTGCAAATTGATTTTCAGTTACGTAAAATGAATGGAACCCAAAGGCCGCCTCAAGAGGAGGAAAAATACATTAAAATATGGTTGGTGGTATGGTACTGTAAATGATGTGAATTTGTTACTTTCATTTCACACAAGAGAAGTACTTTCACACTTTAAGTGTTAGTTTTTCTTTCAGCTGCGATAACCTTGATGCAGCCAACAAAGGAAACACAGATGTGTTAGATATCTGTGAACAAAAGCCATCATAGAAATCTGTCAGAGACATTCGATCACATCCACCCCCTGAACATATACTTTCTACACATGCAGCCCTTACTTTGTCTGCGTAGGTGTAGCTCCAGATCTTGCCGTTGACCCAGGCTCTGGACACCACCCTGTCATTCTCGTACTCCAGCCGTTCAGACCAGTCCCCGCGGTGGATGGCTGACAACAGCCCTCCACCAGAGTAGCTGATGTTTACTTCGGTGTACTTGCTGCTGGGGGACCAGACCACGGGCCGGCCCAGCGAGTCGTACTGGATGTGGAGGGTGAACTTCCTGTGGTCATCGTAGATCTTCCCTACTCTGGTGCTCTGATCAAAGTCTATGGACAGCAGGTTCCTGTTATGTGCCTGAGAAAAAACACAACAGTAATATATCATCAAGAAGAACAACTATTTTCCATTTTACTGCTTTATAATCATCATCAATTATAAATAAGGTCACACATATAAATGAAGGGGCATGTCTGAGACAAGCAGAGATTTCATTAGTTTAGATAAATTACTTGTGACATTTAGAACAAACTGGACCTGCATAATAACAGTAAATTGGCTTGTGAACAAGTGAGGAACCGAAGCCGGTGGGATTTCTAATTAATTAGTACACATCAGATAAAATGCCCTGATGAAATATTCTTGTTTGTGCGGTAGCACTTTCTGTGCCAAGAAACAACAGAGGAGGAGATACAGTCGGCGTGTGCGATTTGTGGAAAGTACAGCTGAGGGCTGCGAGTCACTTGACCTATCAGCTCCCTCTGGTGACGTCATTAATCAACCAAAACATCGGCCATGTTGTGCAACAGCAAGTCGTGGCACGGTTCAGACACATACACACAGAGTAGAGTGACATTTCTTTGACATTTTTGATGGGAGCGTGTAAAAGTCAGAAAACACGACTAAGCGTGCCTCCAAGATGTGTGATATAATTTGACCTATTCCATGGTGTTTGGATGTTTTCTGGTTGCCAGAGTGAGACAGTAATGAAGTTAGAGGATTGGGTTTTCTATATTGTCTAAGCTGGTGTTTTACCCTGAGCCTGCGTTCATAAGTGCTGTAGTTCGTCTTGCTCTGCTCCTTCCTCTGCCTCCACTCTATCAGGCTGGGGGCGTGGTCTCCAGGCAGGCTGATGTTGCAGCGGCTGGCGGTGGGACTGACTCCACCCCCAACGCCTCCAGGGAGAAGGGGCTCCGTGATGAGGGACAGCTCCATCCCACTAGCCAGCGTCACAAGGAACGAGCCGTCGGCGCTGACTCGGTACGAACTCTGAGCGTGGTCTGGGGGGGTTGTGGTGGTGGGTCACACAGCGATGCACAAACCACATGTGCACGCAAGCATGCAAATGGAAAGAAAGCGTGAAAAAACATGAGTCACTGTCTCAGTGTTTCTTAAGAATTATCACTAAGATACAGCACTGCACTGCATCAACTACTGTACATTTGGAAACATGACAACTATTGAAAAGAGCAGGAGAAAGAAAGAGACAGATGGACAGATAGTGGGAGAGCTGTGAAAACAGAAAGACAAAGAATGAAAGTAAAAGGAAGTAAGCGAGGAGACAGGTTTTCACACGTTGCAAATGATTCTCAGAAACTGTTCTTTCATTTCAATCGTTCACACTGAATTTACACTTCCCAATATCACTTTATGCCATGCCTTCACCATTTCAAAACACAATTAATTAAAAAAATCACCATAAAACTATATTTTAACCATAAAATTTAACACAGCTAATAAACTGGATAGTAACTTCTATTCCCTCCACCTCTATAAAAGCTCTTTCTGTACATATGGTTATTGTTGCCTCAGAGGCAGGAGGAGATACTGTGGGAGCGATGACTAAAATAGGTGGTCACTTCAACTCTTCCCTGGCAGCATTGTCATGTAGCACAGTGCACATGCCTGCCTGTGTGATAGTGTGTATATGTGTGTGTGTGTTGGAGCAGCTTTCCTCTCCCTGCAGTCCTGTCATTGTGACAACTGCTGGAAAGCAATTAAAGGGATGACATGAGAGGAAACTGCTCCCATGAGCGCCTTCTCCACTCCACTCTCATTTTCTCCTCTTCTCATCTCTGCCCTCTCTTTCATTCCCCCCCCACGGTCATTAAAGCGTTTCACGAGTCAGTCGAATCTGCCTTTTTTGTAAATAAATGCTACTTTTCTTTACTACCCTATAGTGAGGTCACATCAGATCCATTTGTGAATTATTTATAGAGAGGGATAAATCTTCAGGCAAAGCTGTGACTCTCCTGTGCACACATCCAGTGCAGGAGAATAAAAAAAAAAAAAAAGAAAAACACAGGTCAGGGTGTCTGGCCTTATCACAATAACAGCCACGTTACAGCAGTTTGCCAGTCATACATTTTTAAACATCACTATGCTCTTGCAGCCTGCCTTCTTTACACGTCTGAGCATGGTGTCTGTGGTCTATTACCCCCTGGATGAGTCATAAACGGCCAGTCTATATTTGTGGTAAGTTAGATGGGGGTAGATGCATCCTGGTGAAGCTATAATCTTTCCAGTGCACACATTTTCCTGTCTGCCAGCTTACAAATGTTCCCACTGAGCTGTGAGTAAAAACACATGATGCTGCACCTTGTCTGAACGTGTAGATGGTGTCACTGGCGGATAGGTTCGTGCTGGTGACAAAGTTCTCACGGTTGGATGCCTCGACCTCCACCCGAGACCAGCGTTCAAGGTTGCCATGGAAACCGCTCACCTCACCCGTGGGGAGGGTGATGTTGGTCACCCGGCCCTCGCTGTTGTACCTTGGAGAATGAACACAAAGACTGTGATGTACAAGCGCTAACGCACAGATAACAGACACATTCGGACAAATGAGCACAGCTGTACACACACACAAGCATAAACAAACACACACACACAAGCGTAAATAAACACACACATGCAGACTCGCTATCACTCCTTTTCCCTTTGTAATGCACGAACATGGGCACAGAGTAACTGTCAGCTATGATTTATATGTGTAATTATCCAGCTGTGGAATTCGAGACAGCGGCTCGGCCAGCAGTGAATAATTTGGATGGATGTGTTTTTTGTGTGTGTACTGTATGTGTGATACTAAACATGTTCGTGATCAAAGTGTTGTAGAGATGTCCTTCAGATAATCAGTCACTTAAGCAAGAAATAAGTCTCTCCAGCTTCCTCCACCACCAGGGGGCACTGACATTTCACACCGCAAACATCATCTCTGTCTCACATTAAAACACTCCACGCACATACATGCTATCCCATGTCCATAAATACATGCAGAGTCAAGCGACCAGCCATGAATAAAAGAAAGAAAACGAAGGACAGAGGGAAATGAAGAGAAGGACAGGAGCAGAAAAAAAGAGTGCAGAGAAAAAAAAACAACTTACTCATAAACAGTGGTCCAACTGTTCTCATCACTCTTGGTTGCTAGGAGACCTGTGTTGCCATGGTAAGTGATGTGGGCGATGTCATGGCCTTGGGCTGACACCTTCCTCAGTGTTCCACTGTTGCTAAGAGACAGCCAGTACACCTGTCCACCAGGTAGCGCCAGCCAGAGAGGCACTCCGCGAGCATCTCTCCTCACCTGCAGCCCGTGGCCGTCGCGGCTCGTCAGGCCCATCAGCTGGCCGTCCACGCCGTAAGAGAAGTTGTACAGGTAGTGGCCAGTGATCAGGTGTTTGGTGCATATGTGGGAGCCATTCTGTCGTCAAGGAGAAGACCCATTAGTAAGTGCTCCGAGTCACTGTAGTGTCAAACTAGTGATTTACTAAATCAAGTTATCATGTATTAATACCCATAATATCCATATCATATCATATCAATCAATATTTGTGAGCCACTCTGTGTCAGAGCCAGTAACTAAAGCTGATGAAGAGAGAAGTTTCAGTTTTAGTCCTGTGTGGTTGGATTTGGAACAGAGTTGTTCATGTTTGCTCATACTTTTGGCTCATTTAGACCATAGGAATAACATGTATGACTTTTCAAAATGGACGTAGTTCTCCTTTAAGGAATGAAGACTTCATAAACACTCAACCACAAAAAGTCATTATAGCACACACAATGTCTAAAAATAACATGTTAATGGGGCCAAAACCATATCAGACTTGATTCCCTAGGTTTTAATCTTTTTTTCAGAGTATTATTGTTTATTTATTATGATGGCTTTAAAAACTGACATCAGTTTAGTAATTGGAGTAACACACACACATCTTTATCAAAGTGTCAGGAATACCGATGACACTAGCAAGCTAACTTGGTCTGGGTCAGTTAGCTCGCTCCTCAGCAGGAGGCCTGTTCAATCACAACTTATCTCTACGAAAGCAAACACGTTTGTTAGAATTTTGTAAAAGCCAAGAGTTTTGGTGTTAGCCTTATAGCCTCATTGTGGCCTGTGCTGAGAGTAGCTGGGTATTTTACATGCAAACATTCATGCTGTGTACTAACACAGGTAGCTCAGGCTTCGTGTACCTGGCTAAAGAGATAGAGCTCCTGGTCCAGTGGGGAGCTGATCTCCACCAGGCCCGCCGGGCTGGGCTGGGGCTGGTTGGGGCTGACTGCTCTAATCCGGATGTTGCCCAGATCAGCAATATACAGGGTGCCGTTGGGGGCCACGGCCAGGGAGGAAGGGGCTTTGAGACGAGCGTCCCGGGCGTAGCCTCCGTCTCCTGATAAGAGAAGCAAGAGGGCATTATTAAGATGAGGACAAACTCTTTATCAACAGGACAGCATCAGTGAAGGCACCCTCAGACATGAACACACCGAGCAATCTAAATCATTCTTCAGCGAAAGAGAGACGTCACAACTGGCACACAAAAGCTTCAGACAGTGTGGAGATCCCACAGTGCCGCTTGTGCTTTATCAGTTTAGCTCAGGACGTGGATGTGTTGGGATGCCAGAGCTTCCTGATGGAGCTGTTATGACCACCTTGATAGTGACCTCAGCCTTATCAGATGGCGGTAATGGCTGACTGCATACGCTCAGATGTTTTTGGCAGCACAGCTGGATCACAGCTGGGTGAGGCCCTTTAGATGCTCTCAGCAGGAGGCCCAGTGCCTGCGCTGGGCCCATGCAGGCAGCATGGTGGCAGTTTATCTCTCTGCAGCGTGTACATCACTCATGTGTGCGTTGCATGTTTGTTTCGCGCTCCCATGTGTGCGCATGTTCAAAGACACTGTGCGACTGTCTGCGGCGAAGGGATGGAAACGGAAAGCCTCTGAAGAGAGTAATCATCTGTTAACAGCAAGACATGATTGAAAATATGCAAAGCACAAGCCAAGCAATGGGGACGGTTACAACCCATTGGCTTGTGGCACCGGAGAGAGACATTTTTGAGTCGAAAAGAGACCGATTTTTATGAGCAGAATTAAATGATAAAATCACATCCTCTGACGCTTACAATGAAAGCACGGCCTAACTGTCAAAAGAGCACCGGCATATTTGTTCGGTCCTTTCCTTCTTCCGTTTATTACATTTCAGGTGAACTTCTACGAAACGGCAAGCGGTTCAAACCGTCAGTGAGCTAGCTTTTCTTTCAGCAGCTGTTATTTGAATGGATTTAAAGGATTTCTCTCAGGCTGATATTCACCTTTAGTCTCCCCATGAATACAAATACACCCCCAATACACTTCCTGTATACCCAAAGACAATCACAAAGTCAAATTACTTTCACTTTAGATAGTCCATTATTTCCTGTGCATTGTTATTTTATATACAAACATGACTATCACCTTTATTTCCAGCCCTTCTTAGTAAATAATTTAGACCCATTCAACGTAGAGAAGAGAGGAAAAGTTCCTCTTAAGCTCCGTTGATAAAATCACTGGCCAGCAGGGACACACAGGCAGCAAGATTTAATCACTCAATATCAAGACACACTGACTATTTCAATTAATGTAAGTCATGTCAGAGCTTGTAAAATGTTCTTGTTTCGTTTCCCTCCTTATAACATCTTAACCAGCGTAAGGATGATGTGATCTGATAAGAGTTTTAAGTGCAGTTACAGTTACTTTTTAGTTCACTAATCCTATTAGACATAGTCTACTGTACTTTGACATCACTTATTAGCACGTGTGTGTTCAGTGTTCAGTGTGTGCCTGTGCGTGTGTGTGTGTGTGTGTGTGTGTGCTGACCCACCAGAGAAGCAGTCACAGTTGGGGTCTATCTTACAGTCACAGTCCGTGGGGGCTCCAGAGATAACGGATATCTCCCCGTTGGTTGACACCTGTGAAGTGATCAAAAACGTCACACGGCGTCAGAAGAAGACCATGTCCTACAGCTTCTGCAACGTCTCATCCCTCCAACCAACAACGACCATGATGGCATTTCACAAAAAGCTGAACTGGAAACACACATTAATGATATTAAAACGTGAAAAGTGCGTGTCTGCTGGTACTTCAACCAAACTACACGATACCTGAGGTGCCATTTTTATTTTAGGAAACACAACAGAAGTGTGCATCTTCAGTGGCTAAATGGGGCTTTGTTGACAGATTGATGAATCTCCAAACAAATTAAACTGGTTGTCCTGATGGAGAATGCTATAAATGTGGTGAAAACTGCTACACCGACACTTTGATTTTGATGCTTCTTGGAGGGGTAATGTTTCTTTACTGGTCCAAGGAGAACATGCAAAATGATTTGGCTTCTTCGCTTTCTTGCAGAGAATAAATGAGAATCCCACTCTCAGGTCTGTCCTATACCTCTGAAGCACAGCAATTAACACTTCTGTGTTTAATCCTCACAAAAAACGGAACAAAAAGATGTTACTTGTTTGGAGATTACTTTAATTAGAAAGACATTGTAGGTGCTGCTGGGCAGATTTTGTTACTGTCACTGACAGAGCCAAGTGAACTGTTCCCCCAGCTTCCAGTCATTGTGCCAAGTGGAACAAGGCTGGCAGCAAAATGTAGTTTAGCCACCAAAAAACAAAGGCTCAACTTAATAAACCAACAGTAGTTTAAGTGGACGCTATATTTAGAATATTTTCATGAGCCTATTTTGCCATGAGGGAACTGAAGGCATTATCTAAGCTCTCCCCAGAGCAACCAGACTCCTTTGAAACAGTAATATTCCCTCTCAGAATACAGGCGATGCTGGTCGATCAGGTAGGCTGTGTGACTTTTGGTTGGACTCACTAAAATCACACAATAACACAAAGAAACTGACTGATGGAGACGGCGGTACACAGCAAACCCTGGTGGTTCTGACACGAGCTTAGATGGATACAACAGCTCCATTCCCCGTCATTCACTGGCAGTGAGACGCCAGTAAAGCAGTGAAAATATTGTAAATATAAGGTGCACTAAAACTGATATTGAATTTTGAGGTGGGTCTTTCTTTTATGTCTTTTAAACTACTGTCAGCCCCATCCACAGCAGTACATTGCTTTGCTTCTATCTGATAACTGTGAGCCATAAAGTTATTATAGATAAGGGCCTCAAATCACCCTGAAATATCCCTTTAAATATCATGCTACAGAAAATGAAAGCCATCTCGAGCTCTCATATTGATCACAGCAAGAAAGCCAACAAGAGTATTCCCCCCAAAATGGTGAACTATTCCTTTAAAATGTGATGACCTCAGTCTGTATCTCTGAGTAGAAAATCAATCCTAACTGGCTAAAAAAGTGTGCACACTCAGTCCCAACTTCAGGTTTGGTAAAGGAGGAAAAGCATTTCATCAATTTGTTGTGGGAAAAAACTGGGATGCGCTCCAGGGTTGAGGAGACCTGCCGAGTCGTCCTCATCAGTTCTGAATTCCCAGCAGGAGGACAATCCAAAGGTGGTGAAATATAGGAAGGAGAGCTTTTGATTTAAAATAACGACCAACTTCTTCAGAGTCACTGACATGAATTTAAACACGCTCCAACTTCAAAAAGCACGCCCGCCTCACAGAAAACAAGTTCTTGGCAATTTGTGCTTAATTGAAAACAAACAAACAGCCACAACAGAGCTAATTTGGGATGCAATGATCGTGATTTTAATACACCTCAAAGCTCCAATATCATGCATATTCAATAAGTTGCCTGCGTCTATACAAGATTAGAAATAAAATTCAACACATATTGGTTATGGATGTGTGGTCCTTTATGTTATGGCCAAATGTTTTGTGTGTGACAGCATGATGTGTCTGGACCAGGCGACCACCCGACTGCCAAATTATTGCCTAAGTACTTGTTGTGGCCAAGGCACGTTCACATTTAATAGGGCTTATTATAGTGAAAAAATACAGCTGCTGGCTTAACAGCACAAGATGCAGCCAGTGTCAGACATTTGAGATGAAATGTAGTGGTTAATTTGAGTGTCAGATTAAAATATATTGTCAGTCTGTACCTGTGCACGGCTAGTTTGTCTTACAAGTGACAGTTTTCTGTATTTAATTTAATTTTTCTTGCACCACAGTGTACGTGCGTCAGCCTGTCAGCTCCCTGAATGTGTTGATTGCGTGAGTAAATCTGCAACACATCATCATTCATTTCATTTCATGGTTCATTGTCACAAAACGGTTTCATTTCACTGCTGAGAGTGTGTAGGAATCTTCAGAAATAACTCTCAAGTCCTACTCTGACGAACACTGCCGTTCACTTTCAGTGTGAACAGAAAGCCTGAGGTGCTCAGTTAATAAAGGGCTCAAATAAACCATGCATAAAGCATGTGAGTATTCTTAAAAAGACATGAAAAGACTTCATCGCCATATCTAACATGGCTGCCCAGTCCTGCATCAAAAAGGCATCTGAGGTGTTTCATGTTGCTGTCTGCCTCCACATGGACTCAGCGTGGTGCTGCAGACCACAGAGGAACTATTGATCCAAACCAGCAGGCAATATCTCTGTGGTGCAGGTGCACATATGCTGTGGGCTGTGTTAGCACGCTGCTAGCTCATGCACAGAAAAAAAGGTTTCTGAAAGTGAAGCTTTGGAGATCCTTTTTTGGGTGACATGTGACAGCAAACAACCTGACCTCAGCCAAGTGTGAAGGTGAAGTCGTGTCAAAAGGCCAGGCGAGCGGCTGAGATGTTGTTTCCTGTTCTTCAGTTTTGCTCTGTGATCGTGAGCAGAAGCATGCAGGGATTGAGGCCTGTGCTGAGGAACTATGAGTTAAGCAATACAGTATATTCATATTAATACTATGGATAAGTAAATCTGTAAATTAATTATTAACACATGGCTACCAGTCGCTCAACACAAGGGAAGCTTTAAGGGTGTCTTATCCAGAAGCTTTCTGCATGAAAATGTGAACCTGAACCATCAGCCTGGTATTTTTTAGTGACCTGTTGGATGCGGTTGATGCGCCTCTCGTCGGTCTCAGCAATGAACAGTGTGCCCAGGTGGGACAGGGCGATGGCCTTGGCGGCCTCCAGGGTGGCTCGCACTGCCGCCCATCTCACCAGGTGGTGGTCAATTCCTGGAACCTGGCAGTGGATGGGTCGGCCCGCCACGATACGCACCTGAAGATTTTCTGATACCTAATACGAAACAAAACAACATGTATAAGCTCCGTAAAAGAAAACCTACCTCATCTGACGACTCATTAAGTGCTCACACTGAAGCAGAGAAATCATTAATTTTGGAGAGCAAGTTTCCAGATAATAAGCAAAAGTCAAGTGACATTTTCTTAAAAACAAAATTTTTTTCTTTTTTTTTTTAAATGGAGGTACTCTTTTCCTTCCTTTTATGTTAGCAGCCTCACTCGCTCTAAATGCACCTTAAGTGACAGCACGGCAAGTTGTGAGAAATATTATTCTTCTTCCATCTGCTATTTATAGTGCCAGAAAAAAGGGTAAGCGTGAATAAGAATTAAATCACTGGCAAACACTGTTTTTTGTGTGTTGAGGACCGTTTCTCTACCTGTAGGACGATGTTGTTGTCCAGGATGTAGAGGGAGTTGTCCAGCGGGTTGATGGCCAGGTCTGTGGGCCACTCCAGACGCACCTGTGGGATGACACACAGATACATACAGTAACAGTATTTCTATCAGAAATCAGAACAGGAGAAGAAGAAAGCTGTGGTTGTCGTTGCACACAGGTGATACACATCCCAGCTCCTTAATAACAGCATTAGGCCTCCTGACCCTCCCTGCTCATGCAAAGGTCAGCAGCGGGCAGGGAGCCGTCCCCGTGTTTATTCAAGACTCGCCTCGGCACTGTCGCAAATGTCAGCCAATAACCATGATCGCCACCGGCTCAAATAGCACTTCCTGCCTGCTAACACTGTGGGGGTCACAGACATACAGAGCTACAGCAGCGCTCAGCCACTCACATCACCGTCCAGCACACACTCACACTGTGAGCTGATTGATGACTCTGAGGATGGATTGGTAAATAAATGGATCACGTTAAATTGCCACTGACATGTCCAATTATAGCCACTGTCAAATGAGAGGGAAGAGGTTTCACTCTGAAATCCCTTTTTAAGGAGGGGGAGAGATTCATCAAGCAGGACTCACTCTGTCCTTATCCAAGCAAGACATGCATCAAAGCTCTCCTGCACATGATACTGAACTGCAGCGATGACACAACATCACTTTTTTCAAGTCTCGCAATTCAAATCAAACTGAAACCAAAAAATGCACAGAAATCAATATACAGTATGTACAGTCATTATCAAATGTCTTAGAGCACCAGCCAGTGTAAGGTGCCCTAGATTAACAGGATTGCTGATTATCAAATATATTTTTAATGTTTTTGTAACGGTTAATCCACCAGTATGAGCACGCTCTATAACCAAAATGATATCTTTAATGCTGGAATATAATTATTCTTAATGTTATCCATGAATTTTCAAAACTGTTGTTTCACAAAAAAAACAGATAATAAAGCAAAGATCATCATGGACTGCCTTGATGATCACACCTCTTTACACTCTTTATAATATTAAAAATGTCAGAAGCTACACCTGATGTTAGCTGTTAATTAGAATTATCTGTGATTTGGATATCCAAAAATCCAGCAAGCTCTAAGTCATGGTGGGATGTAGGCTACAGAAAACAAAACAAAAGTAACGTGTTGCACAAATTAGAGCCAATGTTAGCAGGAGAGGCTAACTAGCTTCCACCTGCTGAGTGGACTACAAACATAATGGCTGTGGGTTTATGCAACAGAAGTAAAAGCCCAGAAACTGCTGCCACATGTACATGCAAAACATTAGTACAGATTATATTTCATTACACAAAAAGGTGATTCCAGTTTGAAAACTAAACCGACACTTGGCTGTTCATTTGCATTAATTGCAGCGCTGGAGTTTGTCTGGCTGTAGCTGCAGAAGCCCCCATCAGCAGTGATGGAGGTCATAGCAGTTTACAGGAACAAACACAGATGGGGGATGAACACGGCTGGATGCGCTGCAGAGGCCGATAACTAACAAACAGAAGGACCGTGAGGTGACATGGGCCCCTTTAAAGACATATAAGAGCCCCTCTGGGAGTTCACCTTGGCTGAACACGCATATTCACACACACATACAGGCGTGTGGGCAGAGATCCCTCTATAGAGCCAGCAGTTCATCTATAATTCATCTTCGACTCTAATAGGCCCGGTATAAGTCAGCAGTGTGATCTGAGGACTGGCTGATCAAATCTGTGCAGTAGCTGTCTCTGCACTCACACAGAAACGCACACCTACACCCCTTTAAGAAGACAGAGAGTTTTTAGGGAAGAGGCCGAGCCTTTTAGATCGACAACAATCACTGACTGTCAGAGACAAAGACTGACTGTCTGTGATTTATTGCCTTTTTGGGTTAATTACCTAACACATGCAGGAGTGTTATTAGTCTACGGATTATCCAAACAACACTGAAATGGTGAGGATGAATCCTGTTTTGGTGCAATGACATGTGTCTCTGGCTCTGTCCCAGTCCTTTAAACTAGACTGCATTGTTAGCTTACCTGGCTGATGTCCATGCGAGCATCACAGCTCAGCGGCTGTGTCGACATCAGTCCGTTTGAGCCAATCACAGTAGAGAGCAAACCTCTCTCATTAATCTTCTGAATGGTGGTGCCATCGACGAAGTAGACAACACCTCTTTTATCCACTGCAATACCTGGGAGAGAGAGGGAGAGAGAGAGAGAGGCAGGATGAGATTTTTTGGAGATGACAGAGAGGGAGTGAGTCGGGTTGGAAGAACAAAAAGTGGGAAAAGGAGAATAAAAGGAGAAGGGAAATAAGAGAGGAGAAGTGTCAGGGAGGAGCGAGTAAGGGAGAGGAGTGGGCTTTGGAGAGGCATCCAACTCAGTTAGACATTCAGCTCAGCATGCGACTGTCTTATCAAAGGCGCTGCGCCACAGAAATGTAATTATATTTCCATTCCAGAGCCCACTAAAGGGATTAGAACAATGCAACTGGAGGAAGGAGTTATTTGTCACATTAGATATGAGCAGGGTGCCGCAGTGAACTTTTGACATTTGGCGCTTGCACATGTGCATTATGGATGGGTTTGCAGCACATGTGAACACATGATGTGTCCGGGTGTTTCCTGTGGACGGCACACAGCAGAGCTCTGCAGTAGGCAGACAGACTCAGAGAAGGTGAGGTAAGTCCAGGTATTAAAGGTCAGAGCAGACTATGAATCATCTGTTATGGATGAGGAGTGACCCGTCTCATCTCCATGCAGAGAACAGCCCTTTGACTCAACTCCTCAGCCACAATCTTCCACAACTCAGCCCTTACCTCTCCGTGCCGTACGCCACCAATTCTCTCTGATTGCTTTCACTTAGCGTCTGAGACAATAAGCCATATCTCAGTATTCCTTTCTGCCATCTCCAATGCATGTGGCTCACTGTTAAGCCATTTAAAAATACATTGCGTTTATTATGAAGTTGTGTCAAATTTATGTGTATATCTCTTTATCTCAAGTATGCCTTAGAGGATAATGGAGACAAAGACCTCTTATATGGGACCACAATCTATCAAGGAAGGAAACCACAAGCAAGCACATGGAACTAAGTAGCACAGTGAAAAGATGTGACTGGTGCTTTAAGTAAATATTACTTTTTAATATTGATCTGTTACTTACATTTGTACTAAAGCTAGTTAGCAGACATAGAGCAACATTCATGGAGTCGTGTTTCTGGCAACTCCTGAGGGAAACATCAGTCTCTTTGAGCTGTTAAATGCTCCATTATGTTCACCAGCTAATCGTTAACTCTGTTAGTCCACCATGTGGCGATGGGCAGGCAACACACAGTGGGTTTACTAACATGTTGTGACTGAAAAACAGCGGGCTGCTGCGTGTGGAAACAAGGTTGATGTGAGCTGTGAGGTCGAACCAGAACATTAAAGCTGCAGGCCATAAAACCAAGAACAACAAGTTCAACGAAAGAAGCTAAAAACACATTACAGAGCAGAGAGGAAACGACAGGATCAGGTGCTAACGCTGTTCAACACAGCTGTAAAATGTCACAAAATATATCAAATATTATATAACATTAAATATTAACAATATTATTATAACCTTGGACTCATGAAGCCTCAATATAATGGGACTTATCATAGTCCTAAATACATTTAGAGATGGTGGAGTTTGAGCTCTGTCTGTAAAATGTTCCCTGTAGTTGGAGCAGAAAACCTAAAAGCTTTGTTCTCCATTTCTGTTCTGACCTTAACAGTAAAACATAAGATTATTCAAGATTAAAAGTGATGATAAAGATCGCTCACATGAAGACGGACAACTTACTTTAGTGTGTAAGACAGTGATGAGGCAGAGCTCAGAGCAACATGATCCACACTATCCAGCATGTGCAGACATTCATTCATAACACATCAGTCAAAAATCAGAAGAAAGGTTGTCTCCACCAGTTTCTGTGTCACCTTAAAAGAGATGTAAGGCATATTTCAGAACTAAAATCCCAGTAAAAGCTTCAGCTTCTTTACAGTATACTGAATCTGTGCCTTAAAAGACAAGTGGTCATCAATGAAGAACCCAGATATTTAAAATTCAATACAAGATTGATTTGTTGACCATTACTGGTGACAATGACTGATTTTGAAATGGTGAAAAACATAATGTTTGTTTCATCTGCATTTATATTTATTTGCATTCTATTGAGCGCATTCTGCAGATATGTAAACCCTTCTTTGGGCGTAGGTGCAAAGCAATATAAAGCTGTGTCATCAGCATAAAAATGAAAGGCTGCATTTGGGATGTTCACTCCAATATTTTTTATATACAAGGTAAATAACAAAGGACCTAGTGCTGAACCTTGTGCTACCCCCTTACGGATAAACCTCAGAGGAAGCACTTTCTAACTGGACAGCCTGGGTTCTGTCTTTAAGATAGTTTCCAAACCATCTAACCAATGCACGTACAGAAAACCCAACTGCTGTAAGACGTTGAGTCAAAATGTCATGATCCATGTTATCAAAGGCAAGTAATGTCTATAAACAGAGAAAGACAGCACCGCTTATTACTAAGTCCTCTTTTTTATCATTTATGACCTTCAAGGCTACAGCGGCACCATGTTTTGACTGGGAAATCAAATCAAATCAAATAGCAGCCAGATATTTTTTACTTGCTCACTGATGAGGAATTCAATAGAAAAAGGGGTGAAACTGAAAGCTTGAGTGTTGCCAGGGGTCCTGTCAGCCGGTGGAGGGTCATTAGGGGACTTTTCACAGTGTGAGGGTTGGTTAAAGGCTTTAGAGTTCAGCAAGAACCCAGAGGAAATAAAATGTTTGTTAAAACTATTTAAAAAGTCTATTTTGTCAGTTACCCTGCTACCATCAACCAGCATGCTGGGAGGGAGAGTAACTGAGTTAGAGGTGGAGGACAATGATTTGATTGCTTTCCAAAATTTCTTTGGATTTTTCAGTTGTCATGGACAAGTAAGACTCAGCCTTCATGTTTTGGGGAAGAGCGGTCAATTTATTTCTTACCTGTCAAAAATAAAGCCAGTCACTTTCCAAACCTGACATATGTGCCCTAGCCAAGGAAGAACTTCTGCTATCACAGCCTTTATTTCTGAGTTTGTGCATGGGAGCATTTTTATCAAGAATAAGACTGACATTTTCATGAAAGTAACTCCAAGCCAATTCAACATCATCAAAAAGGGCAGTCCTATCCCAGTCAAAACTAACTAAACCTTCACACAGGAAGACGATGGTGTTTTAGGAGCAGACATGGTCTATAAGATCATACCAACAAAATATGTTGATTATTCAATAAGTCTATTATAAATAACAAAAATAAAACTTTTCACTACTCTTGTTGAGGAGAAGCAGAACTAATCATGCCTATGACTCATTTTATAAGGAAAATTAAATCAATTATTTTTTTTATTTAAAGCAAATTACAATTTTGCCTCTGACAACATCAACTTTTGGCTCAAGATAAAATGTGCTTATTCAAACCCGTCAAAGAGAGAGATTTAAAGAGCGATGTGACAAATGAAGAGCTAGAACATTCTAATCAAACTGTCCCATTTCCTCCTCTTGGTGGCTTATGTGGAGATGAGCCTGTGCTCACCTCCTGAGACCTGAGAGGGTCTCATCCTCCTCGGCACAGATAGTTTTCTTTCCAGGTGATTTCACTCAGCATGTGCCCACACCATACAGACTCAGTGCACCGCCACTGCGACTAGATTCACAAATGTCCTCAAACGGAGCAACCCTGGGCCGACCCTGCGAGTCATAAATCGTGCAGGTGGAGTGGAGGTGGGCGGGGGGAGGGCCAGGGTCAGCATGTTTCCTCCAGAGGCCAGAAGGTGAACTGCAGAGCTCTCCCTCGTGGCCCCTTCATCATCCCTCTGACACAGACAGATTACACCACCCACACAGCCTCACCTGTCCTAACCAGCTCCTTTCCTCTCCTCCTTCCTCCCTAACTGGATCTTCTCCTGCTCCCTCCCCCCCGGTTTTTCATCTTGTCCTTTTGCTTTGTTTCTATTGTTTTCGCTCCACCTACCTTGCCCTTGTATCTCATGAAAGCTAATCAAATCAGTGCCCTTTGACCCCTCAGTAATGTCTGAGCTCTGTTTTACTCAGTGCAGCCCGTCCTTTATTTCTTCCTCTCGCTCCTCTCTGCCTTTCCATTTCTCCTGCTGTCACCTGGCATTACGCAGGACGGACATCTCAACCCATGGTGCAGTCTCATCCTACTTAGATGTGAAAGTCGGCACATTCTCCCAGCTCTGCCGTCCTCGGTTCCATCCTACTTTCCTTTCACTTTTCCACCCATTCCTCCTCCTAGCACCCTAAACCTGTCCCTGATCTTAGAGCTCATAAATCCTGCACAAGGACATGACAAGGCAGCTAGGACTCGCTCTCTCTCAATACTGATTTCTCTTCACTCCCCCTCCGTCCCTGGATATTACTCTTTCTTCCTGTCTCCTTTGGTTCTATTGACTTCCACCTAAATTCCCTCTATTCTTTTCTTTCTCGCCTTTGTTTGTGCTCTTCTGACACCCTCAGTATGCACACTCAGGGTCTTATGTCTTATTTCTTTGCTGCCAATCTATCATTGACAATAAAAACAGGACTGACTTATGCATCCTCACACGAGCACAACAATGAAGAACGGCAGCTATATTGCTTGGCATTGGCGAAAGGATTTACACCAGTTTGTGTGCTGTTTAAGAGTATCTTGCCATGTTTATTGAAAAGGCGGCAGATTAGTCCACATTCTCCTTGTCAGGGGCTGGATTTCCTGCTGTCGTGGGTGAAGCTGTACACTGCGTTCTGGGAATTTACAGCTGATGGATACTCATAAGACATCGAAAGATTTAGCGTGTCTCCCTGGGTGGACCTGGCACTCTTGATACTCATGTTTAGAAGCTGGCAGACACACTGGTGGGGAAATAATTGAGATAAATCTCAACTCAAGACGGTGACGGACATTTGGCTAAAGTTGGGGCTGGATTTTATCTTCAAAGAAAAGTGAATTAGATGAAGTTGGATTGACCTTGAGGAAGAAAAAAACGACAGAGCAGGGAGGAGAGGATGATAAAGTGATGCTATTTACATTCATCTCAGATTTAGGGAGAAAATGCAGCCAAAGAGAAAAAGACAGGCAGCACCAAAAGAGGTGTGAAGGAGGCGAGAGAGAGGTGGTGACGAGACAAAGGGACATGATGAGGAATTGCTTCAATTAGCCATTACAGGCCAATCACTCTCAATCAAAGAATCGCTTTATTCTCCGTCCTTGTCAAAAGAATATCAGTTATAACGGCCCCCTGTGGCACTGCAACACAATCTGCTCTGATTAATGCCTTGGAGAGGGGTCTCAGAGAGCATCAGCGTTGATTACAGCGATTTGACGAGAAGGAGCCACCGGGGACTTCCTGAAGCAGAGGTGAGGACATTTGTAAAGGTGAGAAATGACATGAGGTGAGAAAGACTTATCGTGACAAAAGATGTAGATTATGTAAGTTATTTAGCAGTCATATTACACAACCCTGCTGACATACAGTAACACCAGGATGTGGTGTGTGTGCATGCTGCACACTGACTACCAACACCTGAGCTCCACAGAGTGGAGGAAGTCAGCCCTCTGGTGTTGTTCAAGTTTCCCTTCTGCACCACTTTCACCCTTCAAATGTTGACAGCAAAAGCTGCCAAAAAGGCGCTGCCTCTATGGATCAAAGTGAGAGGAATTGTAAAAATTGTACAGAAAACAAACACATCAGGTCTGTCAGCTGGCGAAACAACCGCCTAAGCACAAAATAAGCACATAATCTGTAAAAGGAAAACATGCTTAAAGGATCTATTTATGAAGGAGAAAGCATAGTGTGTGTTTGTATATAGAAGTTCAATTAATGTCTGAAAACTTTCACACGCACACACACACACACACACACACACACACACACACACACACACAGACTGTCAGCAGCCTGAGGAGGAAGTCGTCCAATCTGCCCTCACATATCCCCAGGCTCGGTGGGTGTTAATGATATGGACTGACATATTATTACAGCATCTAAATGATGCTAGCAGCAGCTGATTATGTCCCATGGCACATCTGTACAAAGTAACTGTGTGGGTGTGACTGACAACTGCATGGACAGTTTCACCCGCACAACTGGCCCCAGTGAGGGACTCTGGCCATAAATAAAGTCAACCAAATTAGCTGGAGAAAGCCACAGTGTTCGCTAGCTGCAGCGGTCCGACTGTAAGTGAAGCTGAAGAACAC
Organism: Synanceia verrucosa; assembly: GCA_029721515.1. Lineage (NCBI taxonomy): Eukaryota > Metazoa > Chordata > Actinopteri > Perciformes > Synanceiidae > Synanceia > Synanceia verrucosa. The sequence goes on from CM056553.1 coordinate 25,240,567, forward strand.
AGCGACTGTGTGGCTTGCTGTTCCCTTTCATCGCTGCTCCTTAACAACAACTGCCGGCTGTGTGTGAGCGTGTGAATATAATGTGAGGATGTGTGCATGCCAATGCCTGCAAACTCCTGTGGGTGTGTGCGTGCATGGCATGCATGCATGCGCTGAAGTAGCAAGGCAGAAAAGATAAGGCATGGCAGTTAATCACATTGTATGCATATGCAAATATAGTGCGGATAAATCAGAGCGTCTGCAGATGAGAAATTCACACTCCCACACACAACTTTCTTTAAGACACTGAGGTCGCCCATGTGCACTAAAGGGGGAAGAAATAAACCCCTTCACTCAGTCTCAGCACTGTGCATGTGTGTGTGCTCAGACCAGAAGTGTCATGGCATATATCATTTCACACCTGCATTAAAAAAAGTGACAGTCATGAGTATTAAAGGCAGGGTGGTTGTGCTCTTCAAATCCCTTGTTTTGTTGCATTTGTTGAAATTGTCATTACATCCTGACGACAGTCAATAAATCAAAATCTTGGGCAAAACAAAGAAAACCAGATGTGTGTGGCTGTCGTAGGACTGGAAGCCTACCTGCTAGCTTGGCAGCTGGGAGTGCTAACAGCAGCCATGTTCACTGTTTATGGTCATTATGATGATTTTGGGGGAGCTGCCAACAAATTTCTCACTGGATTCACTTTTTATTGGAAAAAAATTGGCAAGACTGGAGTCCATTTTTCAGTTGGAATTTTTGTAAAATCTAGCGTGCGCTTGCTAGTTTCTAAACATTACCAACCCCAGCTTTAATTGATTATTGGATTCTGGACACGCAGCATCAAAAGCTGCATCTATGAACTGACACTGATGTGTCATTTCTAAGAGCTCTTATTTTCAATCAAGCACTTATCATCAATCAATACAAGATAGCCCATAAACAAGGACGGGCGTGTTTTTCTGGTAGATCTTTGGTAAGCAGTAATAATTCATGCTTCTTGTAATTAATTATTCATTAAAGCCCCATAGAACAGACAGCAGCTTAGTAATTAAGTCTGAATCAGACACTGTGGCTCATCTAATTATCAGCCACTATAAGTTTGTTAACATATTAACCCGCATTAATTAATTATTGATAGCTGCCTTTTTTCTTTTTTTTCTCAAGCTGTTGGTTCCCGACTACACATCGCAAGTATTCATGAACTGGAGGGACATTTTGCAATAGTTGCATGCTAATCTTTGTGCAGATAAACATTTTTTTCAGGGTGGGAGGGACTGAAAATATGCAACTTGGCAGTAATTGTCTTGTTTGATAGCAAAAAGATCCAAAGTGATCACAGAGGCAGCAGACAAACTCAATTATAAACGCAAGAAAGGTTTTGTACTAAAAAGCTCCATGAAAGGCTGAGCGGTTTGGATCAGTGCGGAGCGTCTGCAGATTATGTCGCTGTTTAAAACATCAAACAAACACAAGGAGGTCTATCAATAGAAGCGCTTTTACCGAAACCACCGTCACAACAACAACAACAGGCCAGCGAGGCTCTGTGAATATTTTCACCACACAAAAGGAAGAAAAGGGCTCTGAACTACGACGTGTTGCAAATATCCATGCACAGCTTCCACCCAAAAAGTTTCCACCTTACAGGACAAAGAACTAAGGCATCTCCAGTCTTTGTCCCAGGTCATTGTCCATTTCACATTTCTCTTCCACATTTTCGCGGAGCTGTGTGAGCGCTTCCTTGAAGGGAGGGCTGGCCACTGGCTTCTGGGAGCGCTGCAGGTGATAATGGTACCCAGGTGCAAACATTTACTGGCTGACCCCCCCAACCAACACTCACCCAGGCAGGTTCAAGTGGACTGTTGGGCTGAGCTGTGTCTGCCATTGTCGCTCCACACAATTCATTTCTGTCGCTGAGTTTTAAGAATCAAGATAAAAACAACCTGCACAGGCACGAGTTCGCCATCTCTCTACCCCCAGTCCCAGACAAATGCCTCGATCCGAGCGTGCACCCGTTGTATTGGCCATTCACCATTGAGTAAACGCAATTTATTCCCCCCACAGTGGCAGAGCTCCACTCCTCCTGTCAGCTTGCCAGGTTCCCAGTGGAGGCTGACAGGCCGGCTGCCAGCAGCAGCCATCTCCACCAGTTAAAGTGACACACGTGTCACATTTCTCCATGATCATGTTGACGTCGCCAACCTGACATAGCTTTAACAAGGCCCCCATAACTAACTCTATGTCCCTTCAGTGGGGGGAAGCAGATTACCCAGAGGCTGTCAATCAAAAAATGAACGTGCACAAGCACACCCACGATGCACCTTTGATGCACGGCTCAGCCTTTGGCCTTGAGCCTGCATCTCTTATTGACTCTGGGCTTCATTACACACACAGTGAGCTTCAGTAATCTCTCTGAAGCTAACTTACACACTCCGACTACAAACAAGGTAGCTGTCAGTCTGCATAGTGTTCCACCTAATACAGAACTTGGACGACAGGCGTTTTACAGGTAGAGCCTCGTTTTAAGTCAGCATAAATTTGCCTCTACTAAACCCATTGACTATATTTTCTTCATCTTAGCGGCGAGCTGACTATTTCCTCCCAGAATATCTATGAGTCCTCCTCTGACCTCGAGATGATTAGGACACAGATCAGCTGCTTTCCGAGACACATCCCTGTTTTTCAAAGTAGCCCGAGACGTGTCTTATTCATTTATCTGGTGGACAGTGAAAGTCCTCCAACATGACATGAATGAAATGAACCACTGAGCATGTTTTTAATACATCACCAAACTTTTGGCTCAACATGATGATGATTTTGATAAAAAACGAACACTGTGTATTTAATCTTATCTTAACCATATGCAACAGGTAGATATATTGAGATGCCTTTACTTCACCATATGCTGGTTCTCTAAACCATCTGGATCTTTTCTGAGTTACTGTAAGCAGCAGAGATCAGAGAAGGGAAGCAAGCTGTTTCTCAGAATTGCTTGATTCAATCATGATCAAGATTTCTGAGGACTTTCAAAGCTACTGTTATGCCACCATCGGGACAAAGTTGAGGCCATATTTTGGGCTAACCACTTTTTAGAGTTGTGTTGACAGCTGTCCTCGTTCTGTCTGATCAGATTCAAGACTTCACCTGAAAAAATAAAACTTCATGCTTAAATATCTCATGTCGACATTTCCTGACATGCGGTGCTGCAAAATAATGAGTACATAGAGACGGTATGACCTTGTCATAGTGCAGCAAAAACACTCAGAGTGTTCACACCTCAAGGTTTAACATAGCATCTGGCAAGAGCATCATTACCAGTGGATGGGTAAACTGTGGACTCCTGGCCAGATGTGCGAGTGTCATGCACTGCCCTGACTCTGCACCTAAAGTTCAACCACATTTAACTTCTATCACAATATGTGGAAGTTACAGCTGCAATAATATCAGGGTATGAGAGAAGAGAGGAAGTTCATCTCAGAATTCAAACTGCTGCAAAGCTCTTTTCTCTTCTGCTATAAGACTGATGAATCTATCAAGCTAGAAATAAATAGTGTGATGATGTAGCATGTAGCATCCCAGCTAGCTGCTATGATTGTGATTATTGGTGTAAAACTGGTTGTAGGGGAATTAGGTTGTTTGGAAACAAGGGTTTGTTGGACACGTCAATGCTTCTATCCACCATGTTGGAAAGCAAACATTTGGTGATGTGGTGTGAGGACTATTTCTAAAACTATTCAGCACCAAATGGTGAAGCTGTGAACTGAAGACAGTATGAAATTGCAGATTCACAAATAAAAGAGGAAATGACATGTGCCATGTATACAGCAGCACAGGACATTTCAGAGACATGAGACATTTTGAGACGATGACAGTGTGCAGTAATATGATTTAACAAACCTGATTTCTTCATGTGTGTTACAGTGGAACAGGCTGATCTGTTCCTTATAACAGTGAGTGAACAGTCTTTAGATTGTTGCACTTCTGTCAGGAACTCTTACATCATGTTTTGCAGACTGTTTGGCTGCCACAAAGTCAGCAGTAAATATGCAAACGGGACAGTGGCCTCTGCAGTTCTTCCTTCAGTCATGTCAACATTGCTCACCGAGCTGACCCAGTCCTCCATGCACCTGCTTTGCTTGATGGTCTTTTTCTCAGCCCTCTGGATTTGCCTCCAGCAGCTTTATTCCCAGCATTAGTTTTTAGAGAAACGAGTCCCTGGCTGAACTTCTCATTGTAGCTGCTCGGTGATGCATGTCTTTTGCACAAAAAACAAAGGTTGCCAGTCTTCTAATTATCATGGATGCTGCAGCGAGGAAACAAGCTGTGGTAGAAATAGCATGACCCAATGGCGTCTCTCTGATTTGCATTATCATAGAGTATGCTGCTGTTTGCCTGGCTGTGTGATTAATTCATGTGTGTATCATTAATGCAGGAATGTCCAGGGGCAAAGACAAAAGCTCGGTCAATGTGAAATGAAACACAGGAGCGGGCTATTAAACCAAAAAGCTGTGCACACATGATGCTCACACACAAACCGAATCTTAGAGCTAAAAAACAAAGCAAAAACACAATGTGACTTATCGGATCAGCCCTTGTTTTGCGAAGTAGCGCTCTGTTTAAACCAACAGAAACAATGCTAGTTGACCCTCTGAGAGGGAAGGCAGAGCCACAGGGCCAGTTTAATATGCAGATAAGATGTGGGACTGCTGTACGCTGCAGGATTTAGATTCAAAACTCTGACTTCTCTCTCTCTCTCTTTATCCATTTCATTCACTCTCTCCTTCCCTCCATTCTCTATTTTCCTTAATAAATCTCATATTATTTTTTATTCTCTGTTGCGCTCACTTTCACTCTCATTCTGAGCTCCCTGTTTTTCCTCTATTAATTTAACCTGCTCTCTTTCTCTTTCTGTATTTTGCGAGATGCAACAATCACTCTGCACTAAATGCTATGGGAGCCAGAGGTAAAATAACAATGGCATATTCATTCCAGAGTTATAACACGGAGCAGCTGGCACAGAGGCTAAACAGCCCTAGGAGATCCTCCAACTTCACTGCTGCAGCCAGCGAATGCAGTTTGGGAAGTGGCAGATTCCAGAAAAAGTGAAAGGCAGGCTGCGGTGATTAGAGCGGTGCGATTGCAGGACACTGCAGCTCATATGACTCATATGAGTGGAGTAGAAGCAGGGGACTGGTGTTTGCCGAGTTAATGGTTCGAGTTTGGGTTTGCTGACAGCATCGACTGCTTGACTCACACTGATGAAACAAACTGGGAAACGCTCCTATGCACACAGCTGTGTTTCCAGTCATTTCTGTAAATGAGGCCGGTGCCCAATGCGTGAAGATATTCATTCGCCTAAGCTGCTTATATGACAACCGCCAGCCAAGACAGATACTGTACCGCGTGAAGCCTGGCTGGCTGTCATGGTCGGAGGTTGGTGGCCAAGCAGCACTGTGCCATGTGAAGCGTATTTACTCCTGGCTGTGAGTCCTTTTCAAACCCTCCTTTGTCGTTCAACATGCTAATAACCGCAACCAGTTTAAACCCAGGCTGCTTCACTGGGCGCCCTGCTATCTCGCCTCTGATGGCGTTGCTTCGCGGCTGTGGGGCTGAGTGGGACGGGACAAATGTTTTTTCTGTGTGTGGAATAGAGACAGAAAGAAAGCAGAGGAGGAGGGGAAGAAGAGGGGAAGAGAGAGAGAGGCCGACGGGGCAAGAGGGAGAAACTGGTGGCAGCATGTCAGCTTCTGATAAGGGCATTAGTCTGCCCCCTGTGGGTGGGAGTGAGCGACTGGCACTGCAAGCACTCACACTGTGTGTGAGCACACACTCTTCTCTCTGTGGATATCAGCTCTGCTGTCTGGGACTAGTCAACAAATAGCAGATAAGACCTGCACATGGCAAACAACAACTAAACTCTCAATCACTGGAGTTACTCTCTGAACTCTGTCTGTCCAAATATACGCAGATGGTTATTTTTACATGTGTGCAATTATTATTTACCAAATGTGTGTGTAAAAAAGGAAAAAAAAAATACTCCTTCATGTTGTGAACAGAAGGAGTCCAGAGATGCGAGCCAAGGCTGCTGGGTCCCGCGGGACCGACGCCTCTTTCATGTCAGACATGGGATCCAATCTAAATGGAGCGAGGCTTTTTTATTTACCGAGCTAATTGACTGCAGTTGTGCATGCAGAGCCAACTCTAAACAATGCCCTAGATCTGGTATTCATAAGTGAGTGTTTGAAGGACACAAGATAATCCCTGCAGCTTACGCTGGGGAGAGACTGGAGAAGTCGAGCTACAGCAGCATGCTCAACGGAGCTGCAACATTGTTGGCTAAATTAAAATTATGGATTACTATTTAACAACTGTTTGCCGTGTTGTAACAATATTATGCGTCGCAGCAGGCCCACTGCAGTTATGTCAACTCTGGGGCACAAGGATGATTCATCGCTGAGAAAGAAAGAAAGGAAGGAAGGAAGGCAGGAAGGAAAAAGAGGGATAGAGTAGGAGAAAAGGGAGGAAGGCTCTAATTTGGAGCGAGGAGCTCACCAGAGGACAGGAGACAAGATCAATGCCGGAGAATCACAGAGCCTCCGCTTCAAAAAGAAAAAAGTAATGGACAGATATTTCTCTGTGAAGTCTACCACTCATTACCATCGGTAAGAGGGTGGGGGGAGGAGGATGAGTGTGGGCTGTGGCAGATGGATGACAGGGAGCCGTGGGGCTCCAGGCACAAATCTCCTGAGCCTTTATAAGAGCTGGTTAGTCGGAGCACAATGGCCACAGAGTCTGTGAAGTGCAGTGAGTCAAAGAGTATAAAATACCTGACCGTGTGTGAACAGGAGGAGTCTTGGGACAGAATATTCTATTACTGTACAAAGACAGAGATCCAGCATGTTCTAAAGGCAGCGGGACTGTGCAAACTGAGAATAACAGTCCTCAGATCATCTGTCAGATTGTGGCAGGAAATCAGCTCCAATCTTGTTTTTCTCTTATCTTCTCCTTTTGCTTTTCGTCATCTCTTCCATCTCATCCTTCCCTCCTCTCTCTGTATAAACTCAGGAAGTTATCTGTGATAAAAAAAAGTTCTGCTGGTAAATTTGGAGGTGTACTTTGTGTTTAAAAACACTTCATGCACTTCTTGTCTACCGTGTTCCATATCGACTGGCTGCTGTCTGCCTCTACGTCAGATTGCATTGCACGCACAAGCTGAGTGTGACTGACAGAAGAGGCCATGCAGGACTTGTGGGTGTAGCCTGAGTGACAGGCCTGCCACTAAATCTGCTGTGCGACCCGGGACTAAGAGGTGGCCAGGTGTGTGGGTGTGATTGGCGAAGGCAGTAAACAGCTTATTTCTTCTTCCTGGCAGCACACGCTTTCTGTGCAAAGGTAGCCCACACAATAGTCCTATTAAAAGGACAATATGTGGACAATCAGCTGACCTGATTCCACAGATGCTGTGTGGTGAAAACAAAAAAATAAGCACAACAATCTGTTATGATGACCTCTGTGTGACATGCTGGAAGACAACACCTGAGATCACCTCACTGCCGTCTGTCTTCAGTCAGTCTAAGTGGTTACATTATGACTGATGAATCATTAAGTCATCCTATAACTCATTAAGGCTCTCGACTCCTGAAGGACTGTGCAGACCAGCTCTGTCAGGTGCTCCTGCACATCTTCAATCTGGAGAGAATCCCATCGCTGTGGAAGACTCCCAGTGTGGTTCCTGTCCCGAAGACCCCAGGGAGCCCAACCACTTCAGGCCCGTGGTCCTCACTTCACACATGATGAAGACTCCGTCCCATGGTGAGCTCACATCTGGATCCACTGCAGTTCGCATACCAACTGAGCATTGGAGTGGATGATGCAGTAATCTACCTGCTGCACAGATGTGTCTCACCTGGAGAACACCGGCAGCACTGTGAGGATCACGTTCTTTGACTTCTCCAGTGCTTTCAACACGATCCAGCCTTCTCTGCTCAGGGAGTAGACTGTTACCTGGCTGCCTGGACCATCGACTACCTCACCAACAGACCGCAGTACGTGAGGCTTCAGGACTGTGTGTCGGACATGAAAAAGAAGAAGACTTACTTCATTAATCCCTCAATGGGGAAATTACATTTTTTCACTCTGTTATTATTTCTCAGTTGCACATCACACACAAGTTATGAAACACACATGCATTGGAGGAGAGGTGTCAGAGTGAGGGGGCTGCCTCTTAGCCCAAGTCACTACAGACTGAGCTACTGCCGCCCCCAATGGCAGTCTGCAGCACATGAAGATGAACATGTTTTTCTTCTGGAACTGGGAGACCAAACAAACACCATGTCTTGTAAATAAAAATATAATACTGTTAATAATGTGCAAAATATTCAAATCTAGGAATCCATAATAAGAACTGGCCACACCGCCAAAAAAAGCATCACAATGTGCAAGCATTGTTTTGTTTTTTTTTAATTATCATCAATAATGAAAGGGAGTCATATGAGTCTAAAACTGCAGTGGCAGCGTTGGTGCAGATTAACTGTTTGATTGCAGCTGCAGGAAGTCAAGTCAAGTTCAGGTGTCAAACAACATAATATGCTGTATATAGAATTAACTAAAACAATAAAACACAACTAAATTCATGTCAGTTTCAGTGTCCAAATCGTTGCACTCAGTGCAAACACACCTGGTGTCCACAGTTTATATGATGCACAAAAGAAACTAATGACAGAAGTCAGGAGACCAGGAAGAAAGGCGCTCCAGCAGAGAAGACACTCCTGTCAGCTAATAACTCAGAGTATAATGATTAACCACTTTAAATCGACACTCTGGCCTTGATGTCTGAAATATGTGTGCATTAATTTGTACAGCTTAGGCTAAAGCTAGGAGGGAGGACTTCTCTGCTTTACAAACGCTAAATATGACAAGATTTATTTTAGTGTAAGTTTAGCGCCAACCAGTGTCACTTACAGCTTACCCTATTAGTCAGGCTTTCACTATCATGCTAATAAAAAGATCTAATAACTTCCCTTGTCATATACTGTACCACAGTACTTGAGGCCAGCATTTACTGAAGACAGGTGACTGAGTGGGAGTGTGCAGCCTGACTGACTCACATCTCCTGACCCTCCTCTTGCCTTTTCTTTCTTTGCCTAATGGGATAAATTACATCCTATATGATGTCTAGTGTGGAGGCTGGTTACAGTCACATCATATGGGAAGAATGGTTGTCATGGGAAAGACTGCGTAACAACGCAGCAATGAAAGGATTCAATTCTCATTATTTTGAATGACAGGTGAGATATGAGGTGTCCATGCAGACATTCATACTGCTGTCTTATTATTAAGTGCTAAGTTGGATATAAAAGAGCTTTCAGAGAGAAAAAGTACACTAAGAATTACACAGGAAAAGGTGAAGGTGAAAAATGCTGATTCACAGTAGCTTGTTGAAGCAAGGAGCTTTTTGAGTGGGGTCCTTTTTGTCCAGAAAGTGACGAGGTCACACTGAGCCTCCTGCAGAAACAGGTTCTCTCAGCACTCCATTGACTGAGTTTGCAGAGCAGCTGTATTGACCCAGAGGCACATTCAGTGACATTTCTGACAATAAATGGCTTCCCAATGCACAGCAGGAACTTGTTTTCCCAAGCTCAAATTCTCAAAGTGGGTTCGGAAATTTTCAATCAGCCTCTCCATAAACTCTGAAGGTGATTTTTTTTTCTCAAGTTTGTTCCAAACAGAGAGCGCAGCATGCCCTCCTGTATGTCAAGTTTAAACACCTCCAGCTTCCTGTGGAAACCAGCGCCACAGACACGAGGTCACTGTGTTGTTTCTACCCTGAAGCTTGACATTAATGTCAGCAAAGTGGAATTTTCTATCCGGCAGAAATGCAACAGGAAATAAATATTGGCTTTTTTGAAGCTCTGTGCAAATGGCCCCAAAGTTGTGGAGGAGCAAATCATCAAAAAGTCACGCCGACCTCAGAAATGTGCCTCATCACGGCTGCTGTGACCTCTCAGTGCATTTCTCCCACACTGGAGGATTATGCAGCGATACATCAGAGCAGGGCGGTTAGTTTGTGAGCATCGCAGCCCTCTCCGTCCCTGTCATGGAAGACGCTCCGTCCATGCGGATTCATCCGTGGCAAGCCAGATGAATTGTTCCTGCTTTATGCCATCAGAAAATTGCTGGAGCAAATCTTCAGCAAGAATCTCTGTTCGCCATCTCAGTGCAGAGAGAAACCTGAGAGAGGTATTTGATTTATTTCCTCTTTCATGTCATCCTTTTTCTCTCCTTCCAGCATGGCCTCCATCAAGTCCCTCATTCACCTCTTTTATTAGTTCAGTGTCCAAAAAGGGCTTCTTGTGTTCGCCTAGGACTCAGGCTACGTTCGCTGAAGCCTCCATGTCCTTGAGTCGTGTCTTGTGTCGTACTGTTGTTTTGTGTTGCCATTGTTATACATTCCTTGGACAAAACAAATGTGTACCTCAATCGTCTCATTGTTAAATGCCTGCAGCTGGTTTGAGCGTGCATGTTTATTTTATCTGCCTACAACCTCAATGACTGTGGCGACTAGCAGGCGGCTGAATGACGGCAGGTGATGTGATGAAAATGTGTCACCTGAAAGTAGTTTAGATAATTTCTATTTCTGTCCGGATCTGGACCAGAGACTGCAACAGACCTCATTTTAACTTGTTATAGCAGGAGTAGCACAGGTGCAACTAATAGCATTGGTAACGGCCTCATTCCACTGAAATGTCCCAGTAAGCCATGACAGCGAGCCAGCAGCCACACTACCAGCATGCTGAAACTGGAGCACCTGAACGGACTGCTGCCATCATTACTAGTTTTATTAGTCACACATGTTTCTCCCTGCTGTGACACGGCAAAATGTCTGCTGTGGAAAAGGTCGAGCAGCATCTCCTGTTTTTCACAACAGTTATCATTATTATTGTTATTATTACTCATTGATAATGACTAAATTGGACGACTGAAGAGTGGAAAGAAAAGTGTTGCCTAGTTAATTCACGTTGAAAAAATGCTGATGACAGAGCTCAGCCAGCATGAATCCATCACTCTGGTGTTTTTGTGGCAGAGCACAGTCGGAGCCTTCAAACCAATTAAGCATCATTTTAATGCCACAGCATATCTGAATATGTGAGGCGTCCCAGTGAAAATGCTATTTTACAAATCATATGAGCAGCAAAGCTTTAAATGATTTCCTCTGAAGTCAAAACACAACAGTCGGTCATAACATTAATACATTAATTGTGCCTCAGAAAACTGAAATTCCATATGAACAAATTTGCATTTTAAAAAGGGAAAAAAGTCAGTGCCATGATTTAGAGAATAAATCGAATCACGGTGGAGTTGTACTGTAATTATCTTTTGTCTGATGAAATAGAAGACTGGCTCCCTGTGCCCGTTATCCAATAATTAATAATTTAGACATCGTTCAAAAAGAGGGGAGTCAGACAGAGTCAGAGTGAAAGAATATTTCTGAACAAAAGAAAACAAAGCGAAAACACCTGCAGCTGTATTACCAATTATGACACAGCATTGTGACCATGTTGGATTGAAGGGATGTGCTCATGACATCAGTATAAAATGTGATCACTGAATGGATAACCAGTTTTCAAACACAAATCAAAGTGATGTTTTACGAGACTGATGGCAATAAAAGTAAAAGTAAGAAATGTTGTAAAATGCATGCAGGAAAATAATTCATAATTTAAAATGTTGGCATTATGAACTGCTTTGGTACATTTTGACCTTCAGAGAACTAGTCATCCTGCAGAAGTGTGAATCAAATTTTACTGAATACTGGTCACAAACTCTCTCCAGAGCAATGGTGAATGGAAGTCACACCTGCAGTGGGTAGGAACTGGTGTCAATGCTCTCCTACCTCGGGGGTTATTGAGGGCAGCTTCGGCCGCCTTCCTGCCCTCTCCACAGTGGCTCTGGTCAAAAGGTAGACACTGCTCCCCCGTCCCGGCCACCACCTCCAGGTTGCGAGATGGATCTTTTGGCTGGCCGAGGTTCCTCACCCGGTACACCCTGCGGCTGCTGGTGTCCGACACATAAAGCACCTCTCCCATTGGGTCCATGGCCAGGTAGTACTTATGAGCGGGGCTGGTGCTACGAGAGAACATGGCCACAGTTAATAACAGAGAGACTAGCCCAGTTTAGGATTCATGACTAGACAACACCATCAATTGAAGTGAAGGTATTTAGAGGCAATCAGGTCATCTCAGTGAACAGAGAGACTGTGGGAGTAAATTTGTTCCTGTGCAGGAACAACAAGAATAATGTCTCCCAATTTAAACTGTAACAGTCTCATGCTCAGGATGTTTGTGTCAGCATGTTTGTTAGGAGGAAATGTTCATACTGTTCTAAATTCAAAGTATTCAACCAATGATTGACATGATCCCAGAGTGTCACGTCAAATTAAAATGACGCCCATACGTCTGGAAACTGTCCTTTTCACACAGAGAAAGTGTTAAAGTTCTAGACCTTTTCTACATCACGTTAAACCCAGAGAGTAGACACATCCTGCCTTTAGAATAACATACGTTACATCTACTGCACATAAGATGAATATGAAAGTGAAATATGTCCATGGTAAATCTGTTCACAGTGACAGAAAAACAAGAGGTGGAATCTTTTCTGTTTCTATTTAAGCCATATATCTCAAGCTTTGCAATGGGGAATTGATATTTTTTCTTGATTTGACGAGGAAATGAAATGAGACTTGATGTCAGAGCCTCTCGGTTGGGGGTTTAGTGTGTGTGCCCATGCATAATGCCCACCTACAGTATGCAGAGAGCTGCTATTGCTTACAAAATGACGGGAAAATGTTTTTGCAAGAGTGAAGATTTACAAGTGCCAGTCATATGTTTGTCAGAATAAATGTGACAGGCAGAGATGAGGACCCTTATGTATAAATGTATGTGCAGAGTGGATAAGGCGGAGAGCAGCGTAATTCATGCATTCATAAATCCAATTCAAAAAGCTGCATCTTTACATGATGTTTCCAGTGGTGCATATTGAAAATGGTCTGTACGTGTTTCTCTTCTTGATTTCCATGTGTTCTATATAATATGCTGTAAAATGTTGTCTTAGTGCCTAGTTTTATGTTTTACCACAATGGCACGCGGACTGGAATAAAAATAAGCAAACTCAACTGAGAGCAACAGGAAAGCTGCAGAGACAATAACAGGGTGTGGGGATAACATGCAACAAAGACCAAAATTAAACCCAGAACATTCACACACCTAAATCTGGCCAAATGAGCCATGTGGGCACATGATTGTCTATTGTTCCAGCTGTTATTGTTGAGTTATGAGAAGTGAGACAAAGGACTGAAAGCTTATTTGGCTCAAAAGAACAGTGTGTTGTGTGGAAGAATGACCACAGTATGGAAATATGTCCTAGTGTTTTTATACATGTGTAATTATTTGTCTATCTATCTATCTATCTATCTATCTATCATCTATCTATCTATCTATCTATCCATCTATCTATCTATCTATCATCTATCTATCTATCTATCTATCTATCTATCCATCTATCTATCTATCTATTTATCTATCTATCTATCTATCATCTATCTATCTATCTATCTATCTATCTATCTATCATCTATCTATCTATCTATCTATTTATCTATCCATCCATCTATCCATCCATCTATCCATCTATCTATCCATCCATCTATCCATCTATCTATCTATCCATCCATCTATCCATCTATCTATCTATCTACCTACCTGTCTATCTATCTGGTGGAGGTGTGTTGAGGTAGAGCGGTAGAAGGTGTTCAAACTTTGTTTTCTTTTCTTTTCTAATCACTCTTTTGTATGATCATTGTTTGGATTATTTGGTGATACTTTTGGTTTAACGTTTTTTCGTGTTTTTTGGTGTTTTTTTGTGTGTTTTTGGTGCCTCGTGGTGAGGATGGCGTCCTCAGAGACGCCACCACCGCCGGCTTCCCTGAGCCACGGTGTGAGGCTGGTGCCACCGCCGGCCTCCACCGTGGAGCAGGTCCTGCTGGCTGTGGGAGACCAGGTGGGTCACGGGAACATCTCCTATGCTTCCCGCATGAACAAAGCTGTGGTCGTGTTTTTCAAACATCAGAGCTTTGTCACTGCACTAATTGAGAATGGATTAATCCTCGATGAGGAGTTCATCCAAGTGTCTCCTCTGGCTGTGCCGTCAACACGGATCACAGTATCAGGCGTCCCTCCATTCATTCAGAATGAAGCCCTGGAGAAGGAGCTCAGGCGTTTCGGTAAGTTTGCCAGTGGTTTTCGTACTGTTGCTTTGGGGTGTAAGGACGCTAAGCTAAAACATGTTCAGTCTCTGCGAAGGCAGGTTTTCATGTTTTTGGACTCTCCGTCTCAAACACTGGACGTGTCCTTCCGTGTCAAACACGAAGAAGGGTTTTACATGGTTTATGCTAGCTCGGGAAGCATTAAGTGTTTTGAGTGTGGAGACGTGGGCCACAAACGTGTTGCATGTCCACACAGACAGCAAACCGTAAGACCGGCCGGGGGTGACAGCGGGCAGGTGAGCGGTGGGGCCGGGGGTGACAGCGGGCAGGTGAGCGGTGGGGCCGGGGGTGATAGCGGGCAGGTGAGCGGTGGGGCCGGGGGTGATAGCGGGGAGGTGAGCGGTGGGGCCGGGGGTGATAGCGGGCAGGTGAGCGGTGGGGCCGGGGGTGATAGCGGGGAGATGAGCGGTGGGGCCGGGCGGTTGGCGGCCGCCGGTCCCGCGGACCAGGTGGCTGCTGCAGGTTCATCGGAGTTGGCTGGTGCCGGCTCTGGGGACTCGGCGGCTGTTGCCGGTCCCGCGCGCTCGGCGGTGTCTGCCGCTGGCTCCGCGCGTGCGGCGTTGGCGGTTGCTGCTGGTGCGCCCTCCGGGGTTTCGGCACGGCAGAGTGTTTCCGAGTCTAGCGCGGAGAAAGTGGTTGAAAGTGTGCGTGTGAATATTGTGTCTGAGTGCCCTACTGAGCAGGTAGAGGCTCACACAGCAGAAAATGTGGAGCTTTGTGCCCCTGAGCAGGTGGGGGCTGCTGGGGAGCCGATGCAGGTAGAGGCTGTAGACACGGAGCAGAAGCTGCAGGCTGGATCTCAGGCTGCTCCAGGTCGCAGTCAGCAGACGGTGATTTTCTCTGATAATGATGTTGACTCAGATTCTGTGTCTGTAGCAGACAGTGTGTCACTGAGCACAGATCTGTATTCTTTGGAGGAGGTGACAGACTTCCTCGATGACTCTTTTGGCAGGTCAGTGGAGGTCACAGACTATTTTCCTGACATGCAGAAATTTGTGAAGTCTGTTGATACTCTGCAGAAGGTTGTAGGTAAGGACCTACTGTGTGATAAAAAAAGGTACCGTCTCCAAAAGCATGTTGCAAATGTGAGAAAAATTCTTAAAGGGAAAAAGGTATTGAAAAAATGTAAAGTTTCTAAATAATTCAAAAATGATTGTGTATCACCGGGTGTTTTTTCTCTTCTGTTTTTTTCTGTCTGTCCTGCTCTTTTTTGTGTCTTCTTATATGCAACCTTTAAGAGTTGGGTCTTTAAATATAAATGGGGGTAGAAGCCCACAGAAAAGAGCATTGGTGTTTGAAATTGTTAAACAGAAAAAAATAGATGTAGTTTTTTTGCAAGAAACACACAGTGATAGGGTTAATGAAACAGACTGGGGTATGTGGTGGGGGGGTCAGTATGCCCTCAGCCACGGGTCAAACCTTAGTGCTGGAGTGGCGGTTTTATTCTCCCCGTCCTTACCTGTCACAATTTTATCCATGTCTGAGATCATGGCGGGCAGAGCCTTGATGGTTAAAGTAGAAATCCTGGTGTTTGTTTTTAATTTATTTAATATTTATGCACCCAATCAAAACTCTGAACGTTTAGTTCTATTTAATTTATTAAAAGACAGTTTAGGGAGCAGCAGTCAGGGTGAATGCGTTATACTGGGTGGGGACTGGAACTGCTGCACTGATGGCACTTTGGACAGGACAGGACAGGAGCTTCAGTCTCAGTCATCCTCTTTCCTGGCCCAGATGGTCGCAGAGGCAAACCTCGTAGACATCTGGAGGTTAAAACACCCCTCCACCCAACAGTACACCTGGGTGAGAGTCTCTGACGGCATGGTCAGTGCAGCAAGACTGGATCGGTTTTACATTTCCTCATCTTTTATTACTCGTGCAGCTGAGAGTCAGATACAGCCAGTCGGTTTCACTGACCATCACCTGGTTTTATTAGAAATGGTTTTAGCTTCTCCAGAAAAGTCCAGGTCATTCTGGCATTTTAATACAAAACTTTTAAATGATTTTATTTTTTGTAATAATTTTAAACTGTTTTGGGCAGAGTGGAGGTCCAGGAAAGAGGATTTTCCTTCTCTTAGTCAGTGGTGGGAGGTTGGAAAGGGTCAGATAAGGGTTTTCTGCCAACAATATTCCACCCAGTCCGCTGCAGAAGTCCGGAGGGCCATGGAGCAGCTGGAGGCAGAGATCAGGGAGCTGGAGTGCGTGTCCGTGGAGAACCCTGAACAGTTGCTCTCTAAAAAGCATCAGCTGAACTCTTTCCTCCTGGAGAAAGCCAAAGGAGCCTTGGTCCAAGCCCGCTTCACCACCATCAGAGACATTGATGCCCCAACGTCCTTTTTCTTCAACTTGGAGAAGTCCAAAGGCCAGAGAAAACAAATGGTGTGTCTGCGTCTGCCTGATGGGGGGTTAACCTCAGACTCCACTGAGATGAGGAGGCATGTCGTGGCTTTCTACTCTGAGCTGTTTAGAGCTGAACATTGTGATGTGGAGGCAACAGCTGAGCTTCTCCAGGACCTTCCTCAGCTGAGCCCAGTAGAGCAGGATTCCCTGGGCTGCCCCATCACCATGGAAGAGCTGACCTCTGCAGTGACACAGATGGCCTCAGGAAAGGCCCCCGGTATGGACGGTTTACCAGCAGACTTCTTTAAACATTTCTGGAGTACTCTGGGACCTGACCTGCTAGGCGTGTTTCAGGAGTCTTTCCTGAGGGGAACTCTTCCGGCCTCCTGCAGGTGAGCGGTGATATCGCTCCTACCGAAGAAGGGGGACCTGACTCTGCTGAAAAACTGGAGACCCGTAGCTCTTTTATGTACAGACTATAAAATACTGTTGAAGGTTTTAGCTAACAGACTGAAGGTTTTTTTGGATCTCATTATTGGTGCTGATCAGTCTTACTGTATCCCTGACAGGTCCATACTGGACAATTTGTTTTTAATGCGGGACACTTTCGATGTGTGCAAACTGTACAACCTAAAGACTGGAATAATTTCCATTGACCAGGAGAAATGTCGATCACTCCTTTTTATTTTCCACCTTGCAGGCTTTTGGTGTTGGGGAGCACTTCCTGTCTTGGGTGAAGTTGTTGTACAGTGGTGCATGTTGTGTTGTGAAAGTGGGTGGTGGGCTAAGCAGTCCTGTTCCAGTTAGCAGAGGCATCAGGCAGGGCTGTCCTCTCTCTGGACAACTGTACAGTGTGGCCATTGAGCCTCTTCTTTGTAGACTTAGGAAGCATTTAAGGGGTTTATGTCTACCTGAATCAGGTTGGAGCCAGGCTTTAGTGGTGTCAGCTTATGCTGATGATGTGAATGTTTTTGTGCAGGGTCAGGAAGACATCCAGCAACTAAAGCACTGCCTGGATCGTTATCAGAAGGCTGCGTCAGCTAAAATTAACTGGGAGAAAAGTGAGGCTTGTTTAGTTGGCAACTGGAGTGCAATAAACACTCCCAGTCTTCCTGGTGGCCTCAGGTGGGGAAACAGAGGGCTAAAGGTCTTGGGAGTGTATTTGGGCTAAGAACTGGGAGGGAGTGCTGGACAAGGTAAAAGCCAAGTTATCTAAATGGAAATGGCTGCTACCTCAGATGTCTTACAGGGGAAGAGCTCTGATTGTCAACAACCTGGTGGCCTCATCTCTGTGGCACAGGCTCCAAGTGCTGAACCCTCCATCTGGACTGATGAAACATCTGCAGCAGCTCCTGGTGGATTTCTTCTGGTCGGGTCATCACTGGCTTCGAGCATCTGTCCTGTACCTTCCTGTGGCAGAGGGGGGGCAGGGCCTGATTGACATCGTCTCCAGGACTGCTGCTTTCAGACTTCAGGCAGCTCAGCGGCTGCTGTACAGACCGTCTCTCAGCTGGTCGGCTGTAGCTCGGCTGCTGCTCCGGAGGGCTGGGGGGCTGGGACTGGACAAACAGCTATTTCTGTTGAAGCCCCCTACTCTGAGCCTCACTGGACTGTCATCTTTTTACAGCTCTGTTTTTGATGCCTGGAGGACTCTAGTTGTCACACGAACATCTGACCCAAAGCCCGGAATGTGGCTGTTGGAAGAGCCACTTTTCAACAACGGTCTTCTGAGTACCACCTCGCTGTCGTCCGTCACCCTGAGAAGTGCTTTCATCCAAGCAGGAATCACGAAGCTCGGACACCTCATAAGAACACCTGTCCAGAGACTGGCTGAACTGACTGGCTTAAGATCTACCAGAGTGCTGCAAAACCTGGTGAAGGAGGTGTGGCAGTCTCTGTCAGGGCCCCTCAGGATCTTTGCTCAGAGTCGGGGTCTGGCTCAGCGTTGGACGGACGGCCATGGTTACATCTTCCCGGCTCTGAGCGTGAGTCCTGCGGTGGGTGACTGGAGGGAGGAGAGTGGACTGTTGCTGTCTCTGAGGAGTCCAGTACTGGGGACTTTGAGCTCCTGCACGGGAAAACAGCTCTACCTGAGCTGCGTGAAGGTGCTGAACCTGCGCTCCCTCACCGGAGTCAGGGAGTCCGGGTGGACTGAGGCTTTTGGCTCAGGCTTTTCCCCTAATGGCAGCTGGAGGGTCCTGTATAAGCCTCCTGTGGAGAAGCGTGTGGCTGATTTCCAGTGGAGGATTATACATGGAGTAATAGCTACGAACAGATACAGAGCTCACCTTGATCCAAGCACTGGGGAGGGATGTCCTTTCTGCTCACAGAGAGAGACCACAGAGCACCTGGTGCTGTCCTGTCCCAGACTGGCTGGGCTTTTCAGAACACTGCAGGAGTGGGTGGGGGGTTTGGGAGAGGGTTTCTCTTATCCCTTCTTTGTCTTTGGTCCCAAATACACTCCCAAGAAAAAGAAAACTCTGGTGCTGATCAACTTCATCTTTGCAAGTGCAAAACTGGCAATCTGGAAAAGTCGGAAAAACAAAGTGCTGGGGGTGGGCTGGACTGACCCGGTTCCTTGTCTGAAAGGTTTGGTAGCAGCTCGACTCAGAGTTGAATACACCTTTTATAAGCTGACTTGCAATTTGGAGGAATTCAGGGATGTGTGGGCTGTCAGGCAGGTCCTGTGTTCACTGGGGGAGGATGGCTCCTTGGTGCTGAATTTGTGAATGACTGGTTGTGTGTGTGTGTGCAAGTTTGTAGTAATTTAATTGTTTTATCAATTAATATGTAAAATGTCTTAAAGTATTGTCAGAATGTTGCATAAATAAAGTTTGTTAAAAGTCAAGTCTATCCATCTATCTATCTATCTATCTATCTATCTATCTATCATCTATCTATCTATCTATCTATCTGTCTATCTATCTATCTATCATCTATCTATCTATCTATCTATCTGTCTATCTGTCTGTCTATGTAATTATGCAGCCTCAGGCTTTATAAAGCACTGGCTTCATTTAGCCTCATGCTAACTGAGAGCGCTGCTCTGTAGTCTGTGTAGGAGGAGAGACAACACTGTGTTCTGTACATACAGTCTGCAGTTAAATCTTCCCATATCGTCAGAATAATGCAGTGCATTACTGAGATTTGAATGCAGTGATTGCGACAAAAAAGGAAAAAAAATATGAGAAAGAATTTACACTTTGTGACATCGTAATAAACCGAGATTCAAGCAATCACTTTGTGGCGTGAAATCTGATGTCGGACAGGTCTGGCCAAAGGCTTCCTGTCAATTAAACTCAAAGACACCCTGTAAAAGCCATTTGAGTTCTTTTTTTTTAATAAAAGGGGAAATAATGTCATCTCAAATGTCATGCTTCTGCACAGTCTTCCTTAGTCGTGACATTTGCACTATTTACAAGCATAAAACTTGTTTTTGTTATTGAACATTTTCTTGCAGGCTGCAGGGCTACTCTGTCCCCACTAACCCTCACTCTCTACACAGGAAACTCACTTTTGATATTAGCCTGAACCTTCTCCCACCCAAGAAAAAAAACAACACTGCAACATGGGTAAGGGTGCTGTCAGTCATCTAGTCCATTAAGTGCATAACTGTTTACAGAGCTCTGCACTGAACTGCACATACATAATTTAAACCTGATCCTAAGAGAGTTACTCACAGTTTCAAAGTGTGCCACTGCTCCATGCAGCGTATCACATGTGCTGGGCCTACTGAAGCCACGTGCATTGCACGATGCATATAACTGATTACAGATCTGTCTTTTTCACAATCAAATGCTTGCAGCTCCAAACACATTTTTCCAAATGAACAATAATAACAACAACGATGCTCCCTTGTTTCCACCGTACAAAATAACAAAACAGTGATCAGAGCTGACAGACGTTGTGATCTAGCTGTTCTTGATCGACCGTCTGCTCTCTCACATAACATTGTGGAGGACTTCCTCCCCTATTTGCTTGACTCCTCACTCAAACTCTTGAGGGGGAAGACCAGACAATGGTTTTACGATAAGTACATCCCATATTGTCTCCCTTCGGAGAACACCTTGTTCTGAAGCCCCGCTGGCTGATAGGCACTTTGCTGGGAAGAATGTGGAGTGAAAAGCGTTGAAAGCTGAAAATGGATGAATAATTAATGCATCTGACTTGGGAGAACAATAGTATAGAATAAAAGAGAAACACTAACATGCTGCGAACAGCCAAAAGCTGCTGTGGAGAAAAAGGAGGAAGCCAGAGCTAAAGGAGAAATCTGCAGGGTGACAAAGTGGCTTCTGCAGCATCCACTTCCTGTAGCTTCTCATGCTAACCCAACCTGACGAAGCTCCTTCACTGACACCAGGTAGCCTCCTCTTCATTGAATGATTAAAAGAAATACAGCTGAATGAGTTCAACTACAGCAGAAGAAGCTGCAGCCAATTAGTCATGAAGAATTACTTTTTGATGTTTTAACCATATGTATCCATTACTTTTTGCAGGATACAGTATGTCAGCTGTTTATCTATTACGTCTTAATCTAATACGTCTCGTCTTGTGAATTTCTCTGTGAGATGAATAAAGTATCTATTTATCTATCTACCGTAATCATCTCTTTTGATTATGTGCCCATTAGTTTGGACTTTTTCTTCATGGTAACTAGTCATACTACAGTGTCTATTTCAACTAATTAGTTGAGCTGCTCCGGGATCTTTATCCTCAGGCAGGTAGCAGATCCCCTGAGGGAAT
Source organism: Synanceia verrucosa (assembly GCA_029721515.1). NCBI lineage: Eukaryota > Metazoa > Chordata > Actinopteri > Perciformes > Synanceiidae > Synanceia > Synanceia verrucosa. The sequence goes on from CM056553.1 coordinate 25,261,949, forward strand.
CAGTGGCTCAGGCGATCACGGCTTGTGCATCACAGGCACATTTACATGTTCACACTTGCAGACATATGCACACACCCACCACACAGCACAGCCATGAACACACAGCCAGGTTATCCTTTTTGCATGGTTACAAACTTTGGCAGGCTGGAGATATTTGAAAAATCTTCTCTCAGATAAACCGCTCTCACATAACACACCCACACACAAACGGCTTGATATAACTCCTGATAGCGGCGCACACACAAGGCCTTTAACAGCTGTCTAATCTTCTGTTGAGCACAGAGTATGGAGCTCAGAGCAGCGTCAAGGCTCCAGGCCAGGGACGATGTCGAGGCCACGGGAGGCCTCAGGCTTTTAGCCCAGCTCAGGAAGCCAAAGAAGAGCTGCACTAATCCTCTAAAAACATGAAATCCTTGACATTTTTGGCTGATTTCCATTTCACAAATTTAATATCACTGAGTGAAATATAAATGGGGATTTGATAGATCTGACTGCAACTTGAATACATGCTGATTCTGTGCTGAGTGTGTTTGTGGGGAGAGTGGAAGTCAGGTCAGTGCCATTATGCCAATACACAGCGAACAAACCAAGATAAAGTGCTGTGGGACATTTTACGACACGTCTGTTTCTCTTGACACATGTTATTTGTGTGTATGAGTGTTTTGTGCAGGAATACAAAAGGAGGTGTTAATCAGCAGTTCTCACCTGTGTCTGGTGTCCCGGTTCCTGATAATAAGCCATAGAGGGGTGTTTAAAAAGGAGAAAGGAGAAGGTAAAAACAATCATTTATGAGGCTAACGAGAGTCACTCAGAATTTCATAGGCTACAATGAGTCAATTCTATCCTCATAAAGTGAGATTAGGGTTGATTTAGATGGCTGTATTGGTTCACATTAAATATTAACCTAAACAGGAAGCTTTTTAGCATTTCCTCCCAGAGGACAGGGAAGTATCAAATACAGACACTATGAAACCTCTGTCTGAACCAGAAATATTAGTCAGAGATACAATAATAACAGAGAATGAGAGAGTAAAGTTACATAAGGAGAACACTTTACAGGACAAATGACTGTGCAATCCCATCGAGATTCTACGCTCGAGAAAATACAGAAATAGAGAATGTAGTGCCTGCAGCGCAGTATAGATATCATCGTCATAATCCAGAGGAAATAAAAAAATCTTTGTTTCACAGCAGAGACATGCCGCTCCTCTCACAGCCTTAAGAGGTAGATTAGAGTCTGTGATGTCTGAATCTCACACCCTGCTTCTGCATGGAGACAAACTTATTCTGTGGAGATCAAACAGATCACAGAGCTAATGCCATGCTAACCCATATCAGCCGGCCTAATTTGTTTTAATTGTGCTCAGAATCCCACCACTTCCCACTGTGGTGGGAGATCCCTATCGAGATCGTCCACACTGATCACATGCAAACCCAAAGGGTGTCATGACTCTCACTTGAGCTCCAGGATGGTTCTGGTGTATCCATCAGGGTGGACCCTGCGGATGAAATTGAAGTCCCCCACGTAGAGGGAGCCGTCCGGGCCGCTGGCCAGCGCCACGGGGGCGAACAGCATCATGTCCCGGGCGGTGCCGCTGCAGCTTGGACCACATGGTACGCTCCGGTAGAAACCATTCCCCATCACGGTGCTGATGACAGGAGGCTGCTGGGAGAGGAAGATGTTCTCCCCGTTTCCCTTGTGAAGGATTCCTGTGGAAGGAGGGAGGCATGAAGACCTTCAGCGGCCTGAAAACACACAAACTCCTCCACACTAAAACAGATCTTTCCTAAGCAACTTTTATTGTTGCACATGGGGAGGTACTCTAGATTTGAGGAAAGCTAGCAGCAAGTAGCATTCTGACATTTTTTATTTCCAATTCAATTCAATATGTGCATTTGAAAAATAAGGGCATGAGTGCGTGGTTTGTCCTCACCGCTGCGTATGTTGAGAGCGTGGTGTTTGTCCAGAGACCACCCTCCCAGGTTTGAGGGGACCAGTTCAAAACCCTGCATCAGAGCGGTCCTCCTCTCCCACTGGATGACACCAGGACACGACTCGTACTCGTAGCCGACAGATACTGAAATGCAAACACAGTTCGGGAGGCTTGATGTGACTCACATAGTAAATATGCCACAGACCTGCTGTGTCTGCTGCTTCAGCAGAATGCCTGCATGTAGTGGCATTTGTACAGAACTTGACAGGCAGACTTTGCGCACACGTCTCAACGCTGCACTGTATGGAGTGGTGAGACAGATGAAAGGCCTGTGGCGAGACCTCATCAGTGTGTTTGAGAGAGATCAGTGAGAAGTGGAGGCGTAATCAGGAGGAGCCGTCTTCATGGAGGAGCCCTAGAATTAGCTGCTTGGCCTCTTAGTTGTAACGATACGCTGTGCAGCTTCCCACTACAACTAACAACACCATTAACTGACTTTGTTTTTTTTTGGGCTTGGCAGGATTAAACAAGTTTCAACAGTAATTTACTTCAGACTTGGAATCTGCTCAGAAGGCAGCAGGTGACAAAGCTGCAGGAGCTCAAGGAAACATGTAAACACACACAGAAACATGAACCAACATGTCATCTGCCTTTCTCACATGTGATTGTTTCACCACTTACTGGCAAACACTTGCTTTCTTAAAACAGACACAGTTTACAGTTTCTGGCCAACTGAGTCTAGGTCCAATATTCACTCTCATTTTGGTTTCCAAATATCTGACTGTGACACTTCAGCAGCTAAACGCTGCGTTCACAAGCTGGTAACTTTTACACCAAAACCAGCTGTTTTTTGTGGACTGGAAAACCAAAACAATGAGCTGAAAGACACTGAAAAGTTACATCGGTCCTTATGTAACTCGTCTTTTGCTTCAGCGTACAGTGAAGACAGCTTGACTCGCCCAACACAAACATGGCAGAAGAACAGTTGCTGCTGTCAGTCGCTGATCTCTCTTTACTTACTTCATTGTAAACCAGTGTCATGCCAGTGAACTGACGGGCAATGGAGGGGAACTGAGGAGCAAAGTCAGCATGAAGACCAGCTGAGAAGGTGGAATAGGACGTGAGGCGCTCACCTCTTGTAGTCAGGAGATTCCCTTTAAGAAACCCTCAGCAGGCACATGGGGCCAACTTAAATCTCCAACTCAAGTGTATGATCGATAAAGGGAAGGAGAATAATGGGTAATGTGGGACACTGGGGATTGAGGAGGAGAAAAAGAAAGCATATAGTGCTGGATAAAACTTCTCAGTCCAGGAATAATCACTTCAGTTCACTCAAAAGATCTGTTTCAATTTTGTGCCCTTTGATAGAGTTTCAAGTTTCGAGTTTCAGAGTTTCAAGTGTCTTGAGGCACCAAATTTAAATCCATACTGAAGTAAAATGTAGCATAGTGTGTTAGCATTGTGTTATTTCTGACCCTTAAAGTCACATTGAAGCCCCCTCTTGAAGAACCTGTTTCGTGGCCTGGAAAACAATCCATCCTTATGAAAATGCATCAAAAGGTTGCCATAAATACACCGCCGTCAGCAGGGACATTGTCCCGTAAAAAGAGGAAGAAGAAAAAAAAAACTACAACAAAAGTGATTTCATTTGAGGAACAAGGCTTTTCCAGGACAAAACGGGCAAAGTAATCTCAAAGGGAAAGTGTCAGTGTTTGGAGAAGTGCTTCACATACGAATATTGTAGCCATATTACAAGAAGCGACGCACACATCAGTGCACGTACGCACACACTGTCTCAGGAACAATAGGCGTGCACGCTGCAGTACACTAATGCACACTGGATATTGCACAGGTGAAAGCTTTCATTCGCCTCTGCTGAAGCCTCAGGCGGTATGTTCGCCCCAGCAAACAGAGCATGATCTCCCTTTTACCTGAACTCGCTGGCTATGTGTGAACACATAAGAGAGTGTGTGTTTGTGTGTGTGTGGGGATGCATGGACATTGGCTGGATGTGTGTGTACATGTGCAGCCTCTGATATACGGTAACAAACATTGTAAATTTGAAGGATGAACTGGTTTTCTACGTGTGTGAGCTGCTAGCAGCGTGTTTATGTTGACTGTACATGATTTCTTACTCGTAGTGGATTTGATCTTTTTGCGGGCATGACATGTTGATCTTTCTGCTTTTATTTTATGCTTTAAGAAGAGCTGACGCGATCATTCCAGTGCGACTCTGTTTAAAGGCAGCTAATAACTCATGACGGACTGTCCCTACCAGCTTTTACTGGGTGTCTCCATTCATAACACTGTGTATCTGCAGGGACGCCTGAAAACGTTTTTAATTAAAATACAGGCAAGCAGCTGTGATGAGCAACATGATATGATAGAGATTGTTTTATACCGTTGTTCCCAGAAACAAAAGACTGATAAATCCATTTTTTTGTCGATCATCACTAGCATCAGGTTTATGTGGCAATGTGAAACAATTCTTTCTCAGCTACTATTACTGCAAATTTGAAAGATTATTTCAGGACAAATGATGTTTCTTGGCAGTATATTTGAGATGCTCCACTCGGCATGTCTTTGTATTTAAATGGGGTGAAATGAGTGAATTTGATTGGCCAGAAAATTACCAAAAGTGCACACAACTGACTGTGATCTGGGCACTTCTGGGTTCATGAAAATAAGACCCAGCAGCGAATTTTCTTTTTTATTCTTTTTTCTTTTCTTCTAATACATGCATGTAAGCCTCCCCATGTTCCTGCAGATGACAGGAACCAAAACGGGGGAGAAACAAGGGAGGGCAGGGGAAGATGGGACAGAAGCAACAGGCGAGATCAGAGAGAATGGAGGAAATAACAAACAGGGAGGAGAAGAAAAGAGAGTTCAGCAGAGGACAGAAACACAGGGAACATGGTGAGGGTAGAGGAGGATAGGAGGCGAGGGAGGAGGCTCAGAAAGAAAAAAGATCATAGGAGTTGAGACAAGGTGGAAGATCAGGAGAGAGTGAGAGCAGATGAAATGCACCTCCAACAGATAAGAAGAGGAGGGGATGGATGAGGAGGAGGAGAAGGGAAGAGGAGAGATGCAATCTTGGTATGAGACCGTACAGTTGAGTGGACAAAGCTTTGGCTATGCCTGCGATATCTCTGTGCTTATGGGAGAGTGTTTGTCTACACCGTCCACTTTAAAAGTAGTGAGCGAACATTTTCTCTCAAATCACCAGTAGAAAGTTCAAAAGTTTAAGCCTCGATGGCATCTTGAAAATGACTCTTTTAGCCATAATGAACCAAGAGTGCAATAACAGTTATGCATCAAGTTTATCTTTTTTTAGCGCAGCTGAAAGAGGACGTGAAGGAAAAGGAGACAATAGACCACATCCCTAAAAAAAAACACTTTCTATGCACAGATTTGTATTTTGCACATGCACACATCTTTGTCTCTGTAGAGCCAGTTCTGGCTCGACCACGGCTGACTGACACTTTACTCCAGCTGCTCTACAGTCCACCTTTGCATTCTCTCTTCAGCTCTAGTCTGCTGTCTGAAGCTCAGCGCTGCTCCCATGATCCACCTCCCTGTGCATTCACCACGTTTATGTCCTATATTTTGAACTATAATGGATGTTTCTATTCTGGTAACTCTACCCAGATATTTCAATAATTATTAATTATGTCCATTCACAGATTTCTGGGACGAGACTGCCCACTAACAACAGGCTGATTACCTGCTGAATGGTCAATCATTCACATAATATCTTCCAATCAGGCTTTTGTATGAGACAGGGTGCTGAAAGAGACGCTCAAAGACCTCAGCGTTAGTAGACCAGTACACTCCTGCTGATTCAAGCATTTGACCCCTCAAAATGTGTCATTTCAAAGGGTTGAAAAGTGAACGCTGTCTTTTCTGTTTATTTACTTGGTTTGCATCTGATGTTAATAAATCAACACCGCTCTCTGTGCATTAAATATGCAGCAAGAGCAAAGAGAAGATAAGCATAGCTTAGCATAAAGATGGCAAACGAGGAAACAGCTAGCTAGTTTTGCAAATCCTCCTATTAACACCTCTAAAGCTCACTAATTACTAATGATCACATTATATGCTGTTTGCTAATCCATCCACAAACACTAATGTTCCTGTCATCCCTCTTTTTACCAGTGGATGGATTACATTTACTGCACCTGGTCAGTGTCTCAAATCTTCTTAACTCATTGAGTGCCAGCTCTTTTATAAAACAGGAGGAGTTTTTGGCCATTTTGAGTCATTTTAAGCCCCACAGAATATTTTGTACTATGTCTCTGAAAACACTGAATAGCTCAAATGAAAGAAGATACTCTCTATTTCATCATGACACCTTGTTCCATTCTTGTTTTATCAGAGGTAGAGTAGAGGACACTTTCACCAAAATCACTACTTTCTCTCTAATCTCGATCATCTCCACTTCCTGTTTTGGTCTCTGTGGTGTATACCATCTCTTTATGTCCTGACTACATCTCCCAGAAGCCCCAACATTACTCACAGGTTCTGTGAGAGCGCCCTCTTGTTCCTGCTGCCAAAAACCCACTTTTGGCACTCAAGCGTTGGATTTTAAACGACATACAAACACGTCAATGGCACTCAGGGTTAATGTTGCCTTTTTCAAAGCAGAAAAGAGAAGCCGTTTGAAATGAGGCCCCGTTGTGTTTTCTATCTGACCTACCAGTTGCATAAGTGAGGCCCCAGACCTCCTGGCCATACACGTCAGTCTTGTTCCAGACCAGCCGGTGGACCAGGCCAGGCCCGGCAGGGTACCAGCGCTGGTACAACCTTCCCTGGACCGACGCACGGACGTGCACCTTGGACAGACCGCCCAGAGGGGAGACGGGGGACAGTGGGGAGGGAGGCGTGAGGAGGATCCTCAGCAGAGAGAGGTAGCCTGCAGCACGAGTGCTCAAATAGTTCAGCTTCAAAAAGACTCCAGGGATCGAAACTTCTTCCTGCACCGCCTAGAGAGAACGAGACGAGAGAGAGATAACAGGAGGAGGAAAGGTGTGATATCATCACTTTGTGGTTTTATAATGAGCTAACAGTTATTTGGCAGGTAAGGTGCAGTAAGGTGCTGTGAGTGCACATCAAATACTGTATGTGTTAGCCAAAGATCGCATCATGAGAACGCAACATTACTTTCTTCAAGAATTAAGCCCAATTTACACCGCCCGCGAAACCGCAACGTAACTGCAGTGTTCAGAGCGTATCACGCACAGCTTCGTGAGAGACACACTCTGGTTCCCAATCCCTGCCGTGCCCGAAATGCAACAATCTGCAATGACTAGATCGAGCAGACAGGAAGTCAAGCAACAGAATGAAAGAGTTTCCGGTGGATTTTCAAAATAAAATGCCACAAGTGAACTCCGACTTCATTTTAGCAGCACAACCAGAGGAAGGCTAAATAATGGAGGAAGTGGAGAAACACAGCATTATTTATGATGTCCGACATGCCTTTTATAAAGACAGCAACAGAAAAGAGAACGCATGGAGAGAAACTGCAGAAGTGGTTGGAGTTAAGTAAATTCTACTGTAGCCTATGTGTGCAACTAAATTAATTTTCAAAAACTTGCCAAAAACGTACAAAGGAAGAGATCAGCTGTGAAGTAATGAGCGGCTGTGCATAATAAACAGGAAGTTCACTGAGTTATGTCATGAATCTCATGAGAGTGTGGAGCAGTCTCGCATGCAGCGCTACGCTGTAAAACGCTGTAAAACGCTCCCGGTGTTAATTGATGTTGCAAGCAATACGTCAGTAATATGCGTGAAAAACGCTGCGCTGCAGTAATGCGGGTGGTGTAAAGTGGGCTTTATTTTCAATGACTGGTTTCTCATAAAAGAAAGCTAAAATAAAAAGCCACGCTCGCCTTTCACTTGTCCACTGGAATATTTCTCTAGGCTAAAATACTCTTTGAGTCAGTGACTTCCTTAAATCAAATAATCTGATCCTTACCCAGGTGATGACAGCGGTGTGGCTAAGCTCACTGTGAACACCAAGTTCTCCTCCCACCATTCATTCACTTGCTGCCTGTTATTTGTCACGAGGATAAAATGTTCTTTCATTTCCATCTTTTCACTCCTGATCTCATTGGATTTTGCGAGAATGAGCTCAGTCTTCTGCAGATGATGTGTTGTGAGTGTGACTGATAATATTTAAAAGCAAGAACATTGTTTTGCCACAAAAGCAACAACAACATATAGGATGTGACACTTTCTGCAGTGTGTCAATGCATCGAGAACACAACTCTGTGACCTGAGATTTTACTTTGGGACTAAAATGAGGTCAGGGTGAGGTTTTAGTCACGTCGGAGGGTAAATATATAATCAGCAGTCTGACCTCCACACATGACTTTCAGCCACCTAATTTGCTTCTGTGGTGTGGAAGTATATGGATGGAGTGCAAATTTGCATTTTGCTCATTCCTATTTGCATGATGCAAACATGAATTAAGCTAGATTTGCAAAAATCCTGGGAAACCAGGCTGGTTTGTTGCTGAGCTGGAACAAATTGAGTCGAAGCTTCATTCCCCACATGAAACGATGGATTTTATATTGATTTTCTGATTGTTGCTCAGTAGTCAGGTACCTGCAGCTCAGGTACAGCTGGCCCCTTCTCTGCACATGCTCCTGTGTATCTGGGGAGGGGGTAGGGCAGGACCAGTGGGTAGGGACTCAAAACACTCCTGATGTCACATGTGGGAGGTTGAGCTTCCTCTCTGGCCATGGTCACCTGATCCAGAACCAGGAAGTTGTTGGATGGCGTCCAGAGGGTGCGAGTCTGTGGCACGAAGGGTGGGCGCTGGAACATCAGGGTCATTGACATAGCACCCAAGGTCACCAGGTCAAAACTAGAGTGACAAGATAATAAGACAGATAAGATTGGAGCAAAACAGGAAATAGTAAAAAAATCTTAGATTTTATGTGTTTTGAGAGCGGATGTCTCTACCTGCCATCCTGCCTGCTGACAGTGTAACCATACTCTGGATGCTGTGGGAAGGTAATGTTGACTCCGACCAGAGGAGAGCCATCCTGCAAAGCAACGCTGCCTCGAATCACAGCTACCCGACTGAAAAAAAGAAAAGGCAAAAAAAGAGATGGGAGGCAGAGAGCGAGAAATGCACATGGAAACAGAGAGATGACTGGTTTACAATGATGGAGGACATAATGGCTGTTTGAAGAGAGAGGCACATTGTGCCAAACGACCTTGTGCGTGAGGAAAAAGCAACTGCATTTATTCTGCTCAGTACAATTCCCTTCTTTAGAACAGAGAAATCTGTCAGAAACTGCCAGGATACAAGGACCATAAATATAGCCTCACCCACAGTAAAACCTTTCAGCACTCCTTCACATAAAGAAACAAAACTTCCACATCATGTTTCTGCAGAGCAACACTCCTGTTGTCCTTTGAATACAGTAGACCTTAAAGTTATCAGTCACAGCCGCACACATTATGAGATACTCATTGTGATTTCTGCAGGGAAAGTGAGAAATACAGGGCTTGATTCTGGAATAATGGCTGAACGGGTCAAATGAAGACGTTAGGATGCATACACTGTTACTCCAGAAGAGGATAAATGAAGGATGGTGAGGTTTCTCCGGGTGGCTGCATTGCCCCGTTTGTTACTCCTGTCCTGAAAGCTGCCATCGATTTTCTTCTGTGAAAAAAAACTGCCACATAATTAATTTATGTGTTTATTCGACAAGTGAACCGGGGGGAAATGCAAGTTTTTTCAGAGGCAGGAATCACCTCTTCTTTTCCAAACTGAACTTTCTAGGTCATAATGTTGAGATGGATTTCCTCTCTTAGATGGCAGTGAGAGCCCACTGAAAAATTAATGGGACATCCTCATGACTGGTGTAAGTGAATGACACATGAATATGTAACAAACAAACAGCTGTAGCCTGACGATGATACCAGAGGAAGACGAAGCACTGTGACTGCTGATCTCCAGGGGAACACCGATCACAGGAAACGCCTCATTTACATGCGAACACACACACTATCATTAAACAAATAATGGACAATGGACGACTCGCTGCATTAATACAGATGTATTTACTTCATTATCTGCTGCTGGTGTCTCTATGCGTGCTGTATAGGAGGACAAGTCAAGGACGTGTGAAACCAGCGCACAAAGCCGATCAGGGCAAACAGAGTCTATGAGCACATACCTGGTATCAAAGGGCACGTCTCCAGGGAGAGTGTGTGTGGCTGCTTTGCCGAGCAGGAAGCGTATGCGGCGGTAGAAGCTGTGGGTGTGCGTGGTGGCAGGCGAGGGCGATGCAGCGGGAGGCAGCGGGCTCTGCTGCAGCAGGGCCAAGGGGTCGGCCGAGCCGTGGCACAAAGGATCAGAGCCACAGCTCAGCTGCTCACAACAGTCAGGGTCGACACAGTCCATGAGGCCATCTGAAGCACAGAGCAAGCAAAAAGTGTGGTTGTTTAGGGGGGCACTTGAATTACACCGTTAATATAGGCCAGACATTAACATCTTTATTGTGCATAGTTAATAAAGCCTTTAATAGATTTAAGTGACTAAGTGCTGAGAACACATTTCTACTCTAAAGGCCAAGGTGCTGTATATATCCACAGTGGAGAGACGTGAAGAGGACACCATAAAACCTGCCAAGAAGTAATTGTTACACTGCTGGCCGGTGAGAAACTCCACTGGAGTAATCTAATCTGCAACAATGGACTGCATGTGCATCATCGTTATCACGAGTATCAATCAAAAGAGATTCATTAGGGGCCATCAGTGTACAATTATAGCATCTATTGTTATAAATCAAACCCGGATCACCAGCATTATTTGAGTACGATCCATAAAAGTCCAGCGTAAACAATGAGCCGCGGATACGAACCAAGACGACAGGTAATAGGAGCCCGGCTGGCATTTGTGTTTCCTATTTCAAGCCTGTTTCTGAAAAGGCAGGAAGCAGTGCTGACATTTAAATGCATCTGACCACAGAGCAGAGAGTGAAAGGCCAACAATATTCTATTATAACCTCCTCCTGCAAAAGGCAGCGCAGTACAATGGTTGATTTTCATAAGATTCACCACTCCAACTTGAAAACGTGCTATCAATGTAACTGAAATTCTGATATCATTGTCATTAAAAGGACACACACATTTGTAGCTTATTATGCAGGAACAGTTGTTTACCATCGCACCCACCTTTTCAACATATGTGATACATAATAATATGTACGATTTCACTGCAAAGTGTGTGGAAAGAAATGGTGTTGTTTTTTTCAAGAGGAACAATACGTGCACTGCCTCTCTTCCATCCAGGCGCAATAATTGAAACTCTCTCTTCAAAGTTCCTCTTTATTCTCTGATTACGTGTGATAGCGTCTTTCCATCTCTTGTCTATCTTCAGAGACAAAAAGATTGCAGTGAGAGAAGGCTACGAGAGCCTGCAGTATATCTGCCAATTAAGGGAGATGGCTGAATTGTGCAGCAGAAAATTATGGTATCTGGAAAGCTGTGCAGAGAGGTGTGAGGATAGGAAGATAAGAGAAGCCTAAGTGGTCTCCATACGCTTTGTTAGCGAGTCTTTCCACAGCATAATCATCCCTAAACTGAAGAGTCTGATACCTACAGAACAGACACTTTGTCAGTGTTCATATGGAATAAAATACCATATGATGCCATGCAGCATGTAAATTTTTTTTGCATATAGTGCAATTTACTGTAACACAGAGAAACCTGTCTCTTCCTCCACCCACGCACAACCTCCACCTATACTTCCCTCTCTAAATGGAGAGAAAGAAAATGGGAAATTAGAGCAAGTCAACGTACGTGTGTTAAGGGGTAGTCCAGCAATTTATTGGTGCACTTCCATTTATTAGAGACAGCAGAGGCTGAGGTATCCTGACATTTTGGAAAATACTCGTATTTGCTTTCTTGTGGAGAGTTAGATTAATACAGCTAGCTGCCAGTTAGCCTAGCTTTACATAGAGGCTGGGGTCAGTGGGGGAACAGCTTGGCTGTCCATGACTGGGACCAAAAGGGACCTCCAAAGATCACTGATTTAAAATGTTAAAATTGTTCTGGGAATGTCCAGGATTACGTCATTTCTGGTCAGAGGCTCATAAAATAATGGAGGGCATATTCCAAAAAAAGATACCAAACCATTTTGAAACATTTATCCTAGGTAAAACAGACTTTATCACTGGAAATGTCAATAAACACTTATTTATAATATTGATAACTGCGGCCAAGAAAAATATCACTAGACAGTGGTTGCATCCCGAACCTCCCACAGTGAGTGAATGGGTGGACACAATTAATGACATATACCTAATGGAAAAAATCACACATTCACTCAATTTACAAATAGACAGGTTCACTAAGGTGTGGGCAAAGTGGCTCTCCTTTATGGTGAAAGGAAAGCCAAACTGAAGAGATGCAACAGAATGACCCCTTATTGTGGAATGAATAGGCTTTTTGGTATTCTCTCACATGCCGGCATGAGAATAATAACACACTAACTTTCCACGAGTGTGCTGATATCTTTTACTCCACATGTGTTTGTTAATATACATCCCTGTTCTATTGTTCAATTGAAGGAAATTGTTATGAGTCTTTTTCCCTCACAATACAACTATGTGAGTAAGTATGTGAGATTGCGATAACAAGTGTGTGCATAAACATTGAGTACATGGTATATATATATACATATATATATATGTAAAGATATGCACCATAGCCCATTTTTTCTATACTTACTTGCTAAAATACATTATTTGGAGAGGGCTAATTATTTTGTTATAAAATACACTTTTGTAACAAGGTTTAACACACATGTACATATTAATAAGTTTGTGATATTTTTCTATAAGCAAATGTTAAAGAAAGGGGGAAACGACGGAAAAGAGGGGTATTGAAGTTTTCATGATGCCAAATTGTACCTGTGTTGCCATAACTGTTTTTAGTTTTATTTTGCTTTTTATGGGAAATATTTGTAAACATTGGCAATGCTTATGATTTATACAATACCCCTGAAAATGAAAATAAAAAGAAAATTGAAAAAAAAAATATCATTTCTTCAGAGTGCAAGAAAGTGCAATGTGCATAATGTAGCCCCGAGGAACTGGGAGGCAGCATTTACCTCTACTACCATCTAAATTTACAGTCATCAGGTATTAAAAAAGCTAATAACTAACTAACAGGAGGGCGAGAATACACTGCTGAAAGTCTGAGAGGCAACAAAACATGTTAGCCATGTGAGTGTCTGTGCAGCTGAGATTTAATCCAATCAGCAAACTACCAAAACACACAGGTCATGGATGTATTATTGATGAGTGGTCTCCACAAGCCCACATGAATCTTCATCACGAGTCCTTTAGGAGTAAAATGTCAAAGTCAAAACGGTTGTTCAAGGTGTCTCTGAATTAAAGCTCACATACCACTGTGTGTGTGTGTGTGTGTGTGAGAGACCACAGTATGAAACAGCCACTAATAACAAGACAGCAATATAACCCATTAAAACAAGACAAAAAGCATCAGATTCCTCCACTGTTGGCAGGCTCGGTCCGGCCATGACTCGTCCTGTTTTTTCAGCCTCTACTTAACAGTCCACAAGACATTTGTTATTGTACGGCTCTGAGGTGACAGTCCAGGGTAAGGACCTGTGATTCATGTTCTGAGCAGCCGTCTACACTGACTTTCTGAAGTGCTGGCTCACTCAGTCGTGCAGCTGTGGTAAACAATGTGCGGGGGAAAAAAAGGTTACATAGCAGCTATCAGCACCCCGCACCAGCCGAAAACAAGAGTGGAAAAAGGTGTGCGTGCGTTTGAGGTTTCCCACTGATTCAAATGCCACTCATCACAAAAGCTGGAACCATGAAAAAACAGGAGCTTTTGCTCTAAACAAAAGAGACACTACCTTGTTTCTATGATGGATTACAACACCGGCTTAACGGGCATGTCCATAATGGATATTTGAAGTTTCAGAATGAATGGGCACAGTTGAAAGCGATGAAATAGTGCAGCATGTTCACAAAACATGTTGTTATGTATAAGAGAGAAGCCTCAGATGGGACTGAAATGGGGAGGAAATGATTTCTCTGCTGCTCTCTGCTCTTCACCCGAGGATGAGCGACACACACCGCTCACCTGTCACTAAACGCCTCGCAACCAAAGAAGCAGAAATCTACTCTGCATGGTTTGCTGTATTTAGACATGACAAAGTTTCTCTGAGTGCCTTTTATCCTGGCAGGTGGCATGCATATTAGACATTTAGCTGTGATAAGAGGAAACATACACACCACGCACAGACACACACAAATACATATTCAATATGATAATGACCAGCGGGACTCTGCAGGAGTCTCTGCAGGATTGGGACAGCACAGAGGATATTCGAGGGGTTGGGGGGCATGGAGGCAGGGTTTTTTCACCAGGAGAAACAGGAAGGAGAAGTAATGGCATGGAATGGACGATTTGCCACAAAGGACAGAAATGAAAGAGGGAGGAAAAAAGAGAGGAGAGAAAATGATAGATGATGTTAGAATGTCACCTCCGTCGTTGTCTGTTCCATCACTGCAGTCAGTTTCCATGACAACGCTGCATCCAGGCCCACTCCATCCAGCCTGGCAGACGCAGCGCCAGCCGCTCTGCTCCAGGGTACAGCGGCCGTGCCCGCTGCACAACCCCGGGCAGCCGTCTGGAAAGGTGCGTCCCACGGGCGCAAACACACAAACGTGCACATTTGTGAGCATGATGGAGGAGCACAGTGTGCAGTTTTAAACGGAAATAAAGATAAATTACCTTTGACAACAACGTCCAAATCATGCGTAACTGTGAAGGGAAAAAAGTGGGTTGAGAGAATTGTAAAGGAAAATGATTACAACAACAATGACACCCTTTTTTTATCCTATCATGCTCATCCAACTATCACAAGGAATAATTAAACACTCCCACATGCACACACACACACACAGCTCACCGATGTTGCAGTGCTCTCCCTCCCAGCCCGGCTGGCAGATGCAGGTTCCGTCGTGGCACTGGCCGTGTTCTTCACACCGAGGATGGCACGCTCTCTGGTCGCAGGCGGCGCCGATCCAACCCTCCTCACACTGGCACTGGCCCTCTGAGCAAACGCCATGGCTGCCACACGGCACCGGGCACAGCTCTGACAAACAGGTGGGTGGGGACATGCGGAAAGAAAAAGAAAACGCGTGGAGGTGTTAGAGGAAGGGAGGATGAAAAGGAAAGGAACAGATGGAGGGAAGAAAAGGTAAAAGAGGCCCAGGGGATATGGAGAGGAAAAAGTTTTTAACAAAAATGAGAATTGGGGGTGAGGCATCGGATATAGGTGAGAGAAAAAGGATAACCTCAGAGACTAAAAAGTCTACTTTCTCACAATACATAATCTTTCCACCTCTAATATCCAAGCTCCCTGAAGGAATGGAAGAGTGAATAGACTCATAATAACAGCCAAATGATTTGTATTTGCACGGCATATTTAAACCAGAGGGACTCCAATCCAGCTCTATTATTCTTTTCTGACATTTTGATCAGATTTGGCGGGTACTGTATGTTAATAACCTTTCTTTCCCTTCATCTCTCCATCTTTGTCTCAGTCAGCTTCCTCATTTCAGTATCCCGTTTCTCCTCCTCTTTTCTCCTCCTCGCCATCTGACTCCCTCTCTCACTCGCCACAGAAGCAAAGCCTCATCCATCAGTAAAGAGAGCAAAGTGCTGGAGGCTCACAAAGACTACTTATCCAGCTGCAGTAAAAAGTTATTTCAATTTAAATATACATAGCATGGAGAGGGAGAAAAAAATGGATTAAAGTTGGAGAGTTTTTCAGCTCTCTATTAGAATTACATTAACTTAGCTATGCTTCAGCAGGACCAAGACGCAGAATCTCATGGTCCTTTTGATCAAAAGCCCACCAGGTAGAAGCGGGCCGCTCATATCTCAGGCATTCAGCCATGGTCTATCATTATCATGGGCTATATCACTATAATAAGGCATGCATGCACATGAGAGCAGCAGCTAATGCCATTTGCCTGCAAATCATTGGCGTGCATTTTAACGTGGATCCTTTCCAACACCAGCGTTGAGTCAGTGTGGAGGAAAGAGGGAAGGCTAAGTGCTATTTTCCCCTCTGTCAGTTTACACTTCAAGGACAAGGACACGTTTCTCCCTGCGTACTGCAGACTATTGCATTCTTTACATTTGTCACAAAAGCACACGTGCTTTACTTCTCTCAGTATCTCTGTGCCTTTTCTTTTGCCAGTGCAGAATAGATGTCTATTTAAGTGGGTGGAGTGCCATGGAAGGTTCAGGTAAGCAACAGCCTTTCACAATCTAACAGCAATACACGGGCTAATAAGGAGCACACAGGTAAAGGAGACTCATAAAAACCTCAGCAAGCTTTTAAATGGCAAGCTGCGTGTTCCTCACGCCTTGCAGCAAAGTGAGAATAGAGGTGTTTTTTCCTCTTCCTCGCCTGCCTTTCCCCTCATTCAGCTGAAGCGAATATATGAGCATGTGTGCATGAGTATATGTGTGTTACACTAAATGAGTGGCAAAGAGAGTGCTAGTGCAAGGGTGGGGGCTTCCAGAGTAGTCATGAAGGGAAATCACATTTACGGCCAGCGTGAAGAGAGTGCAAAAACACACACCGATACACATTTCACAGAGTGGCTCCAATCCATATTTCTCTCCCTCATGCCGATCAAATCCCTAGAAACTCGTGTCTGGCAAAGACCACGTGAGCGCTACAAGAACACTGGCACACTGGTCTGTTTTCTGTGTGTGTTTGTCTGTGGCTGAACAGTAATCCTCAGATCTTACCGGTGTAACAGTCTGGTCCCGTCCAGTTGGGCTGGCAGGCACAGGTGTCTGACTCGGGCAGATAGGTGCCATGTCCTGAACATTGCTCCTGACAGGCTGGCAGCGGGTCATCACAGCTCACTCCCGCCCAGCCGGCCGAGCACACGCACTCGCCGCGCACGCATACGCCGTGACCGCCACACTGAGGGTCCACGCAGTCCACTGCAGAGAAGCAGAGAGAAGCCATAATGAGCCAGAGGTGAGAGGATGAGAGGAGGGAGCGAAGGGTGAGGGGTGTCGGCCTCATTATAATCATCAGCTCACAGAGTATGAAAGCAGTGTTCTTTGCATCCCATCCAGGAGTTAACCACCCTAGCTACAATCCCCTGTATCTGTTCCACAACATTACACTTCATAGGACACTTAGAACTGAGGCTTTGATAAAGGGTGAAATGGCTTGGTCTGTGTGTGCGTAATTACAGCTCGGAGCTCAGCACAGTTCGGCTCGGCTCAGCTCCACCGCTCAAGGTCAAACACCTGATTTAGTCTCTGCAGGCCGAGGTACCGCCGGCAACAGCAGGGCCGTCTTGGGGACAGCTGTGCCGTCAGGTTATCGTCAAGTGTAACATCATAATAGTTTTAGATATCACAGCTTTGTTTGTTTTCGCTAATTTATTGGGTGGTTTTACAATGGACAGCTGCGAGGGGAGCATGTCACAAAGAGCTATGTTTCCTGGACAACTGTTATAGTGCCTGAGCTACCTGAATCATTGATATTCCTGTCATTTCAACCCAAGGCCATTTTTAACAGCTTTATGTCATGGCCACAATAATATTACAGTGCATACAATACACACAAAGATTTATTATTTTCAGTCCCTTAGAAAAGAGTGGAAGTAAACAGTCTCTAGGACAGCTTTTAGAGAAAAATGTCCTAAACTGGCAAACAATTTGTACATGAGTGGACAGAAGAGGAAGGTCTATAAGAACCATCCAGATTATGTGCTCTGTATTTCTCTATCAGGAAAGTGTATTATATATTGTATAATAATGCATATCATTTTACACCTCCACCATGCTCTTGCCACCAGAGTTCTCAGCATTGTTTGGCTGATGTAAAGAGGAGGTATAATGTTGCCATGGAGTCAGGGAATTAGCTCTGCGCTACCTGAACTCTGTGTTTTCAGCAAACATCTGTTAACATTTTGCTAAATCTGCACCATGAAAGGTCATGCTGAATTAGCTGCCAGCAGCTGTACTGGAACTGTAACCATGGATTTGATCATGCAAGATTTGAAGTGAAATGATTTTAAAGCTATATATATATATATATATATATATATATATATATATATATATATATATATATATACATATATATATATGTATATATATGTATATATATATAATATATATATAATATATATATAAAATATTGATATACAAAAACCTTCATGAAGTTTGATTTTTTATGACTTATATATATATAGATACGTATATGTATATATATATATACATATGAAATGATATGAAATGATTTTATATATATATCTATATATATATATATATATCTATATATATCTATATATATATAGATATATAGATATATATATAGATACGTATATATATATATATATATATATATATATATATATAAGTCATAAAAATCAAACTTCATGAAGGTTTTTGTGACAAAGAAGTATTTGTTCCAATCACTCTATCAGAGAAAAGTCAGAGTTGAAATAACTGGAAACTCAAGAGAACCGTGACATTATGTTCTTCACAAGTGTGTGTAAACTTTTGACTACGACTATATATATATATATATATATATATATATATATATATATATATAACACCTGATTTAGTCTCTGCAGGCTATATATATATATATATATATATATATATATATATATATATATATATATATATATATATATATATATATATATATATATATATATATATACATACACGTATATATACGTGTGTATATATATATATATACGTATACAGACATTGCAAATCAAGCCTCAGCCTTGTACAGCACTTTGGTCAACTATGGTTGTTTTTAAATGTGCTATATAAATAAACAAAGATTGAGACTGAGATTGATAAACTCATAAATTATTCTGGAAAAAAACATGGGAAAAATTCCCCAGAAAACCTTAAAAATAAAATTACTCTGAAAAACAGAAAAAAATTACTCAGAAAAATCGACGAAAAAATAAATCACTCTGAAAAACTTGTGACTGCGAAACACTTCTGTAGATTTGTAAGATAATTTGTGCTAATCAAATAAAGATCTAAAGAAAGAAAGATGCAAAGAAATTTGTGATTTTGGGCTATATGAGTAAAAATTCACTTCTCTGTGTGTTTGATGCTGCAGTGGATCCACTGTCAGCATAAAAATATTGATAAGTGCCGTTTTAAGTTGAACCCTTAACCCTTAATCAAAACTAGCAAAGTTACGAGTCATTTAAATATAAGCAGAGCCTTCTTCGCTGTGCTCATCTGACATCATGAGGCGTCCCTCTTGACTTTCGGGGGTGGAAACATCTCACCTTGTTCACAGTTGACCCCCTTGTAGGCTGGGCTGCATATGCAGATTCCTTGGATGCAGGAGCCGTGGTTGGAGCAGGTGGGGTCGATGCACTGACCTTCCTCCACGTTGCACTCCGCCCCCTTCCACCCCGCCAGGCACACACACTTTCCTTTCTCGTAAACGCCGTTGCCGCTGCACAACACAGGGCACGAATCTGCAATGGGACACACTCAGATTACTCCATGTACTCGTAGTAGTACACACAGTACACACACAGTGAGTGCTGCAGTATATTAGGTGGAGACCACAGTAACCTGCCGTGAGTGGGCCTACACTCTCTTATCTCAGCTAGCTGGCGGATTCAGCAAATCCTCAAGCAGCCTTGGCCTCCCTCTCTTCCTCTCTCTCTCTCTCTCTCACACACACACACACACACACACACACACACACACACATACGCACACATTCTAGCTTATCCCTCACGCTGTTTCAATTTACTCAAGCACCACCTGAGCCCGGCTACCACGGCAACCCAGGAATTGTAGAAAATCCCCCACACGTCACCTCACTCATTCTGAACAGGCCGTGAAAACAATCGTGAAAACGTTAGATTAGGAAAGAGAGCATTAGGGCTTTACAGAGTGAGGGTGGAGAGCAGAGCTGTATGCAGAGATGGAGAGCTGTGTGGCAATGACAGCCAGGTAGAATAACGCCAGCTACAGCCCCCACCTCCTGCCCCTCCCTGCTCAGTGCAGCTCCAGTCTTCAAATGGATTAAAAAGACGATCCACAGCCGACGCCTTTTTATTTTCGGGGATAATTTGCAGTGAAGGCCCCGTGCGTTCAATGCGTGCGGGCATGTGTTATGTGTTGGTTTGATCCTTTGTTAAATCGAACACTCTGTACCCCACAGTAATAAATTCACACTTCACTTTTTACTACTCTTGCCAAAACTTGCTGTCTAACTTTTCAAAGGGGAGAATATTATCGAGCGAGCAAATGGGCGAGGATGAGAGGAGTGGATGAATAAATGATGAGCGTAAATAAATCATAGAGTGTGATATCATATCAGCTGTTTCGACACAATGATACAACTACAATATATTTTACAAAGAGGGGCAGAGAGGAAAGAGGGCATGAGAAACAAATGAAACAGAGGGGATGCAGAGATGTGACGATGATATGGAAAGGTTTGAATAAAATAGATGGAAATTCATTTTATACAGCAGCATAAATTAATTACAGTAAGAAACAACACTTATAATAATAATAATAAAATAAATAATAAAAATCAATATTTACAGAATGCACTAAACAAAGAAAAAATATAATTATAATGGGAAATTAAATTATTGTATTATAACTCTTAAGGTGATGGACATGAAGTATAAAAATAGAATAGTTATTGTTTTTTATGACAAATGACTGGATTAGCTTCTTCTAGCAGCTGAAGGAGCTGATTAACATGGACCATCTTGGTTGCAGCTGACAGATGATGTTCTGTGTTTTTTCTCTTTATTATCAGCAAATCCCCCCCAAAAAGCAGAAAAAAACAACAATGATGAATTGACAAGAATTGCCTGTTTTGCCATACAGCAGCTTGTCATATTATACTTCAAACACATCATTGCTGCACTGCGTGACACTTTCCTTCATGATGACGAACATGGCCACTATAGTTTACTCGGATCAGTGCTATGTATTGTAAAAGCTGGTATTAAAATAATATCTGCAGGGGGAGTGTGTCCTTGCTGCAACATATGTGCAGGAAAAACGGCTTTTGAAAGGCAGCTGAATGTAAAAGACGTGAAATAGTTGGTGAATGAAGATGTGAAACCTGTTTCTGTTGGAGAGCTGCATGTCAGAGAGGTGAGTGGATGTTGGTGGACTGATGTATGTTAAACTGAATTTATGAAGAACAGTTGGACATGGAGGACTTACACAGGAAACAGCATCAACAGCACATCAGAAAACAGGAAGAGGTCCAACTAAAACATAATGACTGTAAACTAGAATTACGTCATGTCAAAAATTCAAAAACATCATCACTACATCACCTTGTCCTGTCCGTTGTCATAATTAGTTGTTGGAGTGTGGAAATGTGGAATTCCCAATCAACGGAAATAAAAAATTGTAGATATTCATCATCTATCCATTTTCTACCTCTTATCCTCTCATAGGGTCAGGAGGGCTGGAGTCTATCCCAGCTGTCTTAGGGTGAAAGACAGGGTACCCTGGACAAGTGTCCAGTTCATCACAGGACACATAGAGACAGACAACCACTCACACTCACATTCACACCTACGGTCAATTTAAATTAACCAATTAACCTAATCCCCATGCATGTTTTTGGATGGTGGGAGGAAGCCGGAGTACCAGAGAGAACCCACACAGACATGAGGAGAACATGCAAACTCCACACAGAAAGGCCCCGGGCCGGGAATCAAACCCAGTACCTTCTTGCTGTGAGGCGACAGTGACCGTGCCCAGATATTCATCAATTTAAAGAAATTTGCAAAAATTGGATGTTTATGACCAATTAACAGTTTTGAGTTCGTATACTTGTATGGTTTATTATTATTACTTTTCTTGCTATGATCAAAGTGCTGTTGGTGTAAGGATTTGCAAAATCAATTGCATGTGATGTCAAGACCATCGATTTCTCTTATAATTGTTTAAGTAGGGGCAGACCAATATAAGAAATGTTTTCTTCTTTCTGCTCCTTTCCAGTCATAAAAGTGTTGCTGTGATTTGATAATGTAATGCTCATGTATGCACATATTCTACTATCCCCTTTCATATAAGGAACAAATAAATAAATGTGAATTACTGAGTTATGCACAAACATGCCTTGGACAGGAGTCCAAATTTAGAGCAAAATGTGAAGAAATCTGCTCCGTCTGTGAGATACAGCAGCTGAGGTAAAGAAATGTGAGAATCTACCAAAAGAATCTTTACGACTGGGAATAAAAGCTTGAAATGTGCCATTTACACTTTTTTGAGAAAGTTCTACATTTGTGCTCAGTTTCAGAAAAAGTGACAGCGGCAGTGAATGGGCCTGGCATGCTAACAAGCATCTCCTACCTTTGGCACAGTCAGGACCCAAGAAGCCAGCGAAGCAGTGGCAGTGTCCGGCCACGCACTCCCCGTTCCCATTACAGTCTGTGGAGCAGCCGTCCATCGAGTCTGCACAAGCAAATACATTCACATATCAGTCACAGAAAAAAAATAAGCCAGTGAGGGGACAAAAAAATATAAAAAGGAAACTTGAAAATGTTCCACATGTAACTCCATAAGCTGGCATGGCTCAGTGTTATTGAATGAGAGATGTGATAAGCAATGGATGGCTCCCCAGACTCAGGGGCTATATTAGATTAGTCTGATCCAGCTGCTATCACTCTCTGGGGAACGGCCAAGCACTCACTTACACTCAGTAGCACTAAGCACATTATACTGCATTACAGGTTGGAAACACACAGTGCGCAAATTTACAAACATCAAGGCTTAATCAACAAACTGTTTACACGGGGCACCACATTGAACAACATAAAATCTGACACTGTGAGTGCACGAGTTAGCGGGGAGCTAGCCACTCTCGGCATGGACGAAGATCAATGTGATGCCTGTTCCTACTAGTGCTTTGTCTCATCTGGATAGGTGCATTTCATCATATCCTTCTGTAGACTAGAAGCATTTCATCATATTCCTCCATCATACTTCAATTAGCTGCCTTCCTTTTACCGTCCTCCTTCCTCCCATTGATATGTCCATCATGTCAGAGCTCATTCTGCGGCTACAGACAGCATGGAAAAAGACAGATAAAGAGGAAGAGCACTTTTTATGGCTCTATGTCAGCTCCACTGCAGATGGAAGGTTCTGGTGGAGAGTCTGAAGCACACTGCTGGTTGGCGATGCTCCATCCCAGCAAGATAGAGTAATTAAAGTGGGTGTCAAGGAGATCATGCTTTGTTTGACCCTGCGCCGTCCTGCTCGCCTCCTCTGAACGGGGCATGGACTCCTGAGTCAAACCACTGCAGTCCCCTGGCTCGCTGTGTTCAGGGAGCATGGATGACAAATCCTTCTGTGGGCCGTGCACGCTCACGTCCACAAACACACACACACAAAGTTATTATG
Organism: Synanceia verrucosa; assembly: GCA_029721515.1. Taxonomy (NCBI): domain Eukaryota; kingdom Metazoa; phylum Chordata; class Actinopteri; order Perciformes; family Synanceiidae; genus Synanceia; species Synanceia verrucosa. The sequence goes on from CM056553.1 coordinate 25,285,369, forward strand.
TGACAAGGCCTGCAGGCGCGTGTGACACATGCTAATGAGACAGGCCCTGCCAGTAACCGGCGGCAACGGCGTTATCCTCCACAGCAGCGCATCACTACGGAAACCAAAGTCATTTTCACCTCCATCACCCGTCGTCGTCACTCTGATGGAGGAGTGGCAATCATCTCTTTTCCTCCCACACTGTCAGGAGAACTCACTCATTTGGCTCTTTTTCTGTCCTGGAAAAAAAAAGCTTTGCAAGCATAAATTCCAATATTTTATCTGGCACCTGATGTGCAATATATATCTGTAATATATAGATGTATATGTATGTATACATATATACATATATATAATATGAAAGAATTTGGGGATGAATAAAGTTCTATCTTATCTTATCTTATAATTAATAATTTAACGATGCTCTTTGGTGGATTATTTGTTTGATCGTTAGTTGTTAGTTTCATTGATTTTTTTTAATGGAGTTCTGTTTCATGACCTACAAGCACACATGTATACAGACTGTATATATGTATATATATGTTGTGTGTGTGAGAGACCCACTTGATTCTTTCCACTGACTCCACCTTCTCCAGTTAGAAATCACTCATGCCATAAGTTATTGCAGTTAAATGTGATTATAAAATGGGTGCTTCCAGCCAAGTGATCTGATTGGCCAAATAAGCATTGCAATTGTACTTTATGAGCCTGTAAAGTTTCAGCCACACTTTACGACCCCTGGGCTTTATGAAATTTATGAAAAAATGAAATGGCTGCTCAGCTAACTAGAAGCATCCAGCCGTAAGCTAACCACTTTTTTCTCTGTTTATCATCTATTTTGTTAAAAGTTCCTGTTGTCTATATGAAACTTTTTCTTTGACTTTTGATGGCCATTGTGTAAAAAAAGATATAATATTAAGAGGATGTGTGATGACAGCTGAAGTGTGGCAATTATGTATAATTAATAGCCCTGCAGGAAGCAGCGCTGCCTCTGCCTCGGTACAGGATGAGTACTTTTAAAGAAGATGGCGCTGGAGTGGAGGTGGCAAAATGGCAGATATCATTAAGCCACCGCTTTTGTGGGTCACATGTAAATGTCAATAACAGTGGAGGAGGAAAAAAAGTGTTTTCTCTGCACCTGCTGCTGTTTTTCTGTACAAAATGGATCCACATAATGATGCCTATTCTCAAATCAGCAGATGTTCTTTTCATGTCTTTGTTATTTTTCTAACATAAATGAGGTGTTTTTATATATTTGGAATAATTTTATCGTTTCTCTGATAGGGAATTAAAACCAAACTCTCTCCAGATCTACCAGACTCCATTGAATAAGAGTGATTTGACCCTGCAGAGAACTGAGGCAGCGATGAACTGGCAGTCTGAAGGCAAACTAAATCTGCAAAAATATTCTAAATTCAGCATCCACTTAAACTGACATGGGTTTATCAGGTGGATAAAATGTGTTTTGCTGCTCGCCCAGCCATCTACTGTAGAAAATACACAGAGTATGGTAAACACCTCATAAAGCTCCACTTCAAACAGACTATCGCTTCAAAAAAGACCTGGATGCCGTGTGTGCATACAACAAAGAAACACTGAGCATGAATACGAGCAAACGGCAAAAAGCTAGAAATAAATAAACAAAATAAAATATAATCAATAGAGCGTAGGAATATGACAAGGAGGAAAATACGAGGACATGGAGAATATGAGATGAAATGATGCTGATGTTCAAAAATACACCACAAGTTTCAAACATTACATTCTGCCTTGTTTATTAAAAAAACAGATTTCTGAACATCAGCATCATCTCATCTCGTCTCATATTCTCCATGTTCTCGTATTTTCCTCCTTGTCATACTCCTACACTCTATTGATTACATTTTATTTTATTTATTTATTTCTACGGCGGCCTTTTGCCGTTCTCTTATTCATACTCAGTGTTTCTTTGTCGTATCCAGTTTCTATTTGCTGCGGAAAAGCTCAATTTCCCGACAGAGATCATCTCATTTCTCCCTCGTCTCGGCCATAAAGCTCCACTCTGGGCTTCGGCACATCGTGTCTCTTATTAGGATTTATTGTACTGTAGCACAATGGGTTTGATTTTCTGCATCTAAAACAATGCAGCGGCTGTTTGAAGCCATCGTTAGGGCCGTAAATGGGTAGTGAAATGAACTTTGACATCAATCCATTAATATTATTTTTCCTCTTTCGAGCTGAATCACTTGATTAATTATTTTAAGGAGCTAAGTGGACAAACAGTCTGCTATTCTGAGCCCATCTGTTGCGTCTGTATTTGTTATGATCATCCAAGAGCAAAAAAAAGCAACGTCAACACATTATTTTGAAAACACTGGCATTTCCTGTTCAGCTCAAACCGTCGGACTCTAAAAGACTGTGGTATATATACCAGACTTCAGGCGGAACGTGTGTCAACAAATGTTTGACAGCCCCGAAACAAAATCTGTGTTTAGCTGTCGCATGCTGTCAGTCACTGCATAAAGGACTCTGTCTGCAGAGCACTGGTTTTTCACAATGGAGCTGTTTACTGATTGGCTGTTTAAAGCTCTATGATGCGCAAATTTAACTTATAAGTGTTGAGAAAACTCGCTGCAGCGTTCCTGATCATTTACTGAATAATTCATGGCCAGTTAAAGATCAGCATCTCTAAACAGAGTTTCATGCAGTGCTGCTTCTCATCACATCAGTTCATCACACAGTGTATGCTTTGTAATTGCCGTATCACCTCCTACTACATTTCCCAACACTCTTTGCTGTGGTTGTTGTGGTTTTAACGCTGTATTCTCTTAAGGACTACTGGACAGAGAGGGAGTGAAGAAACTGCCCTGGTAATTATCCACTTGTCTATATTCAGCCACGTACTCTTGCATTATTCACATCCTTCAATTTACACTGCCATCCGTGTGTGTCATAGCAATGAGCTGCAGTTAGCAAACCCTGTCATTACCACAGGAGCTGTCCTCCCCTCTCCAACGGCTGTCTCGAGCCACGCCAAACTCACCCTGGTGACGGGAAAAGTTCCCTTCGAATGTCACTGAGTCTCAAACCACTCTTGTTTCTGCATATCAACAGATGAAAGGGTGGAGAGGACAAGAGTGGCGCAACCCTGAGATGCAAACAGTGAGGAGCACAAATAATACAACTCTGTGACTAACTCAGGTCAACTGCAAGCAGGACATTTCAGGACGATTAAATGAGAAAATGGCTCTGAGAATTATAATATAATTTATCTAAAAAGCAAAGAGACTTATGTGCCCATGTTCCAGTGGTGTAGTCTATGTGATACGCAGGTATACACCGTGTACCCACTAGAAAACATCCCAAATTACTGTACAACCACTAAAAATGGGCAAGGATACATATCAGCATGGATTCTAGGGGTCCATGATTGCCAGGAGCCCAGAGAGGCCCCTAATACAATTATAATACTGACAAAATAATATGACAGATCAGTAACAAACTCACAGTCATACATGTGTTTTATTTACAATGTATTGGTAACACTAAGTTTGTTTATGTATGTATGTTTTGGAAAAATCTCTCTACATCCCCCCTCTCTATTTACTAAAATGGTTCAGTCCAGCTGCTCCATTGGCCAGCAGAGAGCTAACTTTTCACAGACAGAGTGGAGGAGGAGACGACAGGATGCCTCAAACGTCAGGGAGAAAAAAAGAAAAGAAAAAAGTTCAGACAGGAGAAAGAAGTGAAAGGTCGACAGTTTGTCACCCAGTTCTTTCATAGGTAAGGTAGGTCTGTTAGTGGGTCATGTGATGGAAATTTCTGGAATATTAGCCTGTTGGCTTTGTCCATAGTTTATAAGCTAGCTCACTTTTCTCCCCAATTTAGCTCATATTTCTGAAGAAAACTCTGGATTTATTCATTCAATGCTTCCTCTACCAAGTAACTGTCATGTTGTTCTTTTCAGGAATATGGGAAAGATAGAATATGCTAAAAAATATCAATAAAATGCATAGTTTTAATATTAAAAAGTGTCAAAATTTTCCACTACAGGGGGACCAGTAACATTTCTTTTCATGAGGCTAAAATCCCTGCACACTTTATGCAGCCACACATGGGGTCAGCGTATACACACTAGAATAAACCAGACTACACCACTGCCATGTTCACATGAGAACTGGCATTTTACCATTTAATGGTTGGAAACCTGAAAGAAGACAAGTGGATTTGTTCCAATACAGAAAATGAGCTCATTTAGTTTTTTTTTACTGGGAACTACGTAATATTATATGAGGAAAAATCGTTTTTGTCAAGATAAACTGTGGGTTTCAGATGAAAGTTGTTTTAAACATGTTATTTATAATCCCATATGAGATGAGAAATAAAAATAAACCCACTATTAAAGGAAAAGACGCACATTCACCACCAGACACTACACTATGTGGGAAAGAGAAGCCAGTTTCAGTGGCTCTGTAATAATCCTCCTCACCTATAGGAGTGCTGTGGAGTAACACCTGCTCCAGGTTGCGACCGTCGTTGTAGAGAGCGAGGTGCCAGGTGCCGGGGTCCATGTACTCGATGAAGCCCGTTTCCTGCAGGCCGCTCAGCAGCAGGCCTTTGGGAGCTTTGGCAGTGGAGACGGGATCGGTCAAGGACCTGGGCAGCGCCTTCCCGTCCAGCAGTTTGACGAAGTCGAACTGGACACAGAATCAGACAATGACCGAAATCATCCAGTTTGAACTGACAGAGACAGGAATTCACTAAACCTGGTACGGTAGTGTGAGTAGCATTGGATGTGAGTATCAGATGTGAATTATGAAACAAGGAATCCATGAAAAAAGGAAGGGAAATCATCACCCGTGGCAACTCAGTCCGCCACCGGACACGTTCACAGCAGCTGGTTCAACAACTTGACGTGCTGCTAACAGCGCAGGAAGACTTTACCACCCAGGTTTTCAAATGGAGCAGGCTATTATTTCGTTTGTCTAAAGCTTCCTCTGTGCCTCTCTCTCACTCTCTTTAACTTTCCCCGCCGCCCTCGTCCCTCCCTCCCCCCTCATCTCCATCCTAAAACCTCCTTGAACTAGCGAGCACTCGCTGAGTCTTATTCCCCCTGAGGGCTGTGTGTCACGCTAGTGTCAAAAACAGCTAATTAGGCCTCTTCATGCAGGCGAGAGCAGGGCGCTGATGTTAAAAAGCAGATGACTGTGTTGTATACGTGCTTCTTGCGCGGTGCTGATGCTGTTCGACACGGTGTACAGCGTTCACTCGCTCTGTTTCTGGAGACGCATCATTTTATCCAGACTAAGCTGATGAGACTAAATCAGAAATGGGGAACATGGAGGAATCTCTTCTTTGTCCTCCTGTTTTAGCCGACAAACATCAGCATTTCATCAACAGTGAACATCTGGTGAGAGTACGGCTGAACTCTGTTTTCCATCTCTTACATTCCTGTTTAATACTACCTGCTAAACATGCAGACAGCTGCACTCATATGTTGATCAAATTATTATTTTGTGCTCACAAACAATCATGAATGCAGTTTATTGACACCTGTCTTGTGCGATTGGCTTTCCTGGCATTTAAAATGAGTGATCACAAACAAGGTTAGAGGTGACGGGAAGCTTGTCCTCTCCACTTCTTCCTGCCACACAACCCCTGACCTGTCTGAGCAGCCATATCTCTATGGAATTACATCAGTAGGCTGGATACAAACCATGATAGACATGTGTGCTATTTACCATTCTCTCAGTGTGCACCCACCTCCTTAGTACCTGGAGCTGTCCAGTACATGCAGGAACACATCTGAAACACCAAATCTTCTAGTTGAACTGACGATGATGAATCTGCCATCGTCACTAAAATCAGTAGCTTTTAATTTTTTTAGAATGCTGAGCAAAAGTTTTAACCAAACATTTTGCTCTGAACTGAACTGACAGGCAAGGCAAAAGCAAACTAAGCACATGCTTAGGGCCCCCTAGAGCGCCAAAAAAGGGATGAAAAAGGAGAAGGATTTCGATTCAGAAAGGCCTCTAATGTAAACACAATACTGACAAAATGATATGACACAGTAATCACACATTATATTTACAATGTCTTGGTAACACTAAGTTTATTTGTTTTGGTAACTATTCTCAACATCCCCCCTCTCTATTTAGTAAAATGGTTCAATCCAGCTGCTCCATCAGACATCCTGCAGATGTGATGGAAAGTTCTGGAACATTAGCTTGTTGGCTAGTCCTAGCTTTGTCCAGAGTTTATAAGCTAACTCATTTTTCTCTCCATATTAGCTCATATTTCTGGATTTATTCATTTCACCATTGTTTTAGTTCAATAATCAATGCAGGCAAATGTTTAACAAGCTGCTCTGCTCGATTTCATCATGTCAGTTGATTAATGTTCTCAGACAGACACATCAACAGCAGCAGTGCTTCTCCACCAAGTAACTGTCATGTTGTTCTTTTCACAAATATGGGAATTACAATCAAAAATGACATCAAAAAGCATAGTTTTACATAATACAGCATCAATATTTTCTGCAGGGCAGGCCAGTAAAATTTCTTTTCATGTGTACACAGTAGAGCTGCGCGGTATACGTGGTATTTGCACAGTACCGTCCTACCGTCGATGACATCATCGCACCTGCCTCAGAGTGAGAATGGCTCCAAGCACAGAGACATATTTTCTTTTGTAACTCTCTTTTGTCTCCTCCACTCGTTAAGTCTGTTATGCTGTGCAGGCTGCAGCTGGACTGAACCATTTTACGTAAACAACAGTCAAACACTGACAACCGGGGGCGGGAGGCACACACTAATACACACACAGAAGGAAAACTGGACATTATCATAAATTAAAAAAAAAATGCCTCAGACGGGATGTAAAAAGAGGAGTTTGTTCAGCCTACCATATGTTCTACTCTGTGTGCTGCTGCACTGTTTGTGTTGAATATAGCCATTTGTTTAACAAGTTAAAATGATTGATGCTAATTTACGTTAGCCCATCTATTATGTATTAGCATGAAGCTAGCAGACTTTGTGTAGGGCTAATACTGAAGGCAGTACTGAAGTGTTAACAGTGTGAAGTTTCTACAATTACAGATTTGCACAATACATTTTCTTAAGGTGATATTCTTGACTTTTATGTTATTAATTTAAGTTTAAAAAACAACTTCCTGCTTGAATGCTTTTATCATGTGCTATGGTAACCATTAAGAAACTGTTATGCTGTAATTTACATACCAGAGTATACCATGATATATACTGTCTACCGTCTATGGTTCAAATTATACCGTGATATAAATTTTAGGCCACATCCCCCACCCCTAGTATAGAGTATGTATAGTAGATGTATTATCAAAAAACAGTATTATTGGCGGTGACAGAGGGGCCCAAATACAAATTTTAGAGGCTTGTGCCGGTTCTGGCTGAATGAAGACCTCATACATGGAGCATCACTGTGCGTTGGACTGATGTACACTTCAATGGTGATTAAATTACTTTGCTTAAAAGAAGAACAAGCTCTGAGGTCAGTGAATCTTTGAACTGAACATCATGGTTTGAATCAGCGAAGTGTGCAGTTTAAACCTGCATGGTTACAGATACTCCTACAGACAGGCTGACTGGACAGAAAAGAGCCAATCAGAGAGCAAAGTTCAGAGCAGGAATGTTACCGATCAAACAACACATTTATGTTTCCCCAAATTAATTCATTCTTTGCATTATAATATTTTCTCTACAAATTATTATCTATAGAGCAACATCTGAATGTTCAGAGCTATGAAGTCAGCTCGGTCAAATGACGACCAGTGAGAATAAAACGGGCTTTAGAGTGGTGGCTGGTGCAGCTCTGCTTTACCTGAGTGTGTGTGGGCGGTATGTTCCTGCGCCCGTAGACCCCCAGCAGTGCATTGTGGGAGAGAGACAAGTTGAACTTGATGTAGGTCGGATGATGCACAGTCATATGAAACCTCCAGAAAAGCCCCGGTGGGATCGCCTGGTTCTGCTGGGTTCCAATGTCGACCTCCCCGCGGTCAATGGCCCGGCCTCGCACCCATTTCTCTGCAGGTAAAATAAAAACACACACAAAGGGATGATTAAGTCACATGCTGCAGATTTGTTAAGGCATACAGACAGGGAGTTCTATTCAGTATCAGAGGGAGCAATTAATAAGCAACCTGTGATGTCTCTAAACATCAGCGTGATCAGCCCATCTGCTAATGAAGTCAGACCGAATGAGTGAGTGCTGGTGAAAATCCTGCCTTTCAACACACTCCTGCTTTGGCAATCCTTAGAATGGGCCGTGCATAAAAATGAAGCGCTTTAGAAAGGAGGTGTTTTGTCTGAGGGCTGTCTACCGGGGCTTTGTCGTGTACTATATTAGCATCTCCTAACAAGAAAGAGGAAGACAGAGAGGTGGATGAGGAGGAAGTGAGGACGGCAGGGGCAAGCAAGCATTCACAAAGCAGCGTCACGGTGCACAGATAGCGTCTTGAGTGAGAGCTGGTCTTTGTGTGTGAAGAGAATAGGTGTTTCCAGCGCTCCCCTGGCCATCAGCTCCTCTCCTCTCCACAAGCCTTTATCAAGCAGCAGGCCCACACTCTTTTGTGCAGGGGGGAGCGGGCGAGGCTCTCCGGCCCTCTTTGTGTCGGCCTTTATGGAGAGATATATCTCAGCTTCTAAACTAAGATGGAGGAAATATGGTGACAGAAGGGAGCCAGCCGATCGTTACGGCCACAAAGGCAGAGGAACAGTTAGGGGCAGATTCATGGACGAGGCCGCTCGCTCTCAATCTATAACGCCTGCAGCTTTACCACTCCATTACGGCGACCCCGTGCCCACCCACAGGCCTGCCGACATATATCACATGTACTGACACACAGATAGAGAGACGCTGAGTAGTCCTGTTTCTACTGATGCCCTTTCTTTTCAGACATGCTAGCGGCGTGGCTGCAGGGACGGCAGCATCCGCAGTCCTGTCACTCCACCAGGTGGTTCAGACCAAAGAAGTGTCTCAACGACCATTTGATGGATTGCAAAGAAATTCTCACTCATTCTCACATCGTTTAATCGATGAGCCGACAGATTTGTGAAGCTGACTTTCGGACAAAAGCACCGCTTTGAATACTATCTTTGCCAGAGATGTGCTGATGAGTTCTTTGGACAAAAGTCTGAAAGAGTATAAAAAGACGACTCGTTAACTAAAGCAATCGTAGTTGACTAATCGCCCTCCAATTCTGCACATCGCACTGATATTCATGGTGCCCAGAGGATGAGTCCAATAAAACTGGTGGCCTAACTGACTTTTTATCAAGCATTAGCACAAGGTTGTCATTTGTGCTTTTAAGTCAAATGTGAAATGTCATTAACATTGGGTGCAGATATTAAATTCCCTCTCATGATATATCAGAAAATCTTTGGGGATTCCTTAACTTTTTAATCATCAGGTGCCATTTTTAATTTATAAATTATAAATTAAAAATAAATTTATAAATTATTATAAATTTCTAAATATAAATACTTTTGTTGATGACCAAATACCTGCGCCAATTACCATTATTATTGTTGTTATCAGCAAATATTAGCATGCTAATTTACGTCCCTGTTGTCACAGTGATGCTGGAGTTGCTGCTGGCTGCTGCTAAATACATATTAATATTATCATGCTAATAAATGCAGAAGCATTGGATTTTTCGTTTTATCTCCTATCTCCTTTATCTTCTTTGGACTGAGGGACTGAAAAAAGCTAAATTGATTAATTGGGTAATTGATTGGAGTAGACTGATCTGTGACAAGAGGATAGATAAAGCAGGATAGAGGAAGGAGGGAAAAGATAAAGGGAGAGAGAAACATGAGAGGGGGATGCGAACAAACAGAAGAGTTCAAAAAGGTTCCAATGAAAGAGAAACGAGAGACAGGCATCCTGTGAGAAGCATAAATTGTCCCTGCACTAAAACATGGAGCAAACAGAATAAAAGCAGCTTGGCTGAACTACACTACGCATTCATGCATTCCCACCGAGTCTACCTCAGCAGTCCTTTCCTTTTACAGCTAATCCTCACTCCTGTGCCTCGCCACAAAAAAATAAAGGCCAGCAGAGGGATGGATGTCCCGGGGAAAGCAGCCTTTTATTCGGCACTAGATGAATGGGACATGAATAGGGCATGGCAGCTGGCAGAACAGTGGCAGGCAGAGAGGCGCAGGCGGGCGGACGAGTCGGCTGACTGGCAGGCTGGAGGCCAGATGAGCAGGCAGGTCCTTCTGAAGCTAATTACTGCCTAGCGCCTCTCCCAGGCTGACGCAACGCAGGGACAGAAAGCGGCTCAGGTCAGCCACAAGGATGGGTGGCGGGTGGGGAGACAGCGGGCGGACAGCAGGGGGTTAGGGAGACGTGGAAAGGAACAAGAAGAAGAAGAAGACCATGTCCAAAGAGGAGGTGGCTGCTGATGCAAGAAAGAAGAAAAGCCCTCCTTGCATGTCTCCCTCTCCTTCTGTCTGAGCTGCAGGCACAGCAGAAAGAGGAAGGGATCGAGGCATTTTGGGAGTCCTGTAGAAACCAGACGGATCACATGGTGACTACCAGGGCTCCTCCAGGCCTCCCCAGCTGCTCAGATTACCACTGTCAATCAATGTGCTCCACCGAGCACCTCCGCCCTGCTCGTCTCGACGCAAAACCTGAGACCACTCTCTGGAAAATATCTTTCAAAACAGAAAGTCTGTTTAATTCTACTTGGCAGGCAAAAGAAATGCGAGCTTACAGGAGACAACGTGTGAGCTGGGAGGTACAAATTCCTTCACACCTCGCTATCTGGTGGCTTTAACGAGCAAAAAGCAGCTTGAAATTCACACTTGCAATCGGTTGCTTGTAATAAAAAAATAAAAATTAAATGGCATCTCATGACTCTCCTCTCGTGCTTTTCATCATTAGTTGGCAGCTAAAAAAACATATTAAGGTATATTTCAAATATGTTGAGGTTGTTTAAAGCGCTGATGAAAGTGTTATTCCTGTCTGCCATCAAACAGCGTGGCCTTGATGGATATGACAAGAGGGTTAGGTCTGCTCAGATCCAACATACAGTATGATATAATGATGACTCTGCCTAAGCCAATTATGCCGGCAGTGTGGTGTGCAAACAACACTGCTAATGCCCTAATTGACACTACTCACCCACAATATGCAACACATATTGCAATATTTTCTCCTAGATTAGCCCGAGAAATGTCCCCGTGCCACAATGAGGACGCTTTTAACTTCTCCTACTTCTAATGACTCACTATCGTCTCCATATTGTCATCCTTCTTGTGAATCTAGAACCCAGTGTGAGTTTGTCCGTCTGTCTGTTGTAGGTCTTCAAGTGTGTGTGTGTGTGTGTGTGTGTGTGTGTGTGTGTGTGTGTGTGTGTGTGTGAGAGGCCAGCCAAAGAGATGAGCTACATTAGGACTTGGGACACAAGGTCTAATTAATTTCTCTTGCCTACGGGTTATTCAGGTAAAACAATTACACCTGTAATCTATTTTCAAAGGAACTAAACTGTCTTTGCAATTAATGTTATTATCCCTCCGATTCTAATGAAGCGAGAACAGACTAAAAGTGCAACCGGGGTCTTGGTGACGGGACACGTCTGAGGGGACTTTAGCTCTGTGTGTGTCTGTGTGTGTGTGTGTGTGTGTGTGAATCCTGTGCAGACAACATTAATAGTGTTCCAAATGCAAGAGAGATTGAGTTTGCCGCAGGATGAATAAAAATATCACAATGGGCAAGGTCTCTATAATTACTTGGATTCAATTAAGGGCCTTTTGAGCAGTTGGTTTAATAAGCTTTCAGCCTCCTCTCTCCACTGTGCAGCCTAATGAGTGTCAGTCAGAGTCAGGAGAAGATAATGCTCTTGGCCGCGGGGCCTTCCATTACTCTGCCGTCCTCACCTTTTACCGTCAGGCCTGAGGCCACGTCCATGACAGACAAGTCCTGCCTGTTCACAAACTCGTTCCACTCCATGCCACTCTGAGTGCACTGACATTGTTACACCTGTAATATGTGTCGTATGAGGTGACACATGGAGAGAGCACTCGTGTTTTTTTTCGAAGCTCGTACCAATGTCGTCTGGGCAGGAGCGAACCAGAGCTCACTGTGCTACTCATTTTATCCATACGGTACATATGGTATGAATCCAGCTCCACACTATTACAGCTTCAAAATGAACAATGTGGTATTTAAGGAGATGGGGCTCAGGTAGAAAAAAGTATGATTTAAAGATTAGATTGTTTAATTTCAGGGATATTGAAATGAAGTATCCAGTACATCACGTTTATTTATTGAAAATAAATTATCATAAATATTAACGGAAAGTATTCTTCTGACGTTTCTTTAATCATCTTATCCTTATTCTCCACACTGACATACATTATCGCCATTACTCATTTTCTACTAATGTGTACAGACACATTTGAGTTTTTTTCAGTGACTAATCTAAATTGTGAACTACAGTATTCATCCCAGGTTAATGTGTCACATATCATTTCCCTCACCTGGAGACGACACCAACTGAATATTACACTTCACAACAAGGGAATGCAGAGATGCTGCTTACCTGGAATAATTAATAATAAAAATAATTCAGTAGCACATTTACACTTCATCAACACTAATCATGTTTGTCCTGAAATTAATTTAACTTGAAGAGACTTTCTTTATGTTTGTTTCTCTACAGTAGTTCACACTGTGTGGTACACATCAGTAGAAATGATCAAGTAATGGATATAATGAGTACATCTTTGTAAATGCTTAAAAACACAGTAAAAAAAGTAATCTATTACAAGTAGCATACATGCCTTTAGGATCAAGATCAAGAAAAATGCATCTCAGGTTTCCTTAACTTAAAGTTAAATTAGGCTACTTGAGTTAATACTCACAGGGGCCAGAAATAAACAAATACTTTCTCCACTGTTGGACGGTTCAATCTAAAAAATGTGTGCTCCAGTTAAAAGTTTTTTTTTGGGAAACTTGGATTGTGATATTGGATTTTATAAATCAGATTCATTGTTGGACTATTGTCCATGTGATTGGTAAAATGCCGATCTGTTAGTCATTAAAAAAAGCAAAATATTTCAGGCAGAATGATTGTAGAATATTAAGTAGCACAAAATAGAAATAGTCAAGCAAAATCCAGATAGCTCCTTAAAAATACCCCTTTGGGATGAAAGTATCAGCAAGTAATTTTCCCATCAAACAGGAAGTTCTAGTCTGTTTACCAAGAAGATAAAAATTGACTTAGATGTTTTTTGCCTTTGATGTCAGAGCCCAAGACATCAATCTACTACACTCAAATGTCAAGAGTGAGCCCTCTGCTCGCCCTAACATGTGTCGTCACTGTAAATACCGACTGCAGCTTCAAATCACCTCTAATTTCTGCAGCTACATGTGGACGAGATGTTTTGAATGCAGGCAGAGTAACAGACTGAAATGTTGCTGCTGTTAGGCTTTCTCCACTCACTAAATGATCCATACATGTGTGTGTTACACCCCAGCGTGAGGAAATCAATGAGACCAGTGTAACAGGGACCAGTCCATCACATGCACACATGCATTCATGCACGCATCACACCCGCAGACACGCTTCCTTCGCCCACATACATGCGCACAGTGTGCACACTCACACTGCTCAGGCTGTCTCTGCACGCAGCCGAGAATATTGATGTGCTCTTTAAGAGCCCTCCTCTCCGTCTGTGTCACATTGCATCCATCCACACACCCATTTTCCAACCACACCGTCGGGTGGAGTGAAAACAATTCAGCAGCAACTCTCCTTTCATGCATGCGGTTTACGCTCCTGCTGGCGTCGGCTCAGATGGCGTTCCACGGGCTCCCCATCATTTCATCACCCTCACATTATAATGAGGCAATACGGCCCTGTACTGTATGTCAGTTTGTATTATTTCATATCATTAATAAATCCAGCGGGCCACGGTGACTGAAATATTGCTTCATTAAAAGGCAGGGAATCCACTGACGGAAAGTGTCTTTCTCTGGGCACTTCTGCTTTCATCTGCACCAGAGGAATTTCTGACTGTGCGTGTGTGTGTGTGTGTGGGCATGTCAGATGTAGAAATAGAGAAAAGAGAAGTGAAACCTTTTAGCATTGGTGCATACACGTCAGCCTGAGGTTAATTATCATGGGGTGAGTGGCAATTAATGTAGCACTAATTAGAGAGGCTTTTATGTGTGGAGGACTGAGGGGCTCCTGGTGATCTGCACAAACACTGGGATAGATAGTGAGGAGAGCATAAAACACAGCGGTGTGATGAGACACTAGCCATACGCAGATGACACAACATGTCAATTAGCATCTGGCGTCGCCATGCTGCAGGCCGCCTATAACGTAGATTACAACTCCGCTGCTCCCGGATCCCTTTTTTTCAGCAACAAATCAAAAACAGCGAGCCTATCTTTATGACACTGAGGCTGACGTAAAAACAACAACGCTAAAAATACATGAACAGGAATACAAGCAGATTACCAGCTTCCAATCATTCCGCTGAGCTCGTTTCATCTCTCCCCACTGTGCCATCAGTTTACATCAAAACAAGCAGAAACTGATAACTATCCTCCAATCAGTCTTCCACGGCTATCTTTACGCTCCTGCTGCTGTGTCGCTGCTCGTGTTCAGAGCAGCGCATCCAGGATGAAATCATTTATTCCAGAATAAAAGAAGATGTTTTTTTTCTTGCTTGGCTTCTTTATTTTGTCGACTTAAGTCGTGAAAATGACGAAGAAGCTGTTTGGTGAAAATTATATTTTAATGTCAGCAATTATTTAGCTGGTGCCACTTTATCTGATGGATCTGTGGAACATCCTTTCAGTAGATTGGTGTCAATCAATCATCCTCCTCTCCTCCGTCCCTACAGTGTCGTATTTATTTTTTTTCTGATCATTTCCATTCCCTGCAGCCTCCTCTCACCAGCCTTCGCTGTGTAATCTGGGGGATTGTGTGGTCTCTTGGTGTGAGAGGTGATGGGTACGGCAGGATGAGCGTGATAATCTGCCACACTGGATTACAGCCTAATCTCTAATCTCTCTGGCCCTCCTCTGCCCGGGGACCACCTCCACGCTGCCAGCTTTATTAAACTGAGGTGCCCCCTCCTGCATAAACAGCTTAGCTTTGTCCACTTTGATTTCCCAGCTTCCGGCGAGCACATGAAGGAAAAAAAGCAATAGGAGTTGAAACAATAGATTGTTGTGATGCAACGTTCGGAAGTGAATACCGTGACCCCTGTTCGCTCTATCGGAGGATTTAGCTTCTGATGAGAGCCTTAATCCTCACAATGTGAGGATTCATCAAGAGGAGTTGCTTTAGGGATGTCCCAGGTTGCCTAAATTGCAGCGGGTTGCAGTTTGGCTCCGCATAAGTGCTGAACGTGGGCTCTGACAACATCCAGTGTAATATCCATCAGAGGCAGTCTGAGCGTGAAGGTTGCTGTGTCCTGCCTGACTTCATGACCTGGAACACTCACAATTAATGTCCCATGTCAGGGGTTAAACTGCTGTTAGTAATTCCTCTGGCTAGTTGAGAGACGGCCGAGTGGAGAGAGGCTATTCCAGTCACGTAGCGGCTAAGAGGGAACATGATTAACCAATTACCTTGGCTTTCTAATAAATGAGTAATCAGTTGGAGGCTGCTATCTGGACTGATGTCTCTCTGTCGTACTGAAACACTCACTGTGCCGAGCTGTGTGTTTTACATGCAAGCCAGAGTCCTAACGCAGCAGAGACTGATTGGAATTCAAGCCCATGGATATATCTAGCCAGTCTCAACATGCTCCAATCATAATGTTTAAATGTTCGTATTTACATTTAAAGATGAAATTCTTGTCTTCCTTTTATTTCAGTGAGTGTCCTTCCATTAAATCATGTAGCGAAAATGCTTCAGTATCCTTGGTGTTTTTTTTTTCTATTTAATGAAGGGTGCAGAAAGAGAAAAAGAAGAAGAAAATGAGCTGAATGTATAGAAACTTGAACAGTATGTGAGCTTTCTTTGTATTTGATCTAAGCTCTCTATGTGTGTGTGTGTGTGTGTGTGTGTGTGTGTGTGTGTGTTGTTTTGGCACAGGAGGTGTTTAACAGTGCGTTCGAATTTGAATGCGTGTGCAGTCACAGCTGGTTTATTTCATGGACCTTTGACATCCAGCTGCTGATCACATCAGTGAAGACAATCACAGCTGTCGCACGCAGCCACAGAGCAGCACATATAACGTAAATACAAAAATAAAAATAACACTGGAGATTAACGCAGTACTGCTAAAATCCGTTAACTCAAGTATTTTGCAGCAAACAGTACATCTTAACACATCACGTTAATAAAGTGAGCTTTCTTTGTATAAATGAGTGCTGAAAATGATGCAGTGTGCCATTAAAAACACTGATATCATAAGTAATTTATTCTAAAGACAAAAGCGATTAGCATATGAAACATTTGCTAAGTGACATAACAGGCCCCGTAAGATGGAAATACTGTTTAGAGACTGCGTGGCTGTCTCCTCCCATTCTATTTTAAACAGAGTGATTTCTAGAAATGGTCAAAATGTCGGCTGCAGCTACAGGTTGGCAGCAAGGTTATTAGTAATGGCAGTGTGCAGTATATGTTGACTGGAATACTGTGCATATGCATAACAGAGAATTAGCATTTCATAGCCATAGCATTGTCAGTGGACAAGGTTTGCGGGATGCAAGCCAACATGCTTTGGTTTGCTTTTCTGATCCACTATCCTCTGCACAGTGGATATATGAGAGCGAGGGTCAGAGCACAATGTCCTGAGGACGTAGCAGGTTCCTGCATGCAGCACTACATGCTCTGTAAGAGCAGCTGCACTGTATACGAAAAGAAAAAAGAAACTGCGGTTTGGATCGTAGCCGTTCTTCTCCCATCACCCGACATTTACATTACCAACGCCGCAACTGGCAACAGTTTAGTTGGTGATCTGGTTGTGTGACGCCATAGCGGCTGACGTAGCCTCGAGCTGCTAGCCTCAAGCAGGCTACAGAGGTCTCGTAAGCTCAGCTCTTTCCGACTCCACACCCCCACATATTTTCAACTTCAAACACTATTTATCTGATTTTTACAGCTTTTTTTTCCCCACACACTTCGATGTGTAAAATCAGTGGAGCTGCCCTTTAAGATGGACAAAGATGACCTAACATTTTAATGAGCAGTGAAGGCAGCCCGACGAATTTGGCTCCAAAAACCTTATGTGAGGCTAAGCCTAAACTCTCCAGAGGGATCTGTTTCCATGGCAACGTACTGAAATCTCTTTCCTGAAACTGATTTTCCTGAAAATAAGCATGACTTTCTGAAATGAGTCTGTTTTACTGTTAATATTGCTTCATAAAACACCACGCTGGTTTAACGGCACACTTGACTTACTGCTTTTAAAATCTCACATAAACACAGAATAAAACCAGCCCAGGGCGGTTGGTGTAGTGGTTAGCACTGTCGCCTCACAGCAAGAAGGTACCGGGTTCGATTCCCGGCCCGGGGCCTTTCTGTGTGGAGTTTGCATGTTCTCCTCATGTCTGTGTGGGTTCTCTCTGGTACTCTGGCTTCCTCCCACCATCCAAAAACATTAGGGGATTAGGTTAATTGGTAAATTTAAATTGACCGTAGGTGTGAGTGGTTGTCTGTCTCTCTATGTGTCCTGTGATGAACTGGACACTTGTCCAGGGTGTACTCTGTCTTTCACCCTAAGACAGCTGGGATAGGCTCCAGCCCCCCATGACCCTATGAGAGGATAAGAGGGAGAAAATGGATGGATGGATGGAAAATCAGCCCAGCTTCATTCAACACGCTTCAATAGTTAGGAAACTTAGGCTGAGGCAAATTAGGCTAGCAGGTTACTTCATTGCTGCTGACGGCTGAATCCTGTCAGCGGCTGAGTGCAGAACATGTGTTACCATGGCGTCGGCTCACCTCTGTCACCTGCGTGTGCGTTCTCAGGGTTGAGTGTGTCCAGCAGGTGGATGGAGCTGGTGGGTCTGGTTTTGCTGCGGTCCTCCTGTTGATGGTCTGCTGAGCTCAGGCCGTTCTCGTACAGCTGGCTCTCACCGTGCCGCAGATGCCAGGTCAGACCTAACAGGTGGACCGCTACACACAGTGACAGCAGAGGGAGGGGAAAAAGCAGATAGATACGATCATCATTCAAGGCATGCAGAGAGGTGTGTCTGAATCTTCTTTAAAGCCCATCTCAGAGTTTTCACTCAGTTTATGTGCTTATTAGTATTAGCTTATTAGCAGTGGACAATTAGCAAACATAAACAGGCCTGATATCTGCACGAAAACACGTCCATGTACGAGTGCAGGACGTGGCAGGGGTGGGTAATTAAGGCAGATCTTCAGAGCCCGAGCCCAGGGCTGATATTAAAGCGCTAACGCAGTCTTTTATGCATGACTAATGATGCTTTGAAAGCTGCTGCCGATTCACAATCCATATGGGCCTTTTAAACAACAAAGGGTATGGGAGGATGGGAGGATACTGGATTTCCCCTCCCACTCATAAAACTGTTTACTAGGACAACAATCCAGCACGCTGTTAAATAAAAGAGAAAAAAACAGCTAACACCTGGCCATTAAGGAAATTAATTAGCGCCTTGCGAGGCTGTCAATAAAGCGTTCAGTGAAACATTCACCTTCCTCTGACCAATCACCAGGTTCCATTAATGTGAGATTGTTCTCCCAACACTGCTTTGTTTTGTGTTTTTTAACTTAAGAAAGAATCTAAAAAAGGTAATGTCCCTTTTGCTGATGTGAAGAACAAAGCAAATGAAATAAATCATTGCAAGGTTTTTTCTCCTCTGACACATTCAGAACATCAAACAAAAGCAAAGGCTCAAATCACAAAGTTACTATGCGCCGGTGGCAGGAGGAGGACGGCTGCTGAATGCAGATCAAGGTAGGGAACTTCTAACGACTTCAAACATCCTCGCTGTCTGTCTTCTGTCTGCAGATTGCCGACACCCACAAAAAAAAGCACTTGACACACACACTTGCTAGCGTTCGCACAAAATGGCTGCTTAGAAAAACAATACACAATTATACAGCGCGACCGACACGATCACACAGGTAGTGATGCCTCAAACTGTGTGTGAAGAAATGTACCTGCCAGCTTCATGTATGCACACATCAGCACACACCAACACGCTTGATCCCCAGCTGATTAGGAATACCTAATTAAAACTCCAAACAGTTCAAAGCCATTTGCAGCGACTTTATGGTGCAGAAGAAGCACGGGTGGGATGCCGCGCTCCACTCTGGCATCTATGGGGATCAGCAGAATTATACATTTCGACTTGTGACTATCCACTGTTGGTTTAGCTATCTCCTCATGCACAATATGAGCTCCTCTAAGCAGAGCACTGACGATTACCGAGGCCATGAGGGAGACGTCATGCATCATTTAGTTCAGACTAATTGAACTGTCAGCCTGTGACGAGACCAGACATGGACACGCTCACACTCCTCACATCACTGTGAAGTTCTCTCCCCTTTTACTGTTTTCAGAGTTTCATTTTTTAAAGATGCCGTGTGGGGGATTTTCTCATTAACGTGTCGCTGTGAAATTAGCTGTGATGACTTATTCTGGTAATGGAAAGGGAAAAAAGTGACAAACAGAAACCCAAGTGATCTGCCTTGTACGTTTAATTTCATGGCCTTGGTCTGCTTTTTCCCTCCTGGTTGTCTGCTACTGTAAGTGCTTTGTCTTCGGTGGAAGAAAAAGCAGTGAGAGGAGAGAAATGCACAGAAAAACATTTTGATGATAGTCTGAATCACTTTCTATTAAATAATGATAGATTTGGAGATGATACTGCTGAGATTCCCTTTAAACTACAGCCATTATCATTCTCCTCTGCTAGAGGTAGAGAAAGTGCACATCTCCTCCAGGTACTGTATGTCTGCACTGTCCACCACTGTAGCGTTTGATTGAAAGAATACAAACCATAACTGCCTGCTTTCCATACTGCAAGCGCATCACGCAAAAGCTCTCATTATAACCTGCTGTCTGCGCTGCGACTTTTATGAGTCATGTCTATATTTTCCTGAGGTTGATGCCCAATCAAAAGGCACTGAATAAATATATTTATCTGTCTATATTGGAGTAGTGCTGCCTGGCTCTGTCCAGGTTTAGTCATCCCACAGATTCACTTATGTCCAGCAGCTGTGAAGAAAGACACAGGACCCTCTTGGGGACAGAGGAGTGTTTTTGCAGTTTTTATTCATGAGCAAACTGTAACCTGAACAGAACATTTACAGCCACTAGACAGCTTCACTGCCAACCTGTCCTGTCTGCCAGGAGCGCACACTGCAAATTATTTCACAGGTTAGCTTATCTGGTTTTAAGATAAAATAAGACTCTTATGTTAAGTGTTCAACTTACACTGTAATCTTAAATCAAGCACAACCTTATTTTTTTGTTGCAGGGAATCTTAAAATGAGATAAATAACTGTTAAAATTACATGTTGTGTCCACATTGTTTTAAGATTCAGTAAGAAACTCAAGTTGCTTGAGTCAAGGGTCACACTTGCTTGTGTTTAGTGTATTTAACATATTTTGAGTTTTTAAAAACTTAAATTTGAAGTAATCTCATCTTAAACCAGCATTTTCTGCTTATATTTACTGTAGTATATTTGACGTCGTTAACAAGTTAAATTTGAAGTAATCTCATCTTAAAGCAGCATTTTCTGCTTATGTTCTGCTTATATTTACTGTAGTATATTTGACGTCGTTAACAAGTTAAATTTGAAGTAATCTCATCTTAAAGCAGCATTTTCTGCTTGTTTTCTGCATATATTTGTTTATTTTGCTTACGTTGGGTGTGTCAAAAGTTAGATTTTGACTGCTTATCTCAAGGGGGTGGCTGTAGCTCAGTTAGTAGAGTGGTCATGGGTTCAATCCTCCTCCTGCCTAAGTGTCGCTGAGCCAGACACTGAACCTGTTGTTCCTTACATGGCACCACTGCTCCCTGAGGGGTTAAATGGACACATTCTGTGTATCTGACAAATAAAGCTGTTTTTTTGGTGGTGATCGGATCCGATTCAACGTCACCACCAAAATGAATCAGTTTTAAGTTCCGGCCAATTCTGAAAATTTCGTAAAAACCGTCCATAACTTTTTGAGTTACTTTGCAAATTGACAAACAAACAAACAAACAAGCCCCAGTGAAAACATAACCTCCTTGGCGGTGGAGATAACTTTAAATAAAAAGTCGTCGTCGCCGCCGCCTTGGTGGAGGTGGAGTGCTTTTCTAGTTATTATTAAAAGCAGCATTTTCTGCTTATTTTAAGCCTTCTAAATAGATCTCATTTCTAAATTTAACAATCTTAATTTGAGAAATCTTGTTAAGTGAAATTATCTTGCTGCATGGACAGATCATTTCACTTGTTTTGAGGACCTTTTTCCTCAGATGTAGTGTTTTTATCTTGATTTGAGACACCTCTTTTTTGCAGTGCAGCTACCTTCCATGTCTTCCTCTCAGCCTCAACGGGCCATGATCACATGCAGCAGAGCTGATGGTAAAACAAACTAAGAACAGCAGGTTTGTCTCAGGAACAATGCCTAATCCCTCGCAGAAACAAGAATCCCCATAAAAGTAGTGAGATGTCTGCAGTCACTGACAGTCAATAAAATATGTTTCCAAAAAGTGTGAATCTCTGGAACAAGAAGAGCTCCTTGAGGCATGCAGTCATAAAAGAGCAGAAAAATATTAGACTGATGGGTCCGGCAGGATGCCAGATTAGCCGTGGACAGACAGACGGATGCACACGCACACAATCTCCTCCCAGGCTTTTGCCCAGCGGAGATAATTAAACATGAAATATAGTGTTACATCTACAAATGTAGGTTTGTATGCATCACCACTGTTTGTACTGCATTATATGAGGCAGTGGAGTGGAACAAGCTATCATAGTTTCATAAATTAGTCTGTAAGTGTGCTCAGTGAGGGATGACAAGTCATTCAGATACCTTTAGCACTGGCACCATTCAGTCGCTCATGTTTCATTGTCTCCTCATTTCCTCTCATCTGGATTGCTTTTCTTTCCCCTCGTCTTCCTGTACCCCCCCACCACCACCAGCACCACCAGCAGCACCACCATCACACCAAGTGTTAGCCACTCCAGCAATGACTTCTCCTCCTCACCACTCCATGCCTCCTCAGAAGCCCCTCAGACTCTACTCCTCCTGCTCATCAGCCTCCCTCTCACTGTCTTGTTTCATGGCTGTTGACCTTTTGCTATAGCACACTTAGCATCTAGGGCCGCAGAGCACACACACAGAAGTGAGGAGGGATAAGGACCTGGGAGCATGATGAGAAGAGGATGCCGAGAGCAGAGAAGTTTGTCTGAGCTGCTGTCCTCACAGCAATATTAAGAGCGGTGACGGCATGTTTGTTGTTCTTCACTTGACCAAGTTAATTCTGGGCATTTACAAACTGAGTACTTATGGTGCTACAGGCAAGGACAGGACTAGGGCTTCACTTTGGAGTTACAGTTAAAGTGGAAGTGGTTTTTGACATCCAGCAACCTGCGACCAGGAGTCAGTGGCTGGATGTGGATGTAGCTGCCAGTTGGAGTTGTTCCCGGGCTTGGATGGGCTTCCAACTCTCATGGATGCAGCAGCACAAAAGATGAGCAACTGTTGAGTGAGAAGGATCAACCGTAGTTACTAAATGAATGTAACTCAAGGTCCACTGACTGTAACAGCTTTTCACAGGTGAGAGAAAGCGTTAGCTCAGTTGACATGAAAGATACTGCTGACAAATTAGTGACTTTGGACTCATTTTTTCAAATGAGTAACTATATCTGGAAAGAAATTAATTACAACTGCCAAGTTCCCAAGAATCTTGGATGCCACTGACTGGCTTCATTTAGCAATGGCAGCTGAGGATCATGGGTGTTGTAGTATTTAGAGCCACATCAGAATCATCAGAGGAAAAACAGCAGGGTTTTTCTCAATTGAAATAAATTTAAAAAACATGCTGTTGAAAAACATTTTTTCTTTTTTAAAAATTGCCAAAATTGCATTTATCCTCAGAAAAATTACTGCTGGATTTCAGACCGTCCTTGAACACATCATGCGAGACGAGGAAAAGCAGCCAAACCAAAGCTTCAAATTTTCATCATGAACCATAATCCCTTTATTCTGCATGTTGAATTTCAAATTTTTGACCAAAACAAACAGATTGCACTAACCAGATCCTGTTTATATTTGACATTATATACTGTATTTACATTATATTCTGCATGACTCAGGCATGAAAAACTTGTCATGTGACAAAAACTTCCACCAAACTGAGAAGAGGTCAGGAGAAGTTTTAAAAGGTGAGCAGTTAAATATGTGAAACGTGGAGTTTGTGACACTTGTGGAAAATAATAGCGCATATATATATATATATATATATATATATATATATATATATATATATATATATATATATATATATATATATATATATATATATATATGTTGCATCATAACTGTGTTATACCATAGAATTTGTGTCTTATTTAATTTCAGACTATCACTTAGAAAATTTACACTATGATAGAGGGTCTTTTCTTAGAAATTATGTCTTATTTATAGAAATCTTATCGAGACATTTTCACTTGGTCCATTGGCAGATTTTTTGCTGAAATTAAGCGCATAGCCATACATTTAATACATTTTTTTTTTTTTTTTGCAGTGGATATAGGTGGATGACTTTCTAGCTCTGTGAAAACAAGTAAAATGTGACAGGAGCCATAAAAAGGTCATATAACAGTTGCGGGGTGCAGAAACTGGTGATAGCAACAAAATATAGTGGTGGTTTTTGTTTTTGGCCTAAAATATGTATTGGTCAGCTTATGACATGAGAGCAGACAGGAAGTCAGAGGAGAAAGAAGACATAACTAACAAGTCCCCAGATGAAGCTGAAGTGAGGACGTTGCAGTTCTGTGGCCACCCCTGCGCCTGGCGTTAGAGCATCATTAAAAGATCATCTGAAACGAGAACACTGCAGTAGAAATATAGCTCCAAAATTGGCAGTTGCACTAACTTCTTCACTCTGGTGGGTATCGGCTTTAATACATTTTTGATCCTTGGCGTGGGCACATGAAATGCACACATACTCACAGACTCACGCTTCATCACAGCATGCAGTCAGTTATGCGAGCAGCATGTGCTCAGCACGA
The DNA here is from genome assembly GCA_029721515.1 of Synanceia verrucosa. Lineage (NCBI taxonomy): Eukaryota > Metazoa > Chordata > Actinopteri > Perciformes > Synanceiidae > Synanceia > Synanceia verrucosa. Next base: position 25,309,532 of record CM056553.1, read on the forward strand.
ACCTTCACTCTCGCTCTCTTTTTCTCCCATCTGTCTATCCATCTCTCTCCAGCGTCCATCTTTTCCTCCTGCACTCTCGCTAAAGCGCACACGGAGAGTCCAGTCATTATAACGGGAGCAGCAGCACAGTGGCGACAGCGAGCAGCAGTGCGGAGAGCTAACAAGCCCAGGCCCTCACGCACATGAATCATTTATCAGTGTGACAGTGAGATGACGGTCAGAGGTAATAGGACCATGCAGCTGTGAGGGGCTTCTGTACTGTAGCTTCACTGTCGGCCACCCCGCCGAGATGTGCGTGGAAAATGTGGCAGGCTGAAGAGAGCGGCGCCGGGTGGAGGAGCGACCGAGCCAGTTAAGTAGTCGCAGAAAGAGGTGCCTGATGTAGTTTTTTTCCCCCCCAGCTACCAGTGAGAGAAATAACAGAACAGAAGAATGGTGGAAATGTGTGGATAAAGTTAGCAAGGCCGCTGAGATAACAACCTCTCCATTACAGCTCTTGCTCCTGAACAGCTGGAACGCAGAGACGTGATGTGTAGGTGGCATATCTTTACAGTGACTGCAATGAATGGCAACCCTGAACTGCTAAATTCTCTCTCCTCTATTCTCTCCCAACACATAGGCAGGTTTGTATAAAAACACACTACTGGAGCTGATAGAAGCAGAGATAATGCTAGCTTGCAGTTGCTGCTATTGCTGTTGTTGGGCATGTGTGTGTGTGTGTGTGTGTGTGTGTGTGTCTGCAGATTAGAAAGAAATGATTGTGGGCTCCAGTGATGATTAGATTTCACACTCGTGGTGGGAGAGAGAGGAGGAGATGGAGAGAGAGGATTGTGTGTGTGCACTCCTGTTTAATGCCTGTGTTACACTGCTGCTGCCTGGGCTGGCCTGCAGGACACAATGGAGGGGATTGACTGTGAATATACTGTCTTATCGATAACCATTACAGCCAAGGTAGCACTGCAGTCCGTTAAAAATGATTTATCAATACTTTCGCACAAACAGAAACACACCCTGGCTTGATTTCCCCCCCCCCCACCCCCAATTTGACAACCACAGACTGCAACCGGCTTTGACCCGGCAGCAAACGCTTTCAAGAGCATCAAACATTTGATTTAGTGTGTAGTTTAGCATGTACAGTAAAAGCAATTTTTCATCCAAGTTCTGCATGGCTGTGCCAGCCGCTAGCTAAGCCACGACTTCTGAGGGATGGGAGAAAAGGAAAAGGCAGAGGGGAGGAAGGAAGAAGGGCAGAGGGAGATAAAAGACACAGGGAGGTGGAGAAGCAGAGAGGGGAGTAAGAAAGAAAAAGACAAATGGGGAAAACAAGTGTGAAGGAGAGTGAAGGAGAGGGACTTCAGAGCCAATAAAACAAATGTGTGTCTAAGTCAACGCAGACTGAGAGCCTGGGGGTCCGCCTCGCCGCCTGTCGGCCCTCGCTCCTTCTGACAGACAAGAGGTGTTAAAGTGTTTTTCCTGACTTCCCCTCCACCAGCCCCTTGAAAGCTACTAATACCACTGTCATGACTGCTTAAGTGCGTACGTTTGTGCGCACAAGAGTGTGCGTCTGCTGACATTTGCTTGTGTGAACAGCGGGAAGCGCCTCCCTCAGCAAGGTCTCATCTGGTGTAAACCTGGGGAATTATCATTGGCGTGACCTTGCTAATCCAGAATAGGAAGTCCTGTTTGGTTATAAAAAGGGGATGAAAATGACAGAAAGAGGGATTAAAGGAAGAGCGGAGGTGGCGACACACTTGACACACTCGCATGATGAATGATGAGCACACCAAGTCCAAACAGATCAGAGCTTCCTGCTTCAGCGTGTCTCTGTTGTTCTTTCATTTCTAATCACACCCACTCTCCTTACTGTCAGAGCATCCCCCCTCAACTCTGCCTGTCTGTATGTCTGCTGGTCTGGGCCTTTTCTGAAAGCTGAGTCACATTACAAACAGACAGAAAAGTGTTAAATGAGCAGGGGAGCGGCGCCATGTTAGATTCACCATCAACCGCCACTTAGAGCTGAAGCACTGCAGGAAAAACAGTGGCTAACAGCCACATACAGTACACAGCTTCATCCTTGAGTTTGTGCGTGGGTGTGTGACTGCATTAGTGCGAGTATCATAGAGAGGACGAGAAAGAAAAAAGTGAGTGTGTGAGCTGACGTGCACGTCCACCAGCAGCATGTGGTTGCCTGTTGAACTATTGGAGCTGTTGAGGCTATTTCACTGCGGCTTCTCTGACCTTCTGGAGACATTTTACCAAAGGGCTCTGTATCGCTATTCACAGCTCTCTGAGCAGACTCCATCTGGCCATTTAAAGCAATTTTACCAAAGGCTCCTGTAGCTGTTAGGGCAGTTTTAGCAAAGGCCAGCAGGTTTCTTGGAGCTGAATCAGACGACCAAAATAGAGGACTGAAAACAAAGAGAAACTGGACCAATCAATACAAACCCCAATGAGGCATGAAGCAGCTGGCTGAAAGAAGCTGTGGGTGAGGAGCGCTCACAATAAAAACTCCTGCGTGCACACACTTACTCACACATTGGGACGCAGACACCTATGTGTGCAAGGCTCACTGTTTTTTTATGCTAAATTTCAGTTTCAACCAATTTCCACCTTAAATTTCTGTCCTCATGCACCCAGAATAGGTTATTTCACTGTTTAGTTCACAGGCAACAAGATCTGAAAATGTATCCAGAGAAACATGATGGGAGAAGTACAAAGTGAAAAAAACATGAAAAATAAAACACAACTCTATTTGAAATTTAAAATACTTTTTTTTCTTGAAAACTAGTGACTGAATATAGTGAGTATCTCTATTAATACAGCCTGTGTGTTTAGGAGCACAAAGACATTCCTGGATCTAACCTCTTCATTTCAGCGTCAGAGTGCACCAGATTCATGCATTTTTAATTTTAGAAGTGTAGGCTACTAAACATCCTTTCTAAACAGTCTTCATGTCAAAATAATAGTGATTAGGATTTCTGCCATAAAACACACACTGGCACAAATGCAGGCACACACAAAAGGTGAAAGCCGTGCCAGCATGAGCTATAATTATGGAGCAGATTGAAAACATCCATTGAGACAAACAGAATAAGGCCAGAGTACTGGTGTACAGTGATTGAGTCCACACTGAACTGTGCAGAGCCAATGTGCTCCTAGCAGACAGGGTCGCAGTTTCCAGCTCCACTGGAAACAAGTTGCAGCAGCCAATCTCCCCCACACAGCATTGCTAATTGGTTGCCAGACGCTCTCCTTGACAGAGCGGCACAATGAAGAGACTCACCGCTGATCCCAGGCAAACGGGCAACCACCTGTTCAAAATAGGTCATGTTTCATTAGGACCAGCTTCATCCTGACAGCCATCACCACGTTCAGCTGCCCCTCTGACTTTATGGCCTCCTGCCACCTCGTGCTCTCAGAGCTGACTGCAAGCCCACCATCTGAGGGCTTCATTTTGTGCTCTTTACCACCTACAGCACCTATAGTTTCAGGAACTGATGTCAGTCCGTGTTCATTTTCCCTGACTAAGCGCAGCCATCACACAGTACAGTACAGTATGAGTGTGCGACGGCCTGCAGATTGTGCTGTGTGATTGCAGACGGGCCACGGCTCAGTCTGAATAAAAGGAGCAGATCTTCAGCAGAGTGAATCAGCACATTTGAGCTTTTTCCAATTTACTGCAGACTCAGACTATGCTTTTATATCGGGCATGTCTTTTCTTCCACATGGATTCAAAGTCTCTTCCTTCCCATCAGTAGCAAAAAATCAGGCCAAGGAGTTGTACACAGCATCTTTTTGTCGTCCTTAATTACTTATGAAAAATGAGCGTGATGAAACAAACAGCCACACCAGTGCTATTTCTGGCACTACTTTTCAACCAGGTTCATAACAGCTACAGAACATAAATCCTGGTTTACTGTCAGTGCCTGTGGCTCAAAAAGGAAATGGTCCACTGGAACCACCAATATTCTTGTTTTTCCAGCTCTGTTCAGTCTCACTGCTGTAGTTTGTGTGTTTACTAAAAATGCTAGAATGACAGCCAGGAGCTACATGGTGAGTGAGAAGCTTCCCTTAGGCCTGACAGTCCATGATGAGGAATATGACAATATATACTGGAGACCAAATACATTAATCTACAGTAAGAGATTCAGTTGGACCACTGTAGCACTGCCTTGAAACAACAACAACAACAGAAACACTGGAGAGCCAGAATGGGCAGGAATACTATTTATTTTTTAAATAAAAATGGAATGAAATGGAGTCAGCTATCAATAAAACAGCAAAGTCATTTTCTTTAACCTGTAGAGGCATGTTGTTGAGCAGACAATGGTTCCAGTATAAAGTGGAACGACCATCTGAACACATTATCACTTTTTAAACAAATTTCCCACTATAAACTCAGCCTCCAGCCGCCCTCACATTTTACACTCCCCCACTCTTCTCTACAACTTTGTTGCTATTTCTGCAAAATTTTTAGAGCCCTTAAGCAATTAAAAAAAAACAAGCCTGTGCAACAAATGTAGCAACTCTTTGAGCAGGTACCAGCATCAACATCAGCATCAGCACCAGCCTTAGCATCAGCATCAGCACCAGCCTTAGCACCAGCCTTAGCCTTAGCATCAGCATCAGCACCAGCCTTAGCATCAGCATCAGCACCAGCCTTAGCACCAGCCTTAGCATCAGCATCAGCACCAGCCTTAGCATCAGCATCAGCACCAGCATCAGCACCAGCCTTAGCATCAGCATCAGCATCAGCACCAGCCTTAGCATCAGCATCAGCCTTAGCATCAGCATCAGCACCAGCCTTAGCATCAGCATCAGCCTTAGCATCAGCACCAGCATCAGCACCAGCCTTAGCATCAGCATCAGCACCAGCCTTAGCATCAGCATCAGCCTTAGCATCAGCATCAGCATCAGCACCAGCATCAGCACCAGCCTTAGCATCAGCATCAGCACCAGCCTTAGCATCAGCATCAGCACCAGCATCAGCACCAGCCTTAGCATCAGCATCAGCCTTAGCATCAGCATCAGCACCAGCATCAGCACCAGCCTTAGCATCAGCATCAGCACCAGCCTTAGCATCAGCATCAGCACCAGCATCAGCACCAGCCTTAGCATCAGCACCAGCATCAGCACCAGCATCAGCACCAGCCTTAGCATCAGCACCAGCATCAGCATCAGCATCAGCATTAGGCTTAGCATCAGCAGCAGTACCAGCACCAGCACCAGCATCAGCATCAGCATCAGCACCAGCATCTTGCACCAGCCTTAGCATCAGCATCAGCACCAGCCTTAGCATCAGCACCAGCATCAGCACCAGCCTTAGCATCAGCACCAGCATCAGCACCAGCACCAGCATCAGCACCAGCATCAGCACCAGCCTTAGCACCAGCCTTAGCCTTAGCATCAGCATCAGCACCAGCCTTAGCATCAGCATCAACACCAGCCTTAGCACCAGCCTTAGCATCAGCATCAGCACCAGCCTTAGCATCAGCATCAGCACCAGCATCAGCACCAGCCTTAGCATCAGCATCAGCATCAGCACCAGCCTTAGCATCAGCATCAGCCTTAGCATCAGCATCAGCACCAGCCTTAGCATCAGCATCAGCCTTAGCATCAGCACCAGCATCAGCACCAGCCTTAGCATCAGCATCAGCACCAGCCTTAGCATCAGCATCAGCACCAGCATCAGCACCAGCCTTAGCATCAGCATCAGCACCAGCCTTAGCATCAGCATCAGCACCAGCATCAGCACCAGCCTTAGCATCAGCATCAGCCTTAGCATCAGCATCAGCACCAGCATCAGCACCAGCCTTAGCATCAGCATCAGCACCAGCCTTAGCATCAGCATCAGCACCAGCATCAGCACCAGCCTTAGCATCAGCATCAGCACCAGCATCAGCACCAGCCTTAGCATCAGCACCAGCATCAGCATCAGCATCAGCATTAGGCTTAGCATCAGCAGCAGTACCAGCACCAGCACCAGCATCAGCATCAGCATCAGCACCAGCATCAGCACCAGCATCAGCACCAGCCTTAGCATCAGCATCAGCACCAGCCTTAGCATCAGCACCAGCATCAGCACCAGCCTTAGCATCAGCACCAGCCTTAGCATCAGCATCAGCATTAGGCTTAGCATCAGCAGCAGTACCAGCACCAGCATCAGCATCAGCACCAGCATCAGCACCAGCCTTAGCATCAGCACCAGCCTTAGCATCAGCACCAGCATCAGCATCAGCATCAGCACCAGCATCAGCATTAGGCTTAGCATCAGCAGCAGTACCAGCAGCAGTACCAGCACCAGCATCAGCACCAGCATCAGCACCAGCCTTAGCATCAGCACCAGCCTTAGCATCAGCACCAGCATCAGCATCAGCATCAGTACCAGCACCAGCACCAGCTCCAGCATCAGCACCAGCATCAGCCTTAGCATCAGCATCAGCCTTAGCATCAGCATCAGCACCAGCTCCAGCATCAGCACCAGCATCAGCACCAGCACCAGCACCAGCACCAGCTCCAGCATCAGCACCAGCGTCAGCATCAGCATCAGCATCAGCCTTAGCATCAGCATCAGCACCAGCTCCAGCATCAGCACCAGCATCAGCATCAGCATCAGCCTTAGCATCAGCATCAGCACCAGCACCAGCACCAGCCTTAGCATCAGCACCAGCATCAGCATCAGCATTAGGCTTAGCATCAGCAGCAGTACCAGCACCAGCACCAGCATCAGCATCAGCATCAGCACCAGCATCAGCACCAGCACCAGCATCAGCACCAGCCTTAGCATCAGCATCAGCACCAGCCTTAGCATCAGCACCAGCATCAGCACCAGCCTTAGCATCAGCACCAGCCTTAGCATCAGCATCAGCATTAGGCTTAGCATCAGCAGCAGTACCAGCACCAGCATCAGCATCAGCACCAGCATCAGCACCAGCCTTAGCATCAGCACCAGCCTTAGCATCAGCACCAGCATCAGCATCAGCATCAGCACCAGCATCAGCATTAGGCTTAGCATCAGCAGCAGTACCAGCAGCAGTACCAGCACCAGCATCAGCACCAGCATCAGCACCAGCCTTAGCATCAGCACCAGCCTTAGCATCAGCACCAGCATCAGCATCAGCATCAGTACCAGCACCAGCACCAGCTCCAGCATCAGCACCAGCATCAGCATCAGCATCAGCATCAGCCTTAGCATCAGCATCAGCCTTAGCATCAGCATCAGCACCAGCTCCAGCATCAGCACCAGCACCAGCATCAGCACCAGCACCAGCACCAGCACCAGCTCCAGCATCAGCACCAGCATCAGCATCAGCATCAGCATCAGCCTTAGCATCAGCATCAGCACCAGCTCCAGCATCAGCACCAGCATCAGCATCAGCATCAGCCTTAGCATCAGCATCAGCACCAGCACCAGCACCAGCTCCAGCACCAGCACCAGCATCAGCCTTAGCATCAGCATCAGCACCAGCATCAGCATCAGCACCAGCATCAGCATCAGTACCAGCATCAGCCTTAGCGTCAGCATCAGCATCAGCCTTAGCATCAGTATCAGCACCAGCATCAGCACCAGCATCAGCACCAGCATCAGCATCAGTACCAGCATCAGCCTTAGCGTCAGCATCAGCATCAGCCTTAGCATCAGTATCAGCACCAGCATCAGCACCAGCACTGGCACCACCATCAGCACCAGCTCCAGCATCAGCATCAGCCTTAGAATCAGCACCAGCAGCAGCAGCATCAGCCACCCAGCTCCTCCCTCAAATACTTCCATCAGCCAGCAATGGTTTGACAGGTCAGGTTCAGTCAACAGGAAAACAACAACAGTGACCTGTTTCCCTCACATCACACCACACTGAGGGGCTTTCTCAGCTAATTAGAGCCAATTAAAGACTAATTCTTTCTTTTGTGTTCCCTCTCGCGTTCCTGCCCAGGTCCGGTTTGGTGCCTCAGCTTCTCATCTGTTCTCTGACACAAACATTTCCCTCCTTTGTTTCAGTTTCTCTCTTCTCCTTTATTTTTATTTCCTAGCAGTCTTTAATTTGAGATAACTGTGATGAACAAAGTTGAAGCTAAAATTGACACAAAATGGCATTAAACACATCACTGCATGATTAAACTCGATGAAAACTAAAAGAGTGCAGGTGATAATAATAATAATCCAACAGTTTTATATAACGCTTTTCATAAAAGACTCTTTACAAAGAAAAACACATAAACAGAAGAAACAGGAGAGATTTTACTGCAGGTTGAATTCTTGTTTAAAGAGGTAAGTTTTAACTGTTTTTTGAATGGCTGCAGTGAGTTGGATGCAGGATGTGGGGGGAGAGAGTTCCAGAGATAGGATGCTTGGATTTAGAGATGGGAGTGAGGAGGCTGGAGATTTTGTAGGTGAGTGGAGGGGAGACCATAAAGGAGTTAATAATGGAGCTGGGAGGAAATGAAGGTGTGGATCAGAGTTTCAACAGCAGATTATTGAGGGTGGATGAAGGCAGGTGATGTTGTGGAGGTGGAAGAAGGCTGTTTTGGTGATTTGGAAGGAGAGGGTGGGGTCATGTCATTCCCTCTCATTTCAGAGTTTTACTTCCTGCCCTCCTGTGTTCCTACGTCTGTGATTGTTGGCCCCACCCAAATTGTTTCCAGCTGTTTCCCATTTCCTCCTGTATAAATGGTCTCGTCTCCACTCATCCTGTGCGAGTTCGTCTTGTCTGTCGTCCCAGTCGTGTACCCGTTTCCTGATTGTCCTGTCTCAAGTCTCAAGCTGCGTTGCCAAGTTTTTCCTCTGATCCAGAGTGCTTTTGTTTCTAGTTTTCAGCCACTAGTGTCGTGAGCTTCTTTTTACTTTTCTCTAGTTCAGAGCACCTTAAGTTTTCAGCATTTATGTTGTAGTGATTTTACTAGTCAGTAGTGGCCCTGTTTTTTCATTTTCTTAGTTGAGGATTTTGGTTTTCTAGAATTATTTAGAAATTATTATATTATAGTTTTTGTTTTCATTTCAGTTAGAGTACAGTGGGGTTTCTGGTGCAGTTGCCTTCTTGTGTGCAGGCTTGAGTGCCAATGCTTCCACCTGCCTTGCATCTACAAATAAAGACTTTTGTTTTGAAACTCCCGGTCTTGAGTCCCAGAAATGGAACTGTCACAGGGGAAGAAGAATTTGGGACCAATGACAATGTCAGATTAATTGAGCCATTGAGTTTGAGGAGGTTGGTGGTAATCCCTGATGTGAGGGTGGAGGCTGTGACAGGGGTGATTTTTTTCTTGATAAGTAGAGTAGTGTGTCATCGTCGTATTGTAGCAGTGAAATTGGAGTCCATGGTGATGTAGTTAAAAGGCGGCCAATTATTTTGTTCTTGACTTCTAAATCAGTCACCTATTTATATTTTCAAATGCTGGTTTATTTACTACATGAATAACTGATAAACCTGAAAGTGAAGACAAAACTATTGAGCACAGTTTTTTTTAGCACCACCTTCAACATTGTTTGTTTCCATATCCAACAGGTTAAATATGATCATAAATCAGATTATTTACTGTGTGTATAGCCAATAGGTGGATTGTGTTTGGCTGCCATTAGCACAGTGATGGTGACAGCAGGCTGCAGCAAACACTTTACATCATAACCTCGAGTGACTGTCAGCAGATGCAGCAGCTGAGAAGAGTGACAACGTCCCATCGTGTTACATCTGTACTGTCTGTGGTGCTCTCACAATAAATAAGCTCATTTAATATCATTTGCAAAATGCTACTTTGGGCTCTAGCATTTTAATTGTCACCTTTCCATCTGGAAGTTGTGGTTTACTGTCGACAGGAGCACAGAAACAGACAGGACCTCATGCAGCGTTCCTGTTGTTTCCTGAGTTAGAGACAGGAAATGGATGATGAAAAAAAGAAAGAATCCTGTCCAACAATGATGCCCCAAGGTTTCACAAACTGTTTATAGCTGTACTTATTGTTGTTAAATGCGAGAGGATGTCTTCTTGTAATGTATGGTTGGAATAATGTGCTCCTGAGCTCCCAGTTGTATTTTCTCAACTTGTTAGCACAGGGCGGTCAACACCACAGAACAGAGCAAGCACTTAATTCATGATAAGCTTTAATCAGCCTGGTGCTCTGAGATCGACCAGGCTGGGCGAGGACGTCTGGAGGAGAAATCAGCTTAAGTCCTCTTATTCACTTCTAGGCACCCAAACACATTGTTTGGTATAGAATATTTTCATAATCTATTAATATGTTTAAGAAATTAATCAAATGTTTCGGAATGTAGAAAAACAAGTCTTTCAGATTCTCAACACCGACAGACTAAACCAAAAAGGCATTCAAGCTACCATGCTAATGTAGTGGTTTTAAATTAATACTTGAAGTACTCCATGTTCAGATGTATTTATCTATTGTGTTCTCCTGGTTGTACAGTATGTGGGTGTGCATGAGTGAGGGACTCGTTTTTTAACTCTTTTTTTATTTTATACACAAACAGAGAATGTGCAATTATACAATAAACAAACAATAAACATCCAACAGAACAAACAAAAGAAATATACATATATGCATATATAGATAGGGGTATTAGTAAATCATATATTTGTTTTTAATAAAAACAAGATTTGCTGCAGCTTCCAAAATGGACGCATGCGTTGTTTCATACTCTCATAAACTTCATATCTCTGACATTTGAAGGCAACACCTGCAGCTCTGCAGATTCACTGATAACAGAAATAATAATCATTAGCTCTAATAAATGCAGCTGCTTGTGAGTTTGGTCAGAGGCTGCTCTGAATTTGACCCCTTTGAATAAATGGCCAACTTTTAAGGCAGATGCTTTGAATTGCCATCAAACTGTGAAAGTGGATTTACTGAGAGAAAAAGCGTGAATGTAATGAACTTAAAGCCACTAACGACTCATTTGGTTCTTTATGGAACCGCCAGGAGCCCTGAAGCAGCGTGTAGTGCACAACAGAACCATAAAAAAGATCTTAGCCTGAAGTGAACACTGTCCACACATGCTGCTTCCCTGCACCTCACACCTTCCTCTCCACACACATTAATCTCCAGGTCAATATTCTGTACCCACCTTCCCATCTGTATCTGTACATCTTTGTTGTTGCAAATAAAACAGATTTAAATCAGTGTAAATTGTCTGTCTCCCTGTGTGTGTGAGCCACTGAAATGGGATTTGGAGGTGATTATTTGATTGCCCGGTGCTTATGACTTGCTCATTTCACCTGCGTCAGAAGCTTCTTCCCTGTTGCCATAGAGACGATCATCTTTCATAACTGACACATCCCGCTCTCTCTCCATATTTGATTTAACAACCGAGGGTTGTAACTGTTTAAAACAGCAAGACATTCATTAATGCAGAAAATACTCTAATTAGCTTTTCTGACAGCCTGATAGAGCAATAGTAGGAAGGGTTTTCAAGCGGAGGCTTAGAATAGAAAATGAGTTACTGGTAGTGTTGTCAGTAGCAATATTCTTTAAGATTACAGATGCAATCTTAATCTGTCCTCTATCTCTCCTTAAACGCCCTGTTCGCTATCATAATGCATGCTCCTTGTATCTGATGGCCGCGTTGTGCTTAATAACAAGCTACGACTGCAGGAGGGAGGGGTACGCTGGGAGATAAACAAATTAACAAAGCTATTGGCGGGCTCCAACACACCGGGGGGTACGGGAGGAGAGGAGAGAGGGCAGTAAAGAAAAACAGGGACGACTGCCTCAGCTAATCACAGCAGGGGGCATGCAGCGAGCCGCAATCACTTAGGCACAGCATTATCTCTGCAATCATGCATCCTCCTGTTATTGTGCTAATTGGAAAACCTTAATTTCAGACATAATATTATTGCCTCATTATTTGCCGGGTTACTTTTCCCGCAAATTAATAAACAAGTCACATAACTTGTACAAAAGAGCTCAAAGGATTGGCAGTGATTTCAGGGAAAACTGGTCCCAAACTGTCAAAAAAGGGAAGATCAGCTGTGTACGATCGATGTCAGATGTGTTTATTATTGAATTATTAAGAGTGGAAGGACCTTGCTGTTAGGCTGGGATCAGCTACCAGCTCTGTTACACTCTGCTGAGCCACAGATCACTCTGGCGAGAAGTACATAAAGTTTTGGCTGAGCGTGGTAATGAGAAGAGATGAAGATTGAGCCAAATGCAGCAACTGCTGTTAAGATGATTTTCACCGGGGAGGAGGAGAAGCCTGAAATGTTGGCACCGCTGTAGGAACCTGTCATGATTTTTATGTAGCAAATGTCTTGATTCAGATATCTGAAATATCTGCAGCATCACACCGAGACAAAACTCATTTCATCTGTATAACCAAGATAATCCAATCATACTGCTTTTTAGTCTGAACAGCTTTTACCCTAACCCTCAGTTTCTGGTTGATTTTTGCTTTGGTCAAAATTGGAAATTCAATTTCTCTGATTTCTTTTTTTTTGCTTTGTAAATGCCAGTCATTCCAAAAAAAAGCGGTATTTTGAAAAAAAACTGGGAATTCGAGGGCTAATATTACATAACACAAAGTAGCAAAGTGAGGATTGTTGGTTTAGATTGGAAATTAAAATTCTCACGTAATTCAAATAATTGACAATGGGGTCTCATATGCATGAATAATAAATAATATCTACAAACTGCCCTGTAAGAACGGTGAATTCTTTTTCTTATTATCATCTCCATGCTAATAAGAATTAATATTCAATTGGACCCTGATTAAATGAGAGACAGACTCAAAATCAATACATATCAGCTCGGCTATTATTTGATGAAGATGAAAAAGCTCAAAAACGGCTGCCTCTTCCTGTGAGCGGTTGTTAATGAATTTGTTAAAATGACTGAATCATTATGTAATGAGAGGAGCTAATCATCTAGTGGCCTGTGTGTCTCGACTTCCCCCCGGACAAAGACATTAAGACCACGACCACTTTAACCTCGCAATTTGAATATCTTTGATTTACAGGCTAACACATCATCTATGCCCACATCCCATATGTCTTGGCACGGTTGCCGCGGCAACATCAACACACAGATCGATCATTGCCAAGCAGGAGTGGAGCATGACACCAATTAAAAGGTGATGTCGTCTCCAAGTCATCACTCACACTCCTCACTAATACACTAATTACCGGGGCCGGGACATTAATGGAATAGCATGGTTCAGCCGGGGGATTAATCTGCATGGATTCACTGGTGTGTGTGTGTGTGTGTGATTAATGTGAACCCCCGCCTGTTCCGCCATGACCTTGAGCACCACCATAGGAGGGAAATGAAGCGGCTGGGTGGAGGGTTGGGATACCTGCTCTGGGGGTGGTGGAGGGAGGCCATGTGCTGAGGTGGAGGGCCGGGCCAAGGTTGAGGATGAGCTGGGGATTGGAGCAATCGGAGGGGATCGATGAATAAATCTGGCATTTTGACCTTGACGCACTCCGATGACAATCCAGACTGTGGGACATCTCCGGGAACTTTTTCAATTTTGAAAGATCCAATGAATTACGGAATCAGCATCACTCCAAAGTTAAACTGTGACCATGAGCGACTGTAGAAATCAGACCTTTTACCAAAGTAAAAGCAGCAATACAGTGACTATTGTGATTGATTGAATACATTAGATAAAGTTAGCTCTTAAGTAAACAAATTACATACTGAAGCACATGCAAAAAGGCCACAAGCACACCTGACTAGATTAATATGAAACATTACATATTGAACATGTTTGTGCATCTGTGGGTGTGTGAGCGAGACGGAAAAACAATGAAGGAGCTAGTGTCTTCTGGATGTGTGTATTCATCACTGAATAATTACCTGTTTTAGTTCGGGACAGCAAATTTACAATTCAGACTGAAGCTCAGAGGGTCACATGTGGAAAACACAACCTGCTGTTTTTACAGCCAACTCCTTCAAAGTAAGAGCACAACATTTTCAGCAGTCCTGCTTTGATCCCCATCGATCCTCTCTTCTGTATTTTTTCCTTTTGTTCCTGTATTATTTTACTCTTTGAAGCCTGCAACACTGTGTGTCTGTGTGTGAGAGAGAGTTTGTTTCTGTATTTTTGTATTGATTCTTTTCTTTAATTAATTAGGCTGTGACTTGACAAGCCTCCCAATTCCCAGGCCCCTCTAGCGATCTGTTTTTGAAATTCAATTCAAATCGGAGCCAGCCAAAATGTGACAACAAAAAGCTACGTGCTCGACGCTGGTCAACTCACCGATGACGTATGTGAGCAGCAGGGCCAGGGTGAGGGTGAGGAGCGACGCCGACAGGGCCGTGCACTTCCAGTTGCAGCAGCGGTGAGGCTTGTTGAAGGTAAACAGTGGTCTGGTCACGCTGCTGCGCGGGAGAGGCCGGGGCGGCGGGGAGTACACGGTCCCAGAGGTCAGGGGGTAACCCTGCCCCGCCCCTGACAGCAGAGCCGACGAACCAGAGCCCTGCTTGAACAGGAAGTGTCTGTGGAGGAAACGATAAGAAAAAACTCTGCAAATGAGCTCCTGTTGCTTTGACTGTAAAACATATCAGGAATACTTTTATTGAGGGAAATTAGGTTATATTACAGTTGCTCCATTTCCAGTCCAAATAGGCCGACATATCAACAAAAAATATAAAATAGAAACAAAATAGAAATGAGAAACAATAAAACTGCATGGGTATATACACAGTGTTAATGGCAGAATAATATAAATATACAAGTCACTGCACATTTGGTCAGCATTGTGCAGTTCAGACATAAATAAATACATGAAGGCTTATTGCTGCTGGAAGGGGTGAAATGAGTCCAAGGGCCAGTTTATTGACTCAGAGGGTCTGAAAAGTCTGACGGCCACAGGCAGCAGTGACTGAGCGTTCCTGAGCTCGAGCAGCACGCCATGCAGTGGGTGGGAGGCAACGTCCACCACATGGTGCATATGCAGTTTACAGCTTTTATGGAGGCAGGTTTTCCAAACCTATGAAAACAATGGGATCCTGATTTCAGACACTGGCAGACAAAAGCACGCCCTCTCATTTATAGGCAGCAATTGTAGCTCGCTAATTAAGCGAGATGCAGGAGTCGGTTCTGGCTGACTGCTTCCAGTTGACTCACTTTAAAAGGAGACTCTATGACAAGGCTCCAAAGTTGCATGTCTGGGAAAAAAAGTCAGCATCCTCACCAGTTGATGTTAAACTACATAAAAGTATTGAGGGTTTTAGAGCTACTTTATTCTAACTATCGTACAAATATGTACATTTTTAGTGGCGGTTAAGATTACGTGAGGATGTGCCAAACTCGCCAAAGTGTTACTTGGTGACGTCACCACATTACGGGAGAAAATGCAGGCTAATAAAGAGCACAAAGACCATAGGGTCTCTTAAATCCATCCATTGAAGACATGACTGGACAGTCATTATCTGGGGTAGGGGTTACATGAAAGAACAATGAATTTCTGTCCTTATATCACAAGGATGGAGTCCCTCCCACAAACTGGAAGCCTGTTTTGTTTTTTAGGTTGATTATAGCATGAATTTGAAAACACTATCTAGGACAGTGGTTCAGCCCGTCACAGATGAGCTAAGCACAGCACAGACATCATCTTTTATCAGCTATCTACCATCTTATGCTGATTCTATTTATAATAATCAGCACTCGGTGGAATTCAGCCTCGCTCTGAAGTACGCCTGACTGAAACTCATTTAACGGGCCCCTAAGGTGGCAGATTGAGAGGAGACCTCGTCCTGCTGTTTCCTAAATGATGCACACTTGCTGGCCCTGGATTCAGACCCCAGGGCAGACCGGTCCACTTTGCTGCTGCATGGACGTAATGTCCTCTCAAGGCTCACCTGTTGAAAAGGCTCTCAGTGCTGTCTGTAATTCTGTTGAGCCTTTCACGTCCCACGTGTTGGGCTGCATTTGTGTGTGCTTTTAATTTAAGTGGTCTGTTAAACTTGCAAGAAATGCATCATCAAAGATTAATCCAGAAAGCTAAAATCAAGGAAGAAAAGCAGCCAGAGAAAATCCCTGAGCGCCGCGACGCCACTCCCAATTTACATTGTGTTCCAGCATAAATTTCTCTCCAAGGCGAGCAATATATGTGACAAATGTAAAACATGGACATTATTCACAGTTAGAGTGCTATAACTGGGTGAACAATAGAAAACAATCTCCCCACAAATTGCTATGTAATATGTACTGAGCCACTACAGATCCTGTTTAAACCCAAATTTTGTGGCTCACTGAGCCAAGGATCAGTGACTGACCTCTTCCTTTTTTGACTCATCAAAGCGACTACTTAAGTTATACTGCCGCGTTGGTTAAATGAGGATGAGGTTCGTTTTCATTATGAAAGGAGCGTGTTAGATGGCAGATGATGATAAGGAAAGTGAGCCGAGGGGCAATTAATCTAGGTAGCATTTCATCTGCATTGTGTTTGGATAATGGAGGGTGAGGGGTTGGAGGGTGTCAGATGAGGAAGCAGAAATATTGGGGTTAGGCCGTTATGCAATTTGGAAAAAGAGGATGTGGGCAGGCAATTATAAGCAGTTCCAGCTCGTTCTGGCCGTCTTGACTTAAACGAACAAAGACTGCTGGTGTGGGGAAACAAAGAGCAGGCTATATTGGAGAAAACATCTGAAGAAAAAAGCAGGTGTGTTTCATTGTGTTTTTTTCCTCCTTCTGCAATGTGTGTGTTTGTTTTCCATAACAACACAGAGCTGGAGCTCCTGAAACTCTCAGACAAGCAATGATTGCCCCGGGTTACAGCGAGCTCCCTGAGGGTTAATACCGGCTGTGAGCGGAGCGATGTGTCGGGCAGGTTGCAGCCTGAGGAAGTGTTATTCTATCCTTGCAGCGAAGGGTGTGAGGTCACAGGCTGCCGGCAGGGCCACGGTCTCTGAAGGGCCCTCTGAGGAGAGCCATTAAAGCAGGGCCAGACAGCAGAACGACATGAGAGCGTCGCTGGACACCAGGGTGCATCCGCCACGCACATCGTCCATTTGCCCTCACGCACGACAAAAACACATCCATCTTCTTGTGTCTTTTAGTCTCATATTCATCCCCTGAAGACAGATTTGACTTCAGAACAAGAGAGGGAATCCAGAGTTTCATGAATGTTCGTGACATACGTTTTGTTGTATCATGCAAATTCTAAGAAAATTCTCCAAACATTTGCAAAGGGAATTATCTCAAGGTGAGGCAGGAAGGTTATTTCTATAGGAGAGCAGAGGCACTTAATAGCACTTAAAAAAAAACAAAGAGGAGAAATATGATAAAATAAAGCAGCGCAACATGCAATGAAAACAGACAAGAAGAAGGACAAGAGGGACAGTTCAGTGCAGTAAAAACATACATATGTCAAAATTCAAATCTCTCATTTTCAGGATTCAATAATGGACTTAATTTGAAGTAAGCTTTTGAAGTAGTTTTTGTGCCTTTTCCTTTTCCTTCCCAGTGTATTTTTTGTGCCTGTAAAAGGTCTGCAAAGCTACAAAGCCCAAAGTCCACATTAAAGGGAGTCAACTCCCCACAGAAACACTGATCCTGAACTGCATTTTCTTCTGTAACATGGTGATACATTTGTAAAATAACTGCCTCGCTGCTAGTTTGACTTGACTTCAAACAAAGCTAATGAGAGTGGAGCTTGAGCACAGTCAGAAGAGTTTGGTCCAGGTGACCAGTCAGAGCAGGCTGGTGTTTTTGGGAGGGGGTGGAGGGGATCCGGAGCTCAGGCAGAGCATTTCAGAAGAGCTGCTGCAGCACAGCTGGTATCTGGTGTGTTTCTCAGTTTATAATGTGAGTCTAAGGCTCGATTTAACATGACAGTCAGATGACATCCATCCTTCACTGTCTGCCTCCGCCCTCCTCTCTCCATCCAACCAGAGAGGTTGGATGACACAGGAGGCTGCACATGGAGCAACCACACACCTGAGGGTCAACAGCAGTTCATCTCTGAAAGGCCAGAAATACAAACACTCACACACATAGACACACACAGAAACAGAGGCTTGCTGCCTGCACAAGACAGGCGTACAACACCCAGTGAGCATTTTCACATTTCTGAGGCCAGCACACAGGTCGAGGCCGCCGCGATGCTTTCACTGCTCTGCTGAAGGTGGATCAGAGCAAAAAAGGGGATCTGAATCCAGTTGAAGAAATCACATTTGGAACTGTATTCGTCTTGTGCGGAGCTTTTTAAAAACATGCTTGACTGTTCCTCCTGGCTCACTGCCTTTGATCTTCTCAGATAATATCCAGGGGCGACGCCCAGGAAGCTCTGAATTCATATCAGAGGGCAGATTTCCCCCGAGACAGGCAGAAAATGAGCGTTCCCTCTCCCTGGGAGGTCGCCGTCTGCGGCCTAAAGGCTGTCTCTACCTGGATATGTGTGGGTAGAGGGCTGGTGCATGGGTACAAGCATATACCACATATAGGCTACACGTGTGTGTGTGTGTGTGTGTGTGTGTGTGTGTGTGTGTAAAAGTAAAAGATTTCGGTGTGCTGCACTGTTTGTGATTCAAGTTATCACACTTCTTGAAGGAGAGGAAGGAGCTCCGGTCAATTTATTACGCTCCCAACATTTGTTATGCCTCTTAACACGCCCAGTGTGAGCCCCCGTCAGATGTATTGAACATCCATATCTGCATCCACTCACACAAGCCAGCCTCTCCAGGAAAATAAGGGATATGCAGCCAAAAAGGAAAATCCATGCGCACTTCAAACAATCTTAATCTCAGCTGAAGCAACGTCAATACGTTTCAATACGAATTCATCAAATGTGCTCAGAGGGAAGTGGAAGTGTACTCGACAACGAGAGATATTATACATCTGCTCTCTTTTTTTAAGGTCACAACGTCATTTATAATTCTGTTGGCATAAGCCCCTCATGTCAAGTTTGTAAATACTGGATAAATCTTTAATCTCACGCCTGAGATTGAGCCGATAGCGGCAGCGTCAGGGCGAGGGAGAAAAAATATGGAATCATTGGATTAGCAGTGTATGTGAGGATGTGACAGAGGAGAGGGAGCAGCGCGCTGGAATATTAATATTTTTGTTCTCCCCAATGCCAAAAGCTAGAGAGAAAACAGCTAATAACATCTGAATTATGTTATGAGGGGACACTATTCTATTGACTGTGCATATGAACTAATAGTGCAATATCAAATCACACTTATTTGACTATGAAGTCCCAAATGCAAAAAAATGTATTATGACAAAGAGGCACCATTCAATATACTGAGCCAGCGTGGAAATTGTGTTTTATAAGCACATCTCTCTTCTTTATGTTCAGGAAATATCGTTTTGAACACTGAAAGTATTATTTTTTTTTTATTTATCGTCACACACACAGTTAAGCACTGTAATTACAATGCACTTCAGTCAAGTCTTTTACACTGACAGTCAAGTCTGGCCAATGATTAATTTAAATTGTCACTGAATCTAATTTTATTGTCCCCTTCCTTTAAATGAGGTAAGATCTAATTATGGCCTAATGCATAACTTATTAAATCCTCTTCCTCTGGCGTGGCAGCCTGCCAATCTCATCCTCACTCATAACACCAGAATTCACCGAGCGCTCATTAAACATGCAAACATATTCTTTTTGCACCTTGCTGCTGCTTCTTCCTCCAAATCGGCCTCACAGATGATGATCTCTTATATAATTCTCTGATCAATTATTACTTATGCAGCGAGCGGATGCTTTATTCCGTTTGATGGGATGGAATTCCAGCAGCTCGTCCCTGAGCGTTTGGGTCGAGGGGAAGTTCATGGGTACAACAACTGGTTCGTGAAAAGAGGAGTCCTGTGCTAGGTACTGTACTGAGTCACACACACATTCTAGGTAGTGAGGTCCCTTGGTGAATGCGTCGGCAGTGGGTGGTAAGAAAATGACAGGAATTTCAAAAAACCTGCAGAGCTTCGTTATGACTTTGATGGTGTGCAGTCCTGTAATAATACCCCGGAGGCCCGGTGGTGCTCCACTCACGACTCTACATGTGCAAAACATGTCCTCTCCTAACTAATCCTTTAGTCCAACATTCATTCTTAATCATTCGACTCTGACTTTTCAAAGAAATCATGAAGGCGCGCCAACTCCTGACGAAATAATTTCCTTTAATCTAATGAGCCTCGTTTGTGAGATTAAAGAAATGCCTTTAATCAAGTGACATTATGTTGAGGCAGGGCGGACTGCCTTGAAGATGTTTTTATTTGATGGGTTTTTCGTCAGGAAATGACACATTCTGGACAAAAAAGTGTTTTTTGTAACGAAGCCCTCTGGTTGTTTCAGTCATCTTTTTGTTCATTTGTTTGAATTAAAAAAAACACACCTTTAGGGGACACGTGCTGCGTTCTCTCACCTGGTCTCCAGAGGGATGTTGCTGTTGAGCACCCAGCTGTTGTGCAGCTGTGCCTGGTCGGTGCTGGAGCTCGTGTCGGCCCCCTGGCTGCCCTGGCTGGCCTGGCACCGTGTGGGCATGGTCTTCCTCTGCAGGCTGACCTGGGTGTAGGGCGCCGGGCGGGCACAGGTGCAGGCGTGCGGCGGCGGCGGAGGCGGAGGCAGCGGGCGGAAGGTGAACTGGCCACCTGGACTGCTGGGCAGCTCTGAGTAGAGGAGAGAAGACAGAGGAGGGAGAAGGAAGGAGACGGGGGAGAAATAAACATGGCTTTATAAGGAGCGCAGTGCCATAAATTACAAATAAAAGTGGCGCGTTAGTTGACAGTTTATTGTTATTACACTGATTGAGGGACATAAATCAGGCTGAAACCTGTGCCTGTCCGGTGCCTTCCCTTCCTACCTGCTTTGATACACTTCCAGCCGCCCCTATAAATAGCTTCTTGGCTGGGCTGCAACACTGAGCAGTCTTTAAAGAGCTAACAGCCCTGGCTTAATCTGCAGCCGCCAGCCCAAACTACCCATGTGATGTTTATTATGAGATCTGTAGCTTGGCGGAATGAGCTAGCCAGCTGTAACTTGCTCACACCGCTAACCTCAGGGTCTAGCTCCAGCTCTCTCTATCCATCATTTATCATCCCTTTCCCTGCAACTCTGCCTCCCTCGCCCATATCCTCCTCCTCCTCCTCCTCTCTCTTCAGCATGTCTTCTGAAAGAGAGAGCTCACTAATTACTGTTCTGAAATGCACGTGCCTGTGTTGGTTTTACAGTGTGTGTCTGTGGTGAGAAGCAGCTGCTTTGCATTTATTTCCATGTGTTAATGTGCATCCAGAATGTGCTTCCTGGGACAGTAGTTATCAGTGTTTAGGGGGACGCCGTGTTCCTCCAGCCTCATTGACAGTGAATGTAGCATTAGCATCAGACCTGTTGTAAGGGAGAAGGCCCACAACTCTATCTGCTGCCAAACTGTCAGCAATAATTCAGCATGTAGGAATGAAACCCAGCTGGGAGGTTACCAGAACACATTTTGTGATTCTCACCAAATGAAAACAGAGAAAAGTAAAGAATTAAATCAAAATGTTTTCGCTCCTGCACTTCAGCGACCATTATGTCTGAAACTGAGGTGGCATCTTTTCCAAATATTGCAGGGGAGGCAGTTATGGAACGTGTTATGGCGAACATTTCCATGATACTAAATCTGTGCACATGTGACATTTCAAGCAATGTTTTCAAAAACAGTCCTGTTGCTTTGATCTCCTCACAGCTAAATTATTGTTTTTTTCTGGACATGACAGGCAGACATGTAAACGCTGTGTCACATCCGCCAATGATCATCAGTGCGTCAAGTTTTACGACTCGTGAGTTGTTGGAAATTCACATTTATAAGATGTATATTGTGGGAATGCTGGGAACAGTTCTGCAAATAGACCAATAAACACTTCCATGGTAATATTTCCACGACGCCATCTGTCCGGCTGAAATGGTGTTTTGAACAAAGCGGCCGTTATGACGTCTCGTCTACTTGTGCTGTGTACATATGTGCATATTTGACAGGAGCGCATCCAGAATGACTGTGCAAACTCTGTCAAAATGCTCTTTTGAGCAAAACGACAAGTTTTTCATCTTCCTAAAACACATTGCTGCTTATTGATCTTCCAGGACGGCCGAAATGTCTCCAAAGTAAGCTAATATAAACTATTTGTCCCTGCATGCTGACACAATAAGATTATGTCTTCCTCACTGGTGACGAGCCATAACTCACATTCACATATTTAGTTCATGCCTTCACTGAAACATGTTGGTGTTTATAGCTGCAGGCCATCTGTGATGATGCACATTTCACACTCTCACATCACATTTTGATATTTCTAACATGTTTAACATGTTTCTGTTGATGACAAAAGTGGAAACTTGAAGTGTGTTTTCTAAACCAGTGAATGTGTCACATTTACACATTGCAATGCACACTGAGCTGAACCTAATAACTGCTTTTCTCTGGAGGAATATTGAATATTGTATTGTACTATACGGAGACGCCAGCCGCCTGTCACCACAACGTAGCAAGACGCTAATCAGAGACCTGGTAAAGTGTAATTTGTGTCATCACCTGGAGCTGCTGTTAGTCTAAACTAACGGAGGTGGAAAATGGGAAGTTATTTTTGTCCGAAGTACCTCAGAGTATTAAAAATGACATGCTTATGGAAAAAGTGACAGAACAGTGTGTGTCATCGTAGCTTTAAAGAGGCAGTCAGTCTGATCCATCAGTAGCTGGGAGCTCATTGAGTCCAAACAGAGAGTCCTGGCTTACACATACTGCTAGTATCTTGGGGTCTTGGGGGGGCTGGAGTCTATCCCAGCTGTCTTAGGGCAAGAGGCAGGGGACACCCTGGACAAGTCGCCACCTCATCTCAGGACACATAGAGACAGACAACCACTCACACTCACATTCACACCTACGGTCAATTTAAATTCACCAATTAACCTAATCCCCATGCATGTTTTTGGATGGTGGGAGGAAGCCGGAGTACCAGAGAAAACCCACACAGACATGAGGAGAACATGCAAACTCCACACAGAAAGACCCCGGGCCGGGAATCAAACCCAGTACCTTCTTACTGTGAGGCGACAGTTTTAACCACTACACCACCATGCTGCCCAGGTTTATCTGTAGTCAGTATATTACCTAGAGTAGATGGGTAGGAGTTCATTTCCTCATCAGAAACACAGACTGTCCAGCTCTCTGCCAGATGTGACTTAGATGAGCCCTTGATGTGACTTAAATACATCCTCATCCACAGCACTATGTTGCTTTCTGTGTTTTCATAACCAAACTATCCCTTTAAATCCGTACAGGTGAAGCTCAGAAAATGCTGGGTCTCGTTCTTCCCATAATGCTGCCTGATTTCCCCTGTCTGATAAATACTCGTCTTTCAATCTCCTTAAACCAGTTTGTGATGGAGGCGCTGAAACCATGGTAACCATGGTGATATCATCTGGCTTTTTAGCTCATATTTTACAAATGTTTCAAAAAGTTTTCAGTTGTAACTTATAAAGCATGTAATTAATCTGGGAATAGCAGCGTGGTTTGAAGATCCTCCCAAACGTTCCTCGAAGAAAAAAAGAGAAGTGCTTTTCAATCTGAAATGGCTTGCAGTTGTTTTGAAACCCAAATAATGAATCCAAATTGTTTCTGCCTCTCTCGTCTCAAATGAACTCCAGTTCATTATTAATTTTGACTTTTCAGAAAACCTGAGTTGTCAGAGCTGTGGGGAGGCAGCCGCTGGAGGGAAAAAAGAAGCAAACAGTGAAAAGTGGACAGGAGGGGAGGAGAAAGGACAAGGATGAGGGCCAGGGGAGGATGTCATCTTGGTGAGTAGGGTGACAGAGGGGCCCGGGCTGCCAGATGGCGCTTTAGACGGCTTAGCGAAGGCAGCTTTGGGTCTGCGCTCCCAAAGATCCACAAACTGACTCAATTCCTGTCACACACAACGCACAAATGGCAGAGCAGCACTTGCCAACTCCCTGTTCGCCCCTTACTCCTCTATGCAAAGTCACATCAAACGCACAAGCTGTGATACTGTGTTAAATAGTAGATGTAACCTAAATAGGCCTGGCAATGTGGGGCAACGGCCGTGCAATATTTGGCGGGTTGGCCAGGAGTTCAAAAACATCAAATTGACTCTGCGGGGAGCAGATAGAGGCCAGAGGAGGGGCCATTACAGTTTTAGATGACAGTCGTGACAGTGCAGAACATCCTCTGGGACTCCAGAAAAGACACGTTTGGAAAGTCGCTTATGAGATACTTTCCTGGAATCATCAGCTTCTGGTTACATAAGCACGATATGAGTTTTATAACCAGCCGAAGGGAGATCTGTGGGGATTCAGTGGGAAGTGTAACAGGTAGCAGGTATTTGGGCCAGGTATTAAAAATGCATCACTGTAGGTGAGACGGACCTGAAATAGCACAGACATTAAGTATTTATGACAAATTAGGGGTTTACAGCTAAGTCATACTAATGCAAAGTGAGGAGGGCACAGTAAAACATGACACAGCAGTTAGCTGTCATGATGCTGCACATTAACGAGCAGGTATGAAACTTGTCTGAATGAAAGATGAATCACATGCACAAAGTAATGGTGTTCATAAACGCTCGTCATTAAAATGTTCTGCTTTCAGTCAGGATGTTCCTGCCAGATGTGCAGCGCTACCTGGGCGCCGTGTTCTTCTAACTGGGCAGGGAAATTTGAGGAGCTCGATTCAGTAATTTCAGTAATCATGGGCAAGAAAGGGCTGTGTGAGAGTTAACTGACAGAAAGGAGATCAGGTCTGCATATCAGTACTCCACAACTTAAAAGTACTTCAAGGTTTTTTCATTCAAGATGTGGCCTCAAACTGACCAAGTACCAGCTTTTCCTGTCAAACAGTACCTCCAGACAGACAAGAAAATACTATTAGTGTGTTTAATCTCAAGCATTCTCTTATTTAATATTCATTATTCTTATTCTTATTATTACTTGAATATAGATATATATACTAAAGATATTTAGGTGCATTTTTTTCAAGGTCAAAAACTTATATTGTTATTGTTATTATTGATAATGCTGCTGCAAAGGGCTTTGCTTTTTCATCACCAATACTTCGATGTTGGTATATACTGTCCTTAAAGTGTTGAAGCTGCAACAACAGAACGTATAGCTCCTTTAATGAGAAAAGACCATTGCCTTTGGAGTGTAGCAGACCATAAAAACATGAGCCACAACAATATTAAAGGCTAATATTTAACCAGCTTTCCTCCTCTTCTTCACTCTCTGTTTGCGAACGCCCCCTTTTCCCCTCTCTTCATTACTGTGCCCGGCGCTCCAGTGCAGAGTTAATTTCTTATTACAGGAAAGCCGTATAAAATCCATAGAGCCTGACCTCAACAATATCAAACCTGCCTGTCTAACGGAGGAATGTGATCGTTTTAGAGAGCATTTAACGCTATTGTTGGACCAAGCCCAGCACAAAAACCACATCATCCACCCCACTCTAAAAATAAAAGCTTAATAATTTCCCCCAGGATGGCTTTTCATCCATCTCCCTTCTTAATTGACTTGCATTACACTGCCACAAAGTTTATTCCACTGCTGTGCTTCGATGAAATAAATAATTAACCCCATAAAAAGGTCAGACAACTGAAATTAGAACTCACTGCTTTTTGTTCTTCCTATTTTTTTGCTGAAGTGATAAGATGGGATCCTGCCCTAGCTGACCATCTGTCCTAGTCTTCACAGAGTTCCTGACTAAAAAAAAAGACATTATGAATTACAATATGACTCCTTTCATTGGCCGGCAGCTGATGACGCCTCTGTGAAGGATGGTAATATCGATAATAACAATAACGAATGTACGATAAGGGGGACTAATATCGCTAATGACCGTGGCCCCAACAATGACACTAAAATAATGTTCTTGATAATAGCGCCTGAGGTGATGAAAATAAGAAAGATAATGGTGATAGCATCGGTAATAACAGTGGTAACAATGATGATGAAAATAGCTATGATGGCGCCAGAAGCGCTGATAATTATGCTGATGACAGTGGGCTCTGAGATGGCAATTAGAATAAAAACAGCCATTGATTCATCGCCGCAGACATGGGAATAAGTGGTGGGATCTCCATTTAACAAAGTGACACAATCATGTTTTCCAATTAAAGCCACAAAACACAAACGAAAAGAAAGCGAGGGCTCTGAGAGCATCTCTCCCGTTTTCATACCCAGCCTGATAATTAGCAGCCGTTCATCATCTGGATCATCTGGGTTCTTTCACCCCGGAGGAAACGCCCGACACGCCATGAAGGTGTGCGTAGATGTTTGTGTTTGTGTAATTTCTTGTTTGTACCCCCCGTATTCAAAAAACTCCATAATCATGTTTAGGCTGCAGGTGTTTCTGAAAGTAGCATCTCCCCGGAGAGGACGTGAAGCCTCCCAGGTCTGGAGTGCCGCAGCATCACATCATGCAAACCAACGCTTCACTGCAGGGGCTCGAGCTCGAATTACATTTTCAGATGAGCTCCTTTCCTCCTATTTGAATGATCTGTTTCAAACTAGCAGTTAATCAGCCGACGAACCACGAACCCAAACTTTTAGTTTGAGCTTAATGGCTGGTGCCAGCTCTTCAGTGCAGGTTTGGCTGCTGCTGGTGGGATGGTGGGCGAGCAGCTAGCTGAGCTCAGCTCTTCTCTCCTGGGAGCAGCAGTGACCTGATCCCTGCTGACCTTGTCTCTGCTGCAGGGCGCCTGGTCACTGCCATTTGCCATGAAGCTGTGCAGGTGTGTGCACATGTATACACATGAGTGTCTGACAGAGCCTTCGGAGCATGTTCAGGAGTGGAGACGTGACATCATGCAAGTTATTGGCCTTGATAGAAATTTGCATTGCCAGGAAGAGGGCGTGACAAGGTGTTTGAGACTCAGGAGGTGAAACACCACAATGGCCATTACTGTGATTAGTGCGCACATTCATCTTTTACAAGCCTCATGATTCTTCCCCTCCTTGCTCTCTCTCTCTCTCTCCTTATATTATGAACACACACATACACAGCATCTCCCTCAACCCCAAAACAATCACAGCCGGCGGACGCGACGGCGTACGCAGGAGCATCGCTTGCACACACATGCGTACGCCATATTTCCTGAGACTCCGACACTAAAACAGGGGAAAGCAGGTGGGTTTGACAGCACACAAACCAACATGAAGAGAATCCTGGCAGGCTGAAGAGGGTGTAGTATCAAAGCTACAGGAATGCACCACCAGCAGCCCATTTTTTCTCCTCTCACTGAGAGAGAGGGAGAGTATGCACAGTGTTGTAGCAGACCTGAGCTGCTGGTAATTAGAATGGGCTCTGAGGAGAGACAGGCAGTGCAATGAATGCAAATGAATTCACTGGCTCCGGCACTGGGCTCCTCAACCTCACTTTTCATATAGCATGCCTCACAGACATGGAGCTACTGACACAAACAGAGCAAGGCCATACAGTAAACACAGAATGACACAACTGTGGACATGCACACACACGTGCATGCCAGAGTGCAAAGACAATGTGAACCTGCAGGCCTGAAACAATACAGTGCACGATGAAACCAACACACAACACATTATACTAATCCCTGCGAATGCCACAGTTATGCTTGTGAAAAGAGAGGGGTGGGGGTGAAAAAGCCTGTTCCAAGCGAACATCCACAGCCGTGTCCCACAGCGCAATAAACAAACCCGTCTTAATTGGTGTCGATTTGGAACGGAGTGATGATTCATCATGCAGAACTCCCCAGCAGAGTATTGGAAACCCAATCATTTCTAATCCATATGACCTTGACAGAGGGCCAGAGTTAGACTCCCAACTCCTTCCATTGTCCAACCAGACAAAGTCGACGCATTGTGACTGACTTTACAACTCATTGAAACCGTAATCCACCAAAGCCAGATCACTTCACTGATTACTCCATCTCAGCCAGCGGCAAATCTTTATGAAGCACTCAATTCTCCACAGCAGTCATAAATCAGGGCACTATAAGCGTTTCCGTCTCGATGATGGCACGCCAGAGACACTATTTCCATACCACGGTGCTCCAGTCAATAACTCCTATTCCCATTACGCCTACAGTCCGTTCTTGGCTTAAAGAAGTCCACCGGTCCTAGCCGCCTCACCTCTCCAGATCGCCCCCGCTGACCTGTGAAACTTTGATCAGCAACTCTGTGGCCCCTTCTCAAGGAGAAGCAGGTCGTCTGTGAAGGAGGTCCTGCTCTTTACTAGCTGCCGCTGTAAATGAGTCAAATTAACACATCTCCCATCCAATCTTAACCAGGCATCCGGGGCCAACCAGAGCCCTATTATAAAGTAGATTATGCATGTAATGTCCCCGCTGAGATTACAATATGGAAAGCAAAGCATTCAGAGGCATATATATATATACCGTATATAAATATATATATATATATATATATATATATATATATATATATATATATATATATATATATATATACATGCGCTGTACAAGAGGACAGGATTGTGTGAACATGGCAATATGGGGGGAAATAGCAGAAAGGATGAAGGGGCTGCTTGGTATTCTGACAGGAGCGTATAATAGATGGTAGAGGGAGATAGAGGTACAAAGGGAAGCACAGAAGGAGTGGAGAATAAGCAGGAGAGAGACGTGTCTTCTGCACCACCTGCAGACTCGACCGGCGGCCATCTTGCGGTCAATAAGGTGAGCGCAGCCACCGCCCTCAGGTCAGCATTAACACAGACCAATGACAAGTCGGCACTTGGCCTCTGCTGCAGCAACACCTTGCCGTTCCACTCCGCCGGCCACACCTATCACACCGACTCCTCAGCGCTCTCCGTCTGCCTCTCTTTTACTCGTCCTTAAAAATCACGCACACACCGGGAGAAGCTTAACAAATGTGTGAACAGATGCCCCACATCAGGCTGCAGTTGGCCTCTGCTCCCTGAGGGCCTCCAGAGAGACGAAGGAATACCGTTAACAGAGATAAGACCTCTGCTGTCTCAGCACACACACACACCTTTTTCAGTCATTTATTAACGTCCACATCATGTACAGTGTGTGTGCTCACACCCTCCTCTTCCTCCCACTCCCAACCCACTTCTTCACTCTTCCTTTCCCATCATGCTCGCTGCCATAGACCTTGACTCACTTGTTGAACTTGAGTTATCTCTTTGATAGGTGAATTCAGTGTTTCCAGAGTCACAGTACAAAATATTCTGTGCGTCATGAAATATGACTCAAAATAGGCAAAAATGCTGCACAAATGACTTTTCTGTTTTATAAAAACAGCTGGCACTCTCAGAGTTAAGGCAGAGGTGTGTATATCTGTCCCTCACAGGCTCTCGGTATGTGATGTATGTGATATAAAACCCAACAGATACAGATAAATGTGAAGCTTCCAGTCAGCTGTGATGTGGTATTGATTTGGCTCAGGTTCAGGACCTGATATCAGAATTAATTTGAGTAACTCATTTAACAGAAGTCAATATTTCCTCAGTATACAATTCAAAATGTCTGCTGCCACTGACACGGAAATGTTATTTATTTTTAGCAAAGGAAGACGGGTTCTTCACTGGGTCTTGTTTACCCCCAGTTTCCAAATCGGATCCAGATCGTTTACACTTACTTTTGGGGAAAGGCAGATCGTTAATATTGACACGTAACTGTTTGGGCAACATTTTAATTTAGATAAAGCTTCATAAGCGCATGATTCGACACACAGGGGAGAGGTAAACATGACTTAAAAGCTGGTGACATTTAGGGAATACTATATATAGAGTGCAGTCTATTGAGGAAGGCTGGCTAGCTGCAGGGGTCAGTCAGGAGATCAGACTGAATAAACATCAGCAAGACACACACACACACACACACACACAAATAAACAGGAAGTTGTAGCTTCTTTGGCCACAAATTAAGCTGCAGCTTTTCATGTGATCGTCGGTGGATCAGACATGTAATCACTTAGCTCTCCAGACACACTGGGATGAGGGACTGAAGCTGCAGATATGGAGAAGGATCAAGGGTTTAGGGTTGACACTTTCAGTGTCGATCTAACCGGCATCAATCTATCATCCCTGATGGTGTCTACACTCTATCTGACATGGCCTGGATATCCTCTGCTTTCCTGAATTACATGATTGAAGATCTGTCAGCATATAAGAAGTGGACCCTTTGGGCCGACAGGCTGAACTGTCTGACTGGAAGTCATGAAGGCCTTTTCCTCCATAACATAGTGATGTCACTAAGTAACAGATTTGTGTTGTAACCTGCTTCGAGGCAGACAAAGCTCGTTAGTGTGTGTCTTTTTTAGGTTCAACATTATTGTCATCACACATGTCACAAGTACAGTGTAAGGACATACAGAGTGCATCCAACCAGAGGTGCAAAAAAAGCAGTAATTAATTATAATATTATATAATTAATATTCATGATGTAACAAGAATATACATATGACAGAATATATATGCCAGAGTATAGATTATGGGATGGTAAACATTTACAGTACATAGAGTGTACATTATATTATATAACAACATGCTTATGATTGAGCTCTTTTAAAGCATTTTAAAATCTTTTTATATTGTATGTTCTTCTAGCAATTTTAGTAAGCTTTTAGTATGCTTT
Source organism: Synanceia verrucosa (assembly GCA_029721515.1). Lineage (NCBI taxonomy): Eukaryota > Metazoa > Chordata > Actinopteri > Perciformes > Synanceiidae > Synanceia > Synanceia verrucosa. The sequence goes on from CM056553.1 coordinate 25,340,058, forward strand.
TAAATGTATTTTTCATCATGACAAGCACATTGAGTTACCTTGTGTGTGAAATGTGCTATATCAATAAAGCTGCCTTGCCTTGCCTATTGTTTGCAGCAGGATGATTAAAATAAAGATCTTGAATCCTGACCAATCACGACAGCTGACCAATCAGTGCAGACTTGGATGAAAAGAGGTACTGCAACTGATATGAGAAAAATAAAGCATTTTTTTTACATTGAGACACTTAAACATAAATATGCACCTGAACCAGGTCCCCTTTGAACTATACCCACCTATATACTGCAACACACCGTGTGGTGCACAAATACCTAACTCTGCAAACATGTCAAGAATATGCAGACGTGTTACAGTCCAATAATCAAATGCAAGATGAAACCTTGCATAGCAATCTCAAAATTATGAGGGAGGTCAATACGCTATTACAGAGAGACAGCTAAGTGTGCACTTAAACATGGCCTGGTAGAGGGATGTTTAGATAGCCATTAGCTAACAACACTTTATGACTATTCAGGAGCCACTTACAGGACGCACACACACCCTGAGACACTCATAGCTATTAGCATCCATTAACATTTGTGTATAATCATGTGAAATGATGTGTGAGGGGAGCCTCATCTGCAGCACAAACTGTAAGAAAATTCAAATCCGTCGAGAAGATGATGAGGATTCTGCACCAGTGGAGCAGAGGGCGCAACACAGGTGTGTGCACAACACATGCACATCCGAGTGCCCATGAGTGTCATAAAAAGCTGCGAAAACCAACAATCCACAGCAGGGAGAAAACCATAAAAAAGTCTAGGAACATGCATCAAGGCTTGGTTTTCAAACCGACCACCAACAGTGAAAATGCGACACCACTGGCCTCCACCCCACCAATCTCCTCTACTATCTGCAACTGTGACTAAAAGGGCCAATAACCCATGACACAGTAATGCAAAGAAAAAAGACACAACAACCAGAAAAGACTGTCAACGACCTCTTCTAAGAGGGTCAGTTTCGCAGGCTATAAAATCTTAAAAAGCAAAAGATAATATTCTGCCTCAGCTGTGACCGTGGAGACAAGAGAGAGTGGGGGAGCTGAGACAGGACCCCGGCCTTAATGTAGTTTGTAATTGTAAGTGTTGGTCTTTAATAAAAGCCCAGAGTATTTGGTCAGGCTAATAGACTGGCTCTCTAAATCCTGCCCGCCATGCATTATTCAACAGCCATTAGCTATCCCCTCATCTGGGAGGCTTTATGAGTCCCATCATCGGCTGGGACCCGGGCTAGAATCACCAGAGGTGTGTGAGGAGGGGGAGAGCGAGGAGGGGATAAGCTGAGGAAAGAAAGAGAAAAAGGAAAGGGGGCAAAATGGGTAGGAGAAGAGGGAAAGTTAAAGAGGATTCAGAAGTGAAGAATCAAAGGGGAAAAGCTGACGAAAGATGGGCGATATGTGGAGTAGGTGAGGGCCTGTGATATGGAAATGACTAAAGGGAGATGAAGAAACGGCTGGATGAAAGCCAGAGGGCATGTGGTGGACACATGAAAACGGGAAGACGATGATGCAGGGAAACGAGTCGAGGGGTGACCGACAGAAGGTACGGCATGCGAGCCGCGGGTCACGGCGAGGCTGGAGAGAGAGGCGAATGAAAGAGGGATGCCAACCCGAAGTGGCATTTTCTGTGGGCCAGGCACATAAATGTCACATGCTTCCTCCCTCCAACCCTCACAACCTTTTCTTCTTTCAGCTCCTCTCGCCTCCCTCTCAACCTCCCCCAGCTCCTTCCACTCCACCTCCTGCTGCCCTTCTCAATCTGCCCACCTTTCCCTCGCCTCCCAAGAGACGGTGGTGCTGGTGGTTATTTAGCTTTTGGGAGACAAGGGAAGGTTCGTGGAACACATGGAGATGCAGCCTGCTCAGTTACCATGGTATCGCTGGCCAACAGGAATGCCGCCAAGACCGGGAACGTGTGTGAGTGCGTGGGTATGGGTGTGAGCGTGCGCTCTTGCGTGCATCTACACGCCTGGGTAATGGGTGTTTAGCAGGCCTGCCAGACTTGTCCCTGCCCCGGCTCTCCCAGACTACCAGGTCCTCCTGACCCACTGCGGCAGCCCAAGGACACACTCCTGTCTCTCTAATTAAAACACAACCCTGACACGTGCACGCCGCACACACACACACACACACACACACACTCACCCTGCAGGTCTGCGGCTTAAAATAACCTGAGATGGAATGAGCCGAGCCAGCATCCCCCTGCACTCAACACTTCTTCAAAAATCCACTCACTGTTTTCTCGCTAGGCAGCTCCGAGGCAGACTCAATCTGCATGGAAGATTCACAAACAACACACAGCAGCGCCTTCAGATGCAGTCGGCGTTTATTAGACGAGCTGCATTTATTATTGCACGCAACAATAGCATCGCTGCACCGTTGCTCTGCACAACTATTTGCCACCATCAGAAAACCACAAAGAGCTTTCTGGAAAACTGTCAGTGTGTGCTGTGGTCTAGGAAACAGGCAGCAGCTGAAAGCCTCAAAGCTAAGTGTCCGATGCATAAAATATTACTGCACATGCATGATGAGTCCTTCCGTTTCAGACTGTCAGATGGCTTGTATCTTACCACAATTAAAGCCTTCTGTATGCATAACACACATCCATCCATCCATCCATCCATCCATTTTCTACCTCTTATCCTCATAGGGTCGTAGGGGGGCTGGAGTCTATTCCAGCTGTCTTAGGGTGAAAGACAGGGTACACCCTGGACAAGTGTCCAGTTCATCACAGGACACATAGAGACAGACAACCACTCACACTCACATTCACACCTACGATCAATTTAAATTAACCAGTTAACCTAATCCCCATGCATGTTTTTGGATGGTGGGAGGAGAACATGCAAACTCCACACAGAAAGGCCCCGGGCCTGCGATTCAAACCCGGTACCTTCTTACTGTGAGGCGACAGTGCTAACCACTACACCACCGTGCCGCCCCCACCCACATACATATCTGAGAATATTTTATTGGCATAAAACATTGACATTAATGCTGTGTACTCTCATCGTCCACCTTCTAGGCATGTTTTCTTCCTGCTGCATTATGTGCAAGTGAGGAAACTGAGATGTGTGGACGTCAAGCGTGACACAGCACGGAGACAGCCTCTTCACTTCATCGCTAACAGACAATTTAGCATGTTTACTTCCTCGTTAAGCGCATGAGAGACCCTGATGAAGGAATCCCATGGAGGCGATGGCGTCCTGTCACCGTGGGTTACCACTGCAGCATGATTTAATGGAACTGTCTGTCAGAAGGGCCGAACAACAACCTGTCAGCCAACAAGCAGGGGTAGCGTACACACATATACACACACACAGGAGCAGTCCAAAAAACACAATGGAGACGGATTGTCAAAAAATCTCTCCTCTCTCTCTCCTTCATGCACACACACACACACACGCACACACACACACACACACACAAAATCAAAAAGCACATATGTCCAAAAAGGTTCTGGCAAGAGCTGATGCAGGCAGATATGTACACTGAATGTGCTGCGAGCACATTCAGAGAAATCAACAGCTAGAAAAAAAAAACACATCACCGGCAGCCTCCTCTACCAGGAGAGGAGATGAGTGCCAAGGCATACACTCACCGCATCAAGCAGCACAGGTGTTATCAGAAGGTTTTTTTCTGCTGCAGATTCCACCAAAACAAAGTGCTGCCGTCATCTCCTCAGAAGTAGCGGCGTGGAAATCAAGCCAACACAAATGTAATGAATGGTTCACAAAGTATTTAGCAGATTAGGCGGAAAAACTCCATGCATGACAGAGGCCTAAAATCCAAAGCTCATTACATGTGGCACTGCATTAGGCGCTCACACCAGCCAGCATACAGGCCCTCTCCCCCTCAGCTCCAGGCTGATTTCTATCCTTACTACCCTGTGAATGAGGCAGAGAGCAATCATGGCAGCCAGCTACAAAACCTTTTCTCTATTGTGTGTTTTCACCGTCATCCTGAACTGGCAGGACAGAGTGCTCTGATTAGCATCAAAGCCTTTGATTGCCCCACTCAACAATCAGCACTGCTCTCCTGCATGATGCCTGTGTCTGCTGGTGTGGTGGAGAGAGAGCAGAAACCATCAAAAATCCGAATAGGAGTATGAAAAAAAATGCATTTGCCTGCATAAACCTGCGTGTGCACTTTAGACCCTAATGATTCTAGATGAACCCAAATGGTCTTTGAATACGCCGGCATCTGAAGCCCACCTTTTTGATGGTGCACTCTGTAGCACCATCCTCTTGTCCAGACTATTCACTCTGGTCCTGAAAACTCCAGGCTGCTTCTTTAACTCTCTCTGTGGCTAAATATGATTAGCTGCAGAGGACATTGTAGTTCTCTCCACGGCTAATACATTTAGTATGGATTGTCTGACGAGTAAGGATACAGCTTGCAGCAAGATCAATATTCTAAGTCAGAGTCTGTCTGGAGAAGAGGAACCATGCTGGGAGATGGTTAACTGTTCTGAAGCAGCAAATGCTGTCTGGAAGCTCAGAGTGCCAGGAATCCCACGATACTGAACACTTGCTTCAAAAAGGTAACGCTTAATGCTCAAGCTGGGCGGCGGAGTTACTTTGAGGGTTCGCATCAGGGCGAGGAGCTTGTTAGGAGATTTGTCATGGGTATGTCCCAGGATGAGAGATTAAATAAAGCAGATGTGGATGATTCCTTATAGTCTATAGTGCACCACTTAAGACCAAAGCCCCATAGGGCCTTGCCTCCATAGGGCAGATGTCAAAGTGGTGCTCTAAATAGAGAATAGGGCGTCCTTTGAGATAGAGGGGGGAGAAAGGACCCAGATTTAAAGTGGCTTCATTTGCATGCGTGAATCCCTCACTTAAGCCCAAGCAACCACATACACACACTTCCACACACAAACACACACACTTAGCGCAGACACATTCTTCCCCCTTTTCTCCTCGAGCCAGAGGACATTAGCACTGCATCTATTTCTGGAGGCCCATTAAGGCCGTAAAACATTTAAAGATCCACACAGAGTGATTCCAACTGTCAGAATGACCCGATCTCTCCCCATTTCTCCTGCTCATGTAAAAAAAAGCTGACACGAAGCTTGTGACAGAAACATGCATTCGGTGGCGTTACAGATTCGGCTGAGTGGGCTGGCACGCCGGCGTGGATGGTGGCGGTTGGGGGGGGGAATGGTGCAGTGAGGTTGAGAGGAGTTAGGTGGAGGGGGGTGGTGGTAGGGGGGTAAGTCGTTCGCCTGCCAAATGGGTCCATTTTGCTGAAATGTGAAGCCTGCACTTTCCTGACACGCTATAATAAATCTATCAATTGTGTGTGTGTGGGTGTGTGTCATGTGTGTTGTGTGCGCGCCACGCATGAAGAGGAAATTGGTGGCATCTAAACAGGAAATATTCCCTTCCTCTCTCCTCTATAGATGTGACAGTCACAGTAACAGCACGGCTCCGCCATAACCCAAGGTGGCATATGTCTTATAATGGAAATGCACTGTACCAGCGAGGGACCAAACAATGTGCGCACACACACACACACACACACACGCAGAGGCTAATGTGGGATGAGAAGACAACCTAGTCTGCCTCGCATCTCCAATCTATACATAAATATATCATTTGCTGTCCGGTGAGAGCTAAATCCATGAAAGCAGCAATGCTAAGCTACTTTAATGTGAAATGACAGGCTGCTAGGCAGCTCTAAGAAGCCTAACAAGCCTGAATAGGCTCCATTCCTAGGGAAAGAATGCAAGATGTTAGCATATATATATATATATATATATATATATATATATATATATATATATATACACACGTATATATATGTGTATATATATACACGTATATATATACGTCTATATATATATATATATATATATATATATACACGTATATATACGTCTATATATATATGTGTATGTATGTATCTAGATGTGCCTGACCAGTAATGGCAGACAGGAAATAAAGGAGCTGGCTGAAGTTCAGGAAGTAGTGGAGCTGGGCATAAAGCCTATTAGCACATTAACGCGGATTAATCCATCATCATGATTAATTTGATTGAAAATTTGAATGCAATTAACTCATCTGCAGCGCAGAATGACACTGAATGTCTGGCAACGCATTTTGGGCATTTTACTGGTGTCGTGCCACAATAAGCACCCCTGTTGTGAAATGCAGCCCCTCCCCCTACACAGAAACAGACAGACAGGTCGCCCATGCAGCACCGTGGCCAGGACAGGAACTGTGAAACGCAATCAAATACATTCAACTTGCTCAATAAATCCATTTAATTCATTTAGTAATGATGGCTGGAGTATATTTCCACAGGACGTACCAAAAGGTGTTGGTTTGCATTCACTATTATCTGCTTTTGTATTAAGAAGAACATCTGCTATTTGCACTCTTTAGAAGAGCTTTAAAGACTGTAATCAACCAATGTTCTTCTCTTCTATCTCTCTCACAAATAATTTAATCATAAAATAGCATTTTCCCTTGCGTTAGTGTGCGATATTAAGGTGAATTGCTTCACTTTCCAAGGGGGTGCATTTCACGGCAGGGGTGCTTCCTGTGGCACAGCACCGGCACAAATGGTCAGCAGATCCGTTCGTGACAGGAAGCAGAAACAACCAGACCAGTTTCTTCTTCTGCGTCTCCTCTCAGTGGAGTCTACAGAGTCTCTGAGTCCCTGCAGCCCTCCATGCAGACGTGGTGAGGCTCACCGCAGTGGTTGGTCCACACTGCGGCACTCTGTCTGTCTGTGAGCGAAGATGCAGCTTTTGGATAAAAAACCTCCAGTGCGGGTCGATGTGAAAATACATGCCGAGCAGCGTTTTGTGTGACTGCGCATTGTGTGAAGTAGAATGTGAGCTTTGCTCTCATGGACCTTGCAGATCCGCTTTGAGCACGTTCAGACCTTCGCAGAGTCCACTCTGAGTCCGCTCCGCCTGAGTATGTTTAGGCCTTCATATTGATTGAACTCGAACATACCCCCTCACTGATCACTGTGGCTGCTCTGATCTTCACATGTTGCCGATAAAGGCTTCCTGAGCACTTTAGGAGCTTCTACATTCACCAAATATCCACTTCTTTAGTCTCCAGCTGGAGGAGACGCAGAGCATCATTCAACCCTGACGACCAAGTGAAGTGGAGCAGATAAATGAAAGATGGCTGATTGTGGATAAATGTTTGTTTAAAACTAAGAGATAAAGTTTTAAGTGTTTCAAGTTGTGTTGTTGAAACTAGAAGGATAGAATGATTGGACAATGAATTTGTAGAGCTTCTCTCATTTCAGTGTACAAGAATGAAATATAATATATATTATTACTATATATAGCAATAATAAAGTATAAAAATAAGAAATTAGTATGAAAAATAAGTTTATAAATCTTGTAAATGTAAATATAAAATAAGGGTAAAATTGCAAATAATAATAATAATAATTAATACAAATAATAATTTACAACATGGATAAATACTGAATATGTCAACAGGGAATGTCCAAAAGTATTGCAGTGGATGTTAGACTATGTATAGAATAAATAAATTATATTGCACAGGGTGATTAATAGAAGAGCAGCAGTGAATGTTGAAGGTGTTTAATAAATAGATATATTCTCTTCTTTCTTCAGTCTGTTTTCTCATGGAAAACAAAACGCAATTAAACATTTTAATCATTTGACAGCCCTAACACACATACACTCATATATATATATATATATACATATATATATACACACACACACACAGTGTGTGTGTGTGTGTATATATATATATATACATATATATATACACACTATATATATATGTATATATATATATATATACTCATTAAATGCATTTGCTGTGATCATTTGTCCTTCACTGAGCATTTACTTGTTGCTTTGTATTTGTACATTAACAGTTCCATTACATGTCTGTGTGCTGCAACCTTGCAGCCCTGAAAGGCAAAATTATTGGTCATAAATGTTGGCTGTTTTTCTTTTTCAACATTTATCCACTGTTTCGCCTTTCATGAAGTCCATAAAATTAGATTTGTGGCGATGCATTATCTTTAATGAGGAAGCCATGGATTGCTTCAGTGGTTCAATCAAACGACAGGTAAACAAAGGCTGTCTGTGTGGACATCTTAGGTATTAGCTAGAAGTCTTACTTTGAGATTACTGTTTCCAGCGTTGCGATACATCCACTTACAATTATAATGATAATATCAATAACAATAATAATCATAATGATAATAATTTCTACTTCTGCCTGTATTTTCCTGGTACGGTGCACCAATCTAAAAAAATCTCAGATAATAACTATTTCATGAGCACAAACTATAGAAAACACAGAGTGCAGTAATTACAGAGACTCGTTGCTCTCATCTCCACCTACAGACGTTGGTCTGGACTGAAAATGACATTTGGGGTGTGAGACTTTAATACTGAGCTTTTTGGACAATTTATGTAATATCTGAGCTGATGTATGCAACATTAATATATCCAAATTATGACAGTGATCACTCCTCTGGTTTGTGCTGTCGCTGTATCACCATGTTCCCGACATGCTCCGTTGGTGAACACTTCAGAGTGGGACATCGGCTGGACCGTTAAACTAGAGAGGCCTAAACTTAATTTGGGGGATTTATAGCAGCATTAAGAGTTAAATAATCCAGACAATGATTTGTTAACGCGTCATTTGGCTGAATTTTAGATGCTTTTGTGTCATGTTCTCCATTCTGTCTGCACTTTAGTTCATATCTCAAGATCAAAAACTATTCTTTACCAACTGATGCCAAGAGATATTGTGTCCAAAGTAAACTTTTTTTACCCTCTGTTTTTAAGGTTTTTTCTGCTATGGACTAGGTGTTATCTCCAAGGTTTGGCCAAGGCTTTGGCCAACACTGATCTTGGGTTTTCCTCTGTTATTTCAAAGAAAACTGAGAAAAAAGAGAAAAAAAAGCTCTTCCCTGGGGCATTACCCTATACAGTAACAGCACAGCTCTATTTCCTCCAACATTTTTACCTTAAAGTCAACAACTGTGTGCCCAAGTGACTGAAATGGACTTTAAAAAACATGTCACAGAACTGAGAAAACATGATGATGTTTCCCTCCTTCATTCCCAGTCTGTCCACCTGCTTCTCACAGATGCTCTGCCTCTAATCAGGACAGAGAGAACAGCTTCCCTGCAGATCCCATCAGCCACCACACAAAGACCATCCCAATACTGGCTTCCTCCTGACAAACACTATCAAAGCCTGGTCTCAAGTCATTTTGTGTGCAATTACAATGACATATTCAGCATGTCAGGTGCATGCCATGTAGCCTGTACTGCTGCAATGCTAACATGCTACAGTAACTATGCTCAGAGCTAGTTATTCAAGTAGAATCAGAAGAGAAATGTGGATGGCTTCATGACTTGGCTTGGGTTCTTTTTGTTCTTTCCATATGCACTGCACTTTAGTTTAAGTTGTTGTTTTAAGTTATGAATTAAGTGGTTTTGTTGCCTCAGCATAACTGTAACTGTGCAGTTGGATTATTACAATGCCATGGCGTTAAATGAAATGTTAAAGGCTGTTTCATGTTATTTAAAGTGGATGTATGACACGCAAGAAGGATAAAATGCTTACCATGTTTTTTTTACATTTACATGCCTTCACAGGAGACTGGGTTGATTTGTATGTTTTGATGGGCCCTGTTTTTGCCCATTTTGAGTCATATTTCCAGACCCACAGAATATTTTGTACTATGTCTCTGAAAACACAGAATAGCTCAAATGAAAGAAGAGACTCTCTATTTCATCATGAAAAAAAATGTTTGTTTTTATCTTGTTCCATTCTTGTTTTATCAGAGGTAGAGTAGAGGACACTTTCACCAAAATCACCACTTTTTCTCCACATTCTGTTTGTTTTACTCTCTAATCTCGATTGTCTCCACTTCCTCTTTTGATCTCTGTGGTGTATACTTTATGCTCTTTATGTCTCTTTATGCTCTGACTACATTTCCCAGAAGCCCCAACATTACTCACCGGCTGTGGGAGACGATTGACCATGACCATGATGATTTGACGTGTAGATACCTCAATGTCATTCAAGCGTCACATTTTAAATTATGTTGAAATACATCAATGGTACTCAAAAAGTTAAACAAGGTTTTCAAAGTAAAACGTTGCCACATTAAGAAATCTGATCTGTTCACACTCCTGAAGGTGTTGGCAGCGACACACCAGTAGAAAAGCTGAGTGCATCAGATTCAATGCTGTAGCTTTAATTTAGTCTAAATTTGACCCACATTCTCACCTTCAAATATTTCAAAAAGGCCTTTATGGTGGATCAAAAGGTATCAAGTCTCTTAAGGACAAATTACATTACACCTGTGAACAATGTTCGCTCCTGAAAACCTGCACCTGAGCTTGCTCAGTGTTTTCATGTATTGACTGCAAGACACAAATTTCCTCTCAGAGGATAATAAAGTATCTGTCCACTTTACAGAGGTTCAGGGTTGTTCCGCCTATGTCAATAATATTGGTGTAGATGTGTTTTCTCAGCACGCCAAATGCAGCACCAGTGACTAGTCAATATCCCACAATGTACCTCTGACCTGTGGGCAAACCTGCCTCACTCCTCCTTTCAACTTCTGATGGACATTGATTTTCTTGCATCTCCCAGTCATATATATATATATATGTATATACGTATATATATATATATATATATATATATATATATATACGTATATACGTATACGTATATATATATACACACACGTATATATATATATATATATATATATATATATATACGTATATATATATATATATATATATATATATATATATATATATATATATATATATATATATATATATATATATATATACGTATATATATGTATATATATATATATATATATATAAATGTGAGGAGATGTGAAAAACATGGATGTAATTTAAGTACAGATCAGGGGCTTTCAGTAAACAGAGAAGAGAAATACAGCTAACACGCTAACAGCATTGTAGCATCCTGAAGCAAGCCAAGAGGAAGAATTTGTTGACAATGATATTGTTCTCCTAATCACAAAGTACAGTGTGTAAGTGTGAAGAGTGTGAGGAGTGATGGAAGATAAGCGAGGTGCTATTCTAGGGTGAAAATGAATGTGCGTGTATTGGTGAGAGAAGGCAGTATCTAGGTCTTTGTGATGAATCTGTTTCAGTGGCAAGCAAGGTGCTAGCAGCAGCATGCCGTCTGTTAATTCACATTCGCCGCGGGTGGTTAGAGTCTGCGGCTGATGAAACCGGGAGCTGCAGCTAAATGGAGTGGACAGAGGAAAGAGAGGTTTGACAAATGAATAAAAACTATGTGCAGGGACCAACCCTGATGTCAACCACCGGCAAACCAAAATTTAAAGAGCAACTGTGACTGTAACTCTCTGGCCGCTTCCCTTGTGGCTACACACAGTAAATAAGCGCACTAAAAAATACACCTCAAAATTGCAGAGTACACCACGGCGGCGTGAAAAGAATCTGTAGCTCAACACGCTGCAGTAAAATTAGCTGGAGTGGAAAACTCAGCTGGAGAGCTTTTGATCGCTGAGCCATCATGTCATGTCATTAAAGTATTAACCGATGATTACAGCAACACTGAGCAGCCATGTTTATTTCAGGGGGAATTACAACCACGCAATCACAACCCCTCGACTGTGATAGAGCTCGCCGCACAGTCTTACCACTCTTCATCGGTCATGAGTGCATTAATCTATAGATTTCTCTCCCTCTTGTTTTCCCTCCCTGCCTCTGGCCAAACGTTACCAGCGATCATGCATCACCCCTTATGTTCGTTCCACTAATGTAGCATGCAACAGCAGATATACAGGGCATTTGATTCATCGCACTTCTAACCCGCGGCCCCCCTCGCTCCTCATTTACCTCCCTCGGCCTGAGATATCAGGGGAAATCCATTCAGCCGAGACGGTCCAAATGTAAATAGCTTTTGTGTAAGCCCTGCCCACTCAAGATGACACCACAAGGAGAAAAAGAAGTAGCATTGCTGTGAGCTGCAGGAAGATATAGTCAGTCCAACACAGGCAGATTAATATCTAGGTGGTATTTGGATCACGTTGTGATGAAGTACAGTTTCAGAACTGGTTCATTGTTTCCCATCTTGTACAAGATACTGCTGCATCACCCACATCACATAAATCAGACATGAAAGCATAATGGTGAGGATTTGACTGAGGGCAACCGGGGGCAAGGACAGACATATGAGATATTTCTCTCATTCATTCATCCTCGTTTCCTCCACTCTGTCTGTGAGCTGACCCCAAAGACTAGAGAGAAGAAACGCCTCCACCTATCGCCGACCGCATACCTGATTATCTCGCTCTGTGGCTTTGAGGGGCCACCGCTCACACTTCTCCCCAAGGTGATCACTCCTCAAAACATCTCACAGGCCAGACTCATATTTCTGCTTGTTTCCCAAAACATAGATTGGTCGGGGAGAGTTTAAGAACTGGCAGAGTACATCCAGTCAGTCTGAAAACTGCACATCTGAAGCCTGGCTTACAGTGTCTGTTGATATTCCTCTCCTTCATGCTTTATTGTGTGTACTACTAATTACTTTTGCTTAAAATTAACTAATTAAATCAAACCACTGACCATTCACTTAACCCCTGCCATGGACAGCATTTGCCTAATCCCAAAAAACAAAAACAAAAAAACATTTTTTTCATGATGAAATAGAGAGTCTCTTCTTTCATTTGAGCTATTCAGTGTTTTCAGAGTCATAGTACAAGATATTCTGTGGGTCTAGAAATATGACTCAAAATGGGCAAAAACGCTGGAACAAAACACTGTCTGTTTTAAACAGTTAAACCGTTTGTGGGCTCCATCTGCAACATGAACAAAAAAAGAATTTAAGCTAACATTAGCAGCTCCTGAGCTTTGTTTGGGGAAGTTTACAAGCAACCTTGTAGCACCGCATTATGTAATAATGTAAAAAATTTTCACATCATCGTGTAATAACGCCACATTTTGAATGCAATATGTAATAAAATTATTACAAAATGGGGCTGTTACACTTTTTTATGAAGATGTAATAATTTGGTGCATTATGTATTAAACCACGAAAACTGATGTCTTAAAAATAACACCATGATAATGATAATCAAATATAACTCAATTATAATAATAGAAAATGTGTTTGCATTAAACACGTTACGGACACTGAAAATGCACTGAAATATTAAGAACCATAAACACAAGCTATACGGATTATGTTACTCATAAATACATGCTGGAAGACAAACAGACAAAAACAAACTTTATTTCAGCCCCATTTGTGTTCAACATACACACCCTTTTCTATATGTTAACAACAGTATAAAGTGAATAAAAACAGTTTAAACAATCTTTCAATGTTTGTGTCTGTAACATGTATTTAGTGCAGTTTGTGTCTCTGAACTTCCAGACATTCTGTATGACTATAATAAACAATTATATTTGATTGAGTAGGCCTAACTAACTTTGACTAATGAAACATCTTACCAGTTTGTAAAATTAATTATGAGTCCAGCTAGAATGCTGTGTTGTTGTTCTGATATTATTATGGTTTTTCAAATTAAGACATCAATAATTGACCAAATTCTTACTTTTTCTTCATAAAAAAAAGTCTAACAGCCTCGTTTTGTAAAACTGGTGCAATATGTAACAGCTTATTACAAAATGCGGCAAAATTAATTACATATTGTGTTCAAGAATGTTATTATTACAAAATGTGGCGTTATTACATATTGATGTGAAAATTATTACATAATGTGATGCTACAAACCCCCTCCAGACCTGTTAACGTTATATTACCGAGAACACACTGGTTGGTCCTCTTCTTTTTCAACGTTAAAAGTGATACATCTTTTTTTGGTGCTTTATTTTAGCTTTAGATATGAAGCTTTAGCGCTCACCTTTTACCACAACATTATCTGGCTCTCATGTATAATCCTAGCTAGCTCATGGCCTCAGGTAAACACGGTCAGCCCTGTCACGGTCCTCACTGTTAGCTGCGAGCTGCCAACCCTGTGTGAGGCACCTTGAAGGGTACTCATTTTAAAAATCAGTAACGGCATTTACAACCACCTCACTGGGAGCTAATGTCAGCTGCACTTCATATTGATTGTCCAGAAATCAACTGTTTTCATAAATGACTGTAAGTTCTGATGGTAAATCTGCCTCTGTTGTTATTATTATGAGTATAAAAATCCATTGTGTTTCATGCATAAAGGAAACGCTTCATGGGCGAACCGTGGGTTGTTTTTTTCCTCTCAGAGCAAAAGTGCAGCTTTACTTCAACAAGCGCACATTAAAAGGAAGATATTACAAAAGCTACGATACATAAACACTGCCCCCCCCTTGAGTGATATTAAGTTCATGCAGATATATCTCACACACCACTTCCACCACATCCTCATTTACTTGAATTAGATTATTCTCTTTTGTTAACTGTCTTCCCTCTCTTAATGATTGCTTGCAGCTTCTTTATTACTATTCACAATCACAATGATTCATGTTGAGGTAACCTGCTGTTTGCACTTATTCCATAGAGTCAGCTTAAAAGTTCACTTTAATGTGAAGGTTCGCCTGCATGTGCTCTTTCTACCTGCTTCTCTACGAGTCTCTTCACTGCTGTGTGTGTGTGTGTGTGTGTGTTGTATTGGCCACAGTGTGCACTGAATATTATCCACCTTGGCCAGACTCTCTGCACCGGCTGGCGTTGATCTGATTCAGCTTGTACACACACACACACACACACACACGCACACACACACACACAGGAAAAAAAAAACATCTGTTCGAAACAAAAGTCGCTCACACACAGACATGAACATAAAGTGTACACTCACTTGGAAGCACACAGGCACGCTCACATCCTTTCGCACATGCACCCACCCACAGCATATGCACACACATAAACACTATCTGGAAGTGGCGTGGAGCATCTGTTTGGACGCTGACACGCATTCAGTTTTTTTATTTTTGTGGATCACTGGCAGGAGCAGTGCATTGGCCACCAGAAGCTTTCCACTGCAGAGGGGTGACCAAGCAGCCGTCCACACACACACACACACACACACACACACACACTTTCAACCGCAGACACAGCAATGCAAATTACACCCCTCCCTCCCCCTGACACCACCACTCACTTTTCCCCAGTCACCCATAAAACACTCATGCTTTTAGCGGCATTCGGAGGCATTTTAAGAAGCTATTTATTTAACAACATGATTATGTATCAGGCGCTGGGTGATCTATCTAGCAAAGTGATTGGGTGTGCTATTAATGCCCTCTCCTCTGGCACAGGTGGCAGCTGTTCAGAGGACATGGAAAAAACGAGGAAAAAGACTTGAATATTTGACATATTAATGATATTTTCCATACATACGCATCCTCGCCACAACGTGACAGCATATAAATGAATCTTTAGCGTGAAGGAGGAAGTGGTCAATCAAACACCGGTGGGCTTATCAGCATCGAAACAATCAAATGCTATAAATAAACGCAGCGTCGAGGGTGTTGGGATTATCGCGTGTATTATAAATATGAAGGTGAGGTCTCATGCCAATCTGTCATGTCTCATCTTAACAAACGTCTCTCTTCAGGGAGCGCCAGGTTTAGCATTTAGCATGCACATACAGCACATCAATGTCACTTGACAAAACACCAGATTTATATTGCAGACAGGTCGGTTGGGACCAAGGTGTGTGTGTGTGTGTGTGTGTGTGTCTACATACCAGAACAATAACATAATTTCACAGTGATACAGAGATAACAGTGAAATGCCATAATTCTCAACAGTGTTTTCTCTTTTGAAGTTTCAGTTTTGATTTTGATAATCATGTTTCCTCCCAGTGACATCCTTTGATTACAGCTCTTATTATATTTGAGACAGTGTTTTGGAGCATATGACTCTGCACCTTGCATAATTAAAGGAGATTGTTTACTTTTTCAACGTTCATGCTCTGCTTCTTGGGTTTGGGTCCGAACCCTTGTGCTGCTCTCAGTAACCACCATGACAATTTCCTCTCTATAATCGATTTAATATTTATGTGAAAACCCTTCAAACAACTGTGGGCTATTTATTATCATGATGAGTTAGAATTTTCCCAGTGCTCATTTCTACTTAATAGAGCCTGTAAATCAATCCCAGCTAACGTTAGCTCTTAGCAGCCAGTGAGCAGCACAGTCCTGCACGGCGCTAGCAGCTAATGTTTGTGCAATGTAGCCTTATCACTATCATTATATAGGGTTTGTCCCCTGAGTGCGTCAATATTTAGTGTACTGTGTCTGCAACATGTTCTCCACTGTCCCATGGGTGTTGAGCAAACTCTGGCATCGACTGGAAACCAAAGACACATTTGTCGTGACTTCCCGAACAGAAACAGGGGAGAATAAACAAGAGGAGAGAGAGAGTGAAGCCAAGGCCTGCAGGAGTCTTTAGTTATTTACATATGCAGATTCTGGTCACCCCAGATCCCTACCCTCATCAAGAGAAACCAATTAAAACTCACTTCATTTAATGTTTACCTTAATTAACCGTAACAATTAATGGCTTTCCAAAGTCCTGTTGTGGCTTTTTCAATTAAAAGCTGCGTGTGACAAAGGTTGCAATCCAATCCTATAAATCACACAGACAGTCTGCTGGAGTGAGCAGACAGAGTGAATGACTGAATACTATCACTTCAAACTTTATTTTAGTTTCTTTTTTTTTTTAACCTGTGGACGGTTTGTACTGTACATGACTGCACATGGGCATGTGTTAGCGCAGGTGTCCCCGCCGCCTCGACCAGCAGCACTCATACTGGTCAGCAGATTGTTGGGTGAGACCCAGTGGACCATTAGCCGGCCGTGGCTGCCAGGGCCAGAGCTGATAATGACAGGTGGTGTACGCACCCCGGAGGTCTGACAGGCTGAGGGCACCGTGCCATGTAACAACAGCCTTTAACGCTGGCAGCAGCATCACCGTGGCACAAGTAAACCCTGGCAGTATCACGACGGTTGCGTCGAAGGAGCAGCTATTACTACAAGCAGTTAAACTAAAATGGCAGCGACTGTTAATGGCGGGGGGGGGGACCACTATGCTGCCATTACGATCGCTGACATCCTCTTGGCGAACGCATTCAAATCCCTGTGCGAGCTCCGATGACAATCGTGATTATCTGAATAACAATGAAGCTGTGGGTTTCTCTTTTCAGGCGAGCTTCTTCTTCCCCTCGGCAGAAGCTCTGCTCTGCGACAGGTCCCATTCATCCACATCGCTGGTATTGTTCCGGATAGAAAAGGGCCAGATTTGCTTACTTCTCTTTTCCTTTCTCCTTCATTGTTCAGTTAGGCTTTCTAGGTGTCCATTCACAGAAACCGCCGACATTATCCACATGCCTGCATCAATACTCCTCAGGTAAACTAAAAACACATATATTGAAAAATAAAGTTAATTTTCTTTCTCCCTGCCATGACGGCGATTTTTTTTTGTCAATTCCGAGCTGTGTTGTGATTGTATGTTTTTAATCCCCCCACAGCCAAATAATCCACTCCACTGACCCCTCACACACACACGACAGCAGCAGCATGTGTGGGCATGTGAGTGTGTGTCTGTCCACCTTTGTGTCCTCCACCTCCTCTCACCCCCCAGTGCAGAACACTCTGATTCACACTAATCTCTCGGTACACTCTCAGGGTTATTGTTCCTTTCTGCTGTGAGCTTATTCATGTGCCACTCACCATGCCCTCCTCTCATTTTAATACTCCAACAGTGCTGGGAGCTAAAAACAGTTTTAAGCCAGCTTATTCGACTATTTAAAAAAAAAAAAAAAGCTCGCCTCTCACCTCCTCTGCTGCGTAGGTGGTGGCGGAGTTGTGCGGTAGGTGCCCGCTTATTAAAATGACATGTAGTGGACGGACTCTGTGATGTTTCCATCATACGGTTTATGTATACAGACGAGCCTGTGGGCTGCTGCTGGACAACGTGAGATGAAAGCCGGGTTGATGTTCTGATTTGATGACTGTTGCCATGGCAGCGAGATAAGGATGAGGAGGGATGTAAGCGTTCAGAGAGAGAGAGAGAGGGAATTTTCTCTCTCGCTCTGTCTCACACACACATGTACAAATGAGTACCCCCCCAATCAACCAATACCACAGCCCAGTAGGTCTTCCTGTGGATCAGTGAGCTGTAAAGGTCCATCATTAGGACAACAGGGTGGGGTCCAACATGCTGACAGCTTGTCATGAGCAGAAGCCTGCATGACTACCTTCATGATGAGACTGCTAATAAAAAAAAAAGGGAAACCACCTGGTGGACTCATGGGCGCTGCTCGGCTTCTCCTGGACGGCCTCAGCTCTGGCGGATGTGTTTATAGCGTTTCCTCTGGCCAGGTGCAGCACCGGGGTTAAGTTGATCATCTCTCACTCTGGTAAAATAGCCAGGGGAGTCCGTGTACCACTAGATCAACTCTACAACTTAAAGACCCTAAACGTTACAGCTCGGATGATCGATATGGCACTGAGCAATGTTCTTTACGAGCTAATAGACAAATCCATTCCTGCAAACCCCCCTGGGCCCTGAGAAGGCAAGAGGGAAGTTAGAGTATGCGGCTGTTTGCCTGCACAGTGCTGCCACTTAGACCTCTGCTTGCACGCATACACAAACACAAACGCTGAGAGGAGATGCCAGGATGCAGCTTGCTCTTGAGGTTTCACCGCCACATCTGCAGATGTCTCTATCTCTGACGGTGTTGCAGTTCTCTGACTCCGCTGAGGTTACCACGGCCGCAGAGCTGCCAAAGGAAGATTTGTGTCTTCCAACATCAGAAGGAATAAAAAAAACACATAAAATCCCGTTCTACTCATGGTACTTAAATGCTCTTATCTGACACTTTTAGGAGAGCTCACATGTAACATCTGTAATTCCCTCACTGTCTAATTAAAAGTCTGGATTGCCTAATAAATGTCAGAATTGCATCATGAAGTGGATAAATCCTGAAATTCCAATTCCCAGCTGAAATCGAAAAGTGCGTAACACCTGTTGCTGTTTCACCAGATTCCATCAGTTCATCCAAATGATGCTCCAAAGCAGCGACAAGCATCAAAATGGCTGCTGGCTAAAATGAAAAGCTAAACCTCACCAGGTTTTTTCGCAGGCCATGGCTCTCTAATATCCTGTGCAGTGCCTCTACTTGCCGACGAGCCTCTTTGTCTTCCTCTGTGCTGTGTGCTTGCTCATTAAACCCGTAAGGTCAGTGTTTCACTCCGCTCTCCCCCCTTTTGTCTCAACGCCCTTGCTAACCTTCTGCAACACTTACTTGAACACAGCTTGGCCAAACTTGACTGCAAAACTTTGGCACATCATTATAAAAATAATGGAGCATGTTTATAAAAGATACGAGGGCCCTCTATGACATTGCGCGGTCCCCCAGGCCCCCGAACTATCCCAGTTTATAGCCGGCATGTAACATTTATGTTTAAGGTAACATTCATGCTTGTCTTATTTCGAGGCAAGGACAACAGCTACACTGTGGAAAAAAAAAAATCTAAATGACTTTATTTGAAGGTCTAATAGCAGCAATCTATTTTGGGGCAATATGCCTCATTTAGTGTTGGTAAGTACAGACCTGGCAGGCATCTAGTGTGCTCTCTAACGCCGAGCTCACACTATCATTCAAGGCACAGAACATTTGTTTTGCTTATCCTTCATTAGCTGGACAAGCACATTATGAGAAATAGAAATTAATGAGGAATCGTGGGGGGAAAAAAGTTGTCTGGCCTCTTATATTACATTTTGAATTAACAGTAAAGCGTGCAATTATATTCTTACGCTTTTATATTCTGCCAAAAAAATGTAATAAACATAGGGCTTTTCATGATGTCTTCAAATGACTTGTTTGGTTCAATGACCGTTTTTAATTTTACGAAGATACAAAAGAATGAAAGGCAGCACATTTTCACATTTGAGAAACCAAAACTAGCAAGTTGTTAGCAGGTCTGCCACCCGTCTTGGACAATCCCACCATTGAAAAATGCATGCTTCACACATGAACAAAGGAATAAATATTTGGAAGAGAATTTAGTTTGAGAAATGAGCGTGCTCAAATTGAATTCAAGAGGCACAAGCTGGCAAGTGTAAATAAATTCATGTCTGAGGACAATTAACAAGACACTTGCATTTCTGTTCAAATGACTTTGTCACTACTGAGTGTTAGATCACCATCGTGGTGTTTTAATATTCATTTAGCCAACATCCACGCTTTGAAATATTCATATCAGCCTGCTGAATGACGATAATACCAGAGAAAAACACAATACTGAAGCACATTTGTTCCCGTTTGTTATTAATTTACTGTTGTTTCATGTCATCATGTTGTGTTGTGTTTTTTTTGTTCCTACCTACACTACAGGCCAAAGCTTTGGAAGCAACTTCAAGTTTCCCATATATGTATTCTGCGATGTATTTACTGCATGATCAGACTTTACCTTTAGTGATCTGCACCATTTCCTTCAATTTACCTTCAGCTGTACATTGATGTTACCAGACCATTGCTGAATAAATGTCAACAAATGAAAAGAAGAGCTTAGTTTGCAAGAGTCATGAAATCACTTTGTCTTTTGAGAGTCTGCACACAAAAATTCCAATAAATCTCAACTGCAGAAATGGCTGGAAAGAGGAAACTGAGTAAAGAAACAAGAGTTCCTCTTTATATACAAAGTACACCAATGAAACTACAATCTTTTTTTCAGGTATAACACAGTCATATTGATCTATTGATCTGTCCAGCCAGATCAATAGATGTGGGCTAACATGGTCTTGATACAGGGGGGATTACGTCCACACAGAGCCATGTTTTTCACCACTGCTTCTCTCAAAAGGCTTGATTGCTAACACGGGAACCATAAATGTTTGAGGCAATTTGAAAACCCATTTTCTTCCACCCATTATCTGCAGTGTATGGAGGAAATGGAACACTCAAAACCTTTCTAGTGTATTAATTTAGCACCGTGATCAGACAGTTATAAGGGAGTTGTCAAGTTTTTTTAAAAAAAATAATGGACGTCCTGCGGCCAATCAGAGTCAAGTGCTTACTCAGGCCGTGGTAATTACACAGATATTTGCATTTTAGCGCAGAAAGTTATCTACCATAATGAGTGATGGAGCCTTTCACTGCTCTGCTGTTAGCAGTAGCCTTAAAGAACCCCTCTCAGCTCGGAGGACGATGGATGAAAAGTACCGTCATGTAAAAGCAGGAGGCTGTCTGCCGCACACCAATGTGCCAATCCAAAAGTAGAGAAGAAAAAACGATAAGCTGGAAAGATAGGCAAAGCCTAGAGTAAATCTACAACTGATTAAACCAATGAAAAAGTGGCAAATTAATTAGCATCTCATTATAGGACACAGTGTTGTAACCCAGATAATACAGCTAATTTATTTTTTTTTTTTTAAATCATTCCACGCTGCAGCAGTTCAGAAGACTGACACAAAATCTGTCAGCTCTCTCTCTTCTTTCAGCAATTATTTCAACACTCACCCTTTCAATTCAATCAGTGTCACTGGAAAAAATAATATTCAATTGATTATAGGAGCAGTTTGACATTTTGAGAATTACACTTGTTTGCTTTCTAGTGAGGGTTAATCGATACCACTCTCATGTTTGTGTGTTAAATAGCCCATAGACCAGACATAAATATGTGTTTATTGTCCAGTAGATGTGACCTGACCTGAATCTCACCATCATGGCCTTTCACTCTTCCCTTGTTTAAGTGGATCAATGACCCAACACACTGAAGTGACTGAATCACTGGGTATTGTTCGGCTTTGTGTTGCCTCTAAATAATCAGTCAGTTAGCCAGCTGATGTCAGTCTGATGCTGCTATGCTGTATACTTCTCATTACTTATCCATAACTGTCACCAGCGTCCTTTTGCAGTTTCCCACACCAACGGTGAATGTTTTAGTGTGAAAGCCTCAGTTAGCTTTCCAGCTTTTTCCTGCTTCTCTGTGACGTTTCTTAACCCAGAAATGTTGGCACAGAAATGACGGCGGTCTGTATAGTAAGAGCTCATTTGCACCATACAGCATGTTTCATTTGTACACAAATAATAATAATGATTTTAAAAAAAAAGTTTAGATTCAGTGAAGTCTTGTTGTTGCCATACCAACTGACAGGGATGCCACAAAGCAGTGCATGGCAGACAGAAAAAAGTATTGTTTATGATTTAAATAGATTATTATAATGCCACGTCACAGCCCCTAAAATTTTTAAATTTAACGTTTGGCTAGTTTCTCCCTTCCTCTAGCATTTATGCTGTAAGGGATCATGTGCAGCCGGTCATTGTTGTGAAACCCTGACGAGGCGAAGCAGCATCCCGGCATGAGGCAGAGAGGTCCTGCATCATCCAATGGCCTGCTAGCTGCACATTATCCTGCTTATTACATGGCTCCTTCTGAGGAAATTAATAATTTGATGCAAAAATGGTCAAAAGTCAGAGCTGTGTCAGACCATAGACTGACCCATACAGCAGTGGTCTTGATCTTGTCATGTAATTCTCACCAACGAATAAAAATATTTCTCAAAATGTT
This sequence comes from Synanceia verrucosa, assembly GCA_029721515.1. Lineage (NCBI taxonomy): Eukaryota > Metazoa > Chordata > Actinopteri > Perciformes > Synanceiidae > Synanceia > Synanceia verrucosa. Next base: position 25,362,673 of record CM056553.1, read on the forward strand.
CATTCAGTATTTAGCACAGCAGCAGTGTCTGTGGGTGGATGTGTCCACTAATGGACACTCTACGGCCAAAAGTGCTTTTATGTGTTTTTCATGAGACCCGATCAGATCCTAAAAAGTGTGCTTTGTGCTGCTAACTTAGTGGCGGCAGTTTTCCTGTGTTGTCCACACACTGGTGCAGCCCTGGTGTGTGTCAGCAGTAAACTCCAGCTGAACCACGCTTCCTCTTTCTACTGTCAATCTGACGGTGTGCTGTCGTCAAGTCAAGCTGTTGATGCTTCCTTCAGTTTGTCAGCAGGTCTGACTGCTGCTGGAGAACGCCTGCAGCCTCCCCCAAGGGAGGTGTCACAGTTGGACATGAAGCCCCCACCCCATACCCCATCACCCCCCAACCCACCCACCAACCATCACACACACACACACACACACACACAGATGAAAGAGTAAAGACAGATCTGTGTACAAACGTGGCTTCGCACACCCAAACAGTCTCTCCTCTCTGCTTCCACCCTTTCTTAATCTGTCGCTCCCTCCTGCTATTTTTTTCTCACACACACACACACACACACACACATACACTGACTAAATTGACTTGTCAGCTTCAATCAGACCAGGAACAAAAGGATTCCTGCCAGTTTGAAGCTGACATCATTAATCGGTTTGGGAGGGGGCGAGCACCGAAAACAAAGGGAGTGCAAGGTCGGGTTGACTTAAAATGCACTTTCATTTTGGCAGGGATGTTAGCTTTTTGATTTCAGCCCCTTTATGCCAACATCTCTTTGCGAGTGTCTCTAACTTTCATTATCACTGGGAACAGAGGGGTGTGCAGGACTTTGTTGTGCTGATGGAGAGAAATGTGACATCCATAATGCATTTCCTATTAGAGGATGCCACGCTTGGACACTTCTGGCCACGTGTCAGAGGGAGATGGACAGGAAGAGAGTGAGTATAAATGGGATGGTGGTGGTGATTGAGGGGAGGGCAAAAAAAGGTTGCCAAGTAAAGCTACGAATGTGAAAGAGAGCACAGAGAGGCTGGAGTGAAAGGACGAGCATGTTCTCCAGAGATTGTGTCAAGGTTTGGAGAGCACACGGCTCTTCATGTGACATATGAGATCCACGCATAAACCAGCTTTCCTGGTGCATTGTAGCAGCAAAGCCGAACGCTTTGAACATTTAAATCCTCTTCCCTTACTTCCATGGCTTCATCCGTCCTCGTTTGCCTCTGTTTCCTCTGACACGTGCCCATCTGCCTCCCCTCCCTCTCAGCTTTCACTCTGACCCCGGATAAAGACGGGGTCCCTCATCTCAAATGGTAATAACTTTGGTCCGTATGCACACAGCCATCACAAATTGATTGCTGTAAGATGCCGCGAGCACTCACACTCTCGCTCTCTGCTCTTCCATCTTGTGATTTCGGCATGAAGCTGACTCCATGTCCAATTGGGCTGCCATTAAACAGGCCCCCTGGGTGCATCCCAAACATAAACAAGCACATCCTAAACTCTTCGTCTCCCTCTGGCTTGCTGATCCTTCCCTCACTCCTCTCCCACCATCTTTGTCTAACGCTCTCCTGAAAACCAGCTTCCCCTTCACCTGTTTTACCCTCAACCACTCATTCCCCTTTTATTCTCATTCTAATTATACCATTACATTACCATTTCTATTCTCTCATTAGCATTTTTGCTCTTCCTGTCTCTGAGTCCTCTCTTCTCCCCTCCTCTCTTTTTATCACCCTTCCTTTTCAAAGCCACTCAATATGTTCCACCTTTTTTTGCGGCGCGTAAACAGACAGTGCCCTTGGGGATGGATTGGAGAGCTCTGTCTTTGTTTGTGTGCACTTCTAACTAACTCTCCATCTGCAGGGAGCCGAGCCCGGCCCAGCGGTGCAAGACAGATAGCTGGCACCATCCCAGACTCTTCAGACTTTCTCTAGTCAGCCCAGTGTCTTGAACCCCCGCCTCTCAACTTCTCCTTCCTCCCAGGCAGTAGTCTTCCCACAGAGGTGGTTGTCAGCTGCCCTCAGGCAGCCAGTCGTGGTACTGTAGATGCCCGACCCCAACGATTCCTTCTCCTCCAAGCCTTAAACCAAAGTGTGCCTCAGCTTCCAAAAGGATATTCAATCCTTTTCGAGCCACATGCTGCAGATATTCGTCACTGGACTTTCAACAGGTTCCATCCCCAGTCAACCCCAGGTTCACCTCACTTCAGAGGCTAAATAACCAAGAGCACATTTTCTGTATTTAGCCACATCAAAGAGCTTTCAAAGAGAGAGGAACTTAAGCATTTGCATTAAGTTTCAGTCATGTAATTGCCTGAGGCTGCAAATTAAACCTTGAGAAGAGTTGAAATATTCTTGTTTTTCTTTGCATTACTTTGTGAGAAATTTCTTCTCTTAATAATCTGACACTGTAAGCGCCACAGTCTCTGCATATGCCGCGTGCTATTTAGGTGCAAAATAAGTTCATCATCAAAGCGTCTGCCCAGCACCTGGGCATTCTGCACGGTGACAGGCAACCTTTGCAGGGTAAGAAGAGAGACGTTTCACTCACCATTGTCAGGCTCGGACTTCCTGTCATGCTCAGTGTCGGTGAGCGACAGGGCGGAGTTGGCGCGACTCGTCAGGCAAGAGCTCTGCTCGGACTTCAGGCCGCGCATCCACATGTGCTGCAGGCCGTGAGCGGGAGACGGGTCCACTTCGGGCTCCGTGTCCACATCCGAGCCGACGCCCAGGGAGTAACGGCTGTGGACGTGAGCGGCCGGCCCAGAGCACAGCGCCTCCTCCTCGTCCTCCTGATTCTGCTGCTGCTGCTGCTGCTGCTGCTGTTGGTGGATGTGATAGTCTGGGCTCCTCATCTGCCCAGCCTTGCAAAAGTCTAAATCTGGAGGAGGAGGAGAGACACACAGAATCAGATCACACGTTCGAAGAGCCAGAAAAGCCTCCAACACTGACATGTGCTTTTATTTGCCTCAGCAGCTAAGCTGACCAGGTGTTTGTTAAAGGAGGCATTTACAAGCCAAACACAGAACACCTCCCAAATCACGTTGGGAGACGAGCTGTTATTTGAACAGGAATTTATTGCAAGTTTTGGAGCAGACGTCCAAAATCAAAATACCACCGTTGATTTTTTTTTTTCCTTCAACCATCTGCAGCAAAAGCCATATCCTGTTCAGGCTGCCTGATGCGTGTTATCAAGCTTGAGATGTATTGAACTGCTGCTCAAACAGAGCACTGATCTCATCTATATTCTCCTTGGTGGGGTGAAGAGATCAGATAAAGATCAAACCTTATTAATATTGACTCAGACTGAGGGAAAAATTGAGCCTCATATGCTTTCAGGTATTAGAACGTCCTCCAATCCCAAGCATCAACCTGTTATCTGAGAACATCAGATATACTGCGTTAGTCCTCTGGTTACACTTCAATTCAATTCAATTCAATTGAGTTCAGAATTTTTTTTCACCTGCAGAGGCAGCTGAGTAAATTTTCTTTCTCGCAGCCCCAGTTTTCTGTTTAGAATGTATAAGTTATGGAACTGATGGAGTTTTTCGTAAAAAGGCCATGTAAATTGAAATGCATACAGATGCTGCTGCAGCCGGGCACCATATAGACTCCTCTGAGAAGCCAGACTTCCTTTCCTTCTCACTTAGTGCACTTAATATGTGGGTTAGGTCGGGTCCTTTGAACACAAACCGCAGTGTTTCAATAAGAGCCACAGTCATGTTGACCACTCCATTGACCAAGCAGTGTGTCCTGCTGTGACCGTTTGATGGGGTCAGGACCAACTGTGGCTCTCACACTGTTCTGCCGGAATTAAACCGGCACAAGATTGGTCACCACTGTTTAGCTCAAATTGGCTGCAAGAGGGCAATTCAAGAGCAAATAGGCCATTTCCCTGTAGCAAGAAACATGGATTGACTGCAAACTGAAAAGCCTCCTAACTACTGTTCTTTTTTTGATTCATAAGATAAGATTCAAGCAGGTGATTTGAAGGGAAGTCATTATTTTAATAACCTTCCCGTTTCCTGACATTACAGTCAGCAGCACCAGACTCATTTTAGAGGAAAGAAAGACTATTTATATATTAAACACTACTTTGAGCCACTGTTGTAAGTACTTATCACAAGCAAAAGCTGTGAAAGCCCCTGGGTCATTATTTCACTCTTCTGCTGCTCTGGATGGTATGGAAGTGGGAGCGTTTTCATACGTTCATCAAGTGACCCCCTAAACTTTGTGTTGAATGGTTTGTGCCATATCGTCACAGTTATTTGTCAGATTTATGTTCATGACTCGAATATTTCCAATGGCTTTGATCAAATAACCACTCTGGCCACCAGTCTGGGGTCCTCACACAGAAAAATGGACAAAGTGAGGTGAGGTTAACGGAGGCCCAGGAGCTCATTTTAGTCCTTATTATTAACATTGGAAGATTGTGATCAGTATTATTGATCATTGAGCTGTAAAAAATACGTCCTCTGCATGTTCAGCAGAATAAAACAAATCTTAAGCCATGACGCTAGTGCAGGACGGTGCTCTATTTATATTCTAGTAATCATCTACTAATTAAATTGTTAGTTTAGTGTTTTGGGAGTATTAATAATACAGGAATCAACATGAAACTCCTCTTTTTTTTGGTTGGTCTAGCGTAATTTTGGAGGGAAATGATAATTAATTTCATCATTACCATAATTACATCATATCTGCAATCTTTTGCTCTTGTGTTTACCCATATGTTAATATTTATCTCGCCTCACCATTAGGCATTATCAGTATAAATGTCCAGGCGTTTTGGAGGCACAAGCTCTAACTCCATTTCCCTTGTAACACCTGAGGATTTGCTAACATCTGGAACAACAGTTACCATCCCATAATGTTCCTGTGCTCCACTAGCTTCATCAGTAACTAGGACGGATTTAAGCAACGACTCGGCAATGAGACATATTTGTACTGTGCTCAGCTCATGGGAGGCAACAGAAAGCTAACGTTATGCTCGCAAGATTTGATGATTCAAAACCACTACAGATACAGATGAAGAGCAGTGACTTTAAATGCAATTTGAAAGTATGTTTGACACCAAGACCCCCAAATCAGTATGAATCCTGGATCAGCATACTGTGAGCACAAACTGAGACTTACATATGATTGAAACAAAACTAGCTAGCTATCATGCAACCCAAATCAATACCAAGATCTCACGACCAAATGAGAAGACAGTGTAGCTTCCTGTCCACTGCAGTCTGAAGTAGAAAGTTAAAGCATCCATCAATCCAGACCTGAATTTGAACTAGGAAGGTAGAAGTTTAGAGTCCGTCAGACATTTCAACAGAAACACTCCCTGAAGTCAGATTTTCAACCAGGCAGGACGAGTCTCACCGATCTCGACCTGAAATCCCATCAACAGTAAAAATATATGCGTACGTGTCGTACGCACAGTCCTGTCCAGCTTCTATCTGTGCTGCCTTGTAATCGAGTGGAATCTGTACCACACTACATTTTCCAACATGCTTTAAGAAAGACATTCAAAATATGTTTGGTAGCCAGCACATTCATCTAGATTGCTCTGGATGAATACTTGATGCAGGGTGTTCTAGCTTACCCATCGTCCATTATTTCCTGATAATGGACGCCTCTTCGGGCATTGTCCTGTTTTTAATTAATAAACAAACAAGAACTAATTATTGTGGTTGCCTGTCTTATGTGCTGACGGTTGATGACGGAGCTGTAGATCGATCTATTTATCTATCCATCTACCAACAGTTTATTTCTAACAGAAAGAGACTTTGTGTAGTGAGGGACAGAGTGAACAGCACAGAGGGGAGGAGAGGGCAGGATGTGGCAGTTTAAAAGATGAAGAGAAATATGAAGAGCATGGGTGGGGAATTGGTTGATCTTTGTCAGGAGCACTGTAATCCATTAAAAACGTCACTGGAGGCGATGTCCCCCCTTAACAGTTGGTTACTTAGGTAGGGTAAGCTATATATAACTCTGTTGCCCAAAGATGAGCAGATGTGCTTCGCACAACCGGCTGCCATTGACATTTGAAAAGCTGCTTTGGGGGGTCTTTTACACCTTACCATATGACACTGATGGCAGGGCAGGCTGTTTGTTATGGAAACAGAAAGACCGACTGTCAAAAAAAAGGGCTGTGATCTTTGACACCGCAACGCTGCGGAGGACATGATGATGACTAATGGCCACCATGGTGGCTGCGTGGTGAACGTTACGACAAAATCCACAGAAGGTCGCATTCAGACCACGAAATCCCCGGAGCGGCCTGCTTGTCAGGGAGTTGTGACTGTTGTGAATGGCTAATGTTGCTTGTTAGCATGGTGGGTAGGTGTTGCAGAGTAGCTGGAGGTCTGGATGGTGGAAAGACTATCTATTGATCACCCAGCACAGCGGCGTTGTCCTGATGAGGTGCAGCTTCTCCCTTAACGCCACACATGACCTGCATAAAGGCCATCCATCACTGCATGCACTGGCCCATTTCTCCTCCCGTCACTGGCAGGGAGGAATTTTTTCAGTGTGTACGTGTCAACGTGCCCGCGAGCACACTGTCTGTGTGTGTGTGTGTGTGTGTGTGTGTGTGTGTGTGTAATGAAGGGTGGTGTTCCACCCCAGGTGAGGCCAGAAAGGTTTGGGGTTGACCTAGTTTAGCTGTGGGAGAGACATATCACCTCCGCGGAGAAGAGGTAATTGGCTGCCTCCGACTGTCCTTCTGGCTCATTGTGGGCTGTAACAGGTAATTCACATAGGCCCTTTTAAAGACCTCAGTGTGTGTGTCTACCATACGTGTGCTAGAATCCATTTGTGTGTATAGATACAGCATCCGTGCCACAGCGGGTGCATATTTTCAGGTAAAATCATCAGGTACATCTTGAGGGTTGTACCTGGCTGTGGTTGGCTGTAGTTGCTCTGTCTATCCCGGTGTGATCCCAGCGTGAGGCGCAGCTCGTGGGTGTAGTCAGGCAGAGTCTCGCGTGACGTGTAGGAGCGGTGGTGGGCACGGCCGTCCTCGCTCTCATCAGACGAGCTGGTGTAGGACATCTCCATCTCATGGCGCCCCTTGGACAATGGCTGGTAAGGTTTGCTGTCCATCTCCTCCATGGCTCGCAGGGGATGTCCACTTTAGTCACTCAGCGCAGCCACAGCACAGAGCACAGAGTCTGGAGGTGAGAAGGACAAAGGAGGGGAGGCAAGGAAAGGACATTGGGAGGGTGCAGGGGAAGAAGGATGGGGAACAGGGAATAGAGTAGAAAAATAGCACCAGAAGTCTTGTTATTGAACACAGCGGAGCAATATTGCAACATCTGTTCATTCCAATTACAGCGGACATTCATAAACAGTGGTTGGCTCCTTTCATATTTCACACCAAAGGTTAGTTTCAAATCAATACGCTCAGAAGGGACCACGATGGTGGCCGTTATGCCCAGATATATTTGAAGAGGAATTGAGCAAAATCATGCACAGCACTCCATTCTGTCAGTTATGGTTTCTGTTTTCTCCAGCTATTGTCATCTGTATCTCTCTTTCACAGACAGGTCATGGATAAAGCACATTTGGAAAAACCCAGTGACTCACCAGATCCCAAAGTAATGACTAAACACTATTAGACACCAGTGTTTGACAGTGTTGTTGCACTTTCAAAATGGTGTCATGACAAATCGGCTCTGTTCAAATTCCCTTGTCCTTCCTTCAACCACATCAAAATCTATTTCTGATAACATCCAGTGCATTATGCTCATACCTGCACTCAGCTAATGATCGATCAGGACGACGATCGGAGTACAAAAGAAGTGATTAGAAAATACTTCATTCATATTAGTTCTCTTTGGCCGTGCCCTGCCTGAGGACTTTCCAGCCTATTTCCTGCAGATATAAAGCTTCTAAATGGAGCTTGAGAGGGTCATTGCTCATAGAGACAAAGTGCTATGGTATTGACCTCTTCAGGGAGTCCTGTAGTCCATATATCAAAGCCATTAGAGCGTGCCTGCTCAATACCTCAGAGATCTGCAGCGCAGGGTGATCACCACTAGTCTGATACAAGTTTACAGCTGACCTTTCTACCACTGCAGTAATGCTTTTATTCCACCTGAAAGACTCCTTCCCCTGGCCTCCAGCTCACCCTCCTCGTTCCCCACATGCACGGATACAACCACACGCCGCCTGACATCAAACAGTCAAATATGGGCCAAGCCGCTCGCACGCACATCTTCACCCTCTGCACATGGTCATCACGGCACAGATAATGTGTGAGAGCTCTACGACTCGTCTCTCTTTCTATCTCTGGAGAAAACACCACGTTTTGCATCCACTCACCTGCAGCAGCATACTCTACTGCCTCATACATGCACGCGCACTCTTGTGGTTTCCCTGCAATCACGATGCCTTTCATTGTGATTGGCAGGAGTTATTGCAAGAAATCAAAGCCCACTATTATCTCAGCTGCCCTGTCAGAATGGGATTGACTGGTGTCACCTTCTCTCTGGTACAGCGAGGAGCGAGTATACATTACCCTGTGAGCTCGGAGCTCGCTGCAGGCGCTGACTTGCTGTCTGTCTCCGCAGAGGCTCTCTGTCCCGTTTTATGTCTGTCACATGCCAGAATGAAAGCATGCAATCCTGCAACTGCCCTGTTCCCGCCTGTGTGCGTGCACATACCAGTTATAGAATATTTTGCTCGGTGGTCCTGCTTGTATATCAACATGTACAGATGTTTCCTTTAAAACCCACCACTCCTCCCTTTCCCTCTTTTACCATCCGTCATTCTTTCTGAACACTCCTTCCCTCTCATCCGTGCCCCACCTTTCCATGCTTTCCACCCTCCACCTCGTCCTCTGAGGCTCCTGCATTTAGAGAAGTAAGCCTGCTGGCGGGGGTTGTTCTCGCTAATTCTAGCCCACAGTGGGGTGCCCATTAGGGGGGTTTGATTCTCAGTTTTGATGTCAAAACCTGGAGGTTGTTTCCTAGAGCCGAGCTCACTTCAAACAAGGCACGTGGGCGTTCTGTAGGACAAGTCAGCATGCGCCACCTGAGCACAATGCCAGTCTAGATTTGCAATCGTGAAACAACCATCTTGAGGAGCGCATCGCGGGCGCCATATGATCGCTTTGGGTTACAAAGGAGAAAATGCACACACACACAAGGGAAGGCCTGATGACGTTGGAATAAGTAGCATCACGCTAAAGTTAATGTTTAATGCTGGAATCTTCTCAAAACCTTCTCTACAAGATTCGTATCATCTCGCTCATCATTTTTTGATGCACGCGGTGCACAGAGCGATCCCTCAGCGAAGCTAACTAAGTGCTTGACTGATTGCATCACTGTACTGCCTGCGACTAACAATGGGTCTTAATCATCTCCATGCAAGACTAAATTATGTAAAATTCATAGTCCTCTATGATTTATGCATTTCATCCTGCAGCACTGCATGCGTACTGCAGCGGCATGCTTACTTATTGATGAATTGCTGTCACAAAATCAAAATACAGAAAGCTGTGACATGCAGGTGAAACTATGAGACGCATCTCATGCAAGTTTGTTTGTACTGCAGAAGACTCAACGGTGAGTCGTAACAATGAATGTGCATGTGTGTTATTGAGTACTTTTACTTCCAATTTAACTCTATTCCATAATTCATCAGCATGTAATGGACTATTCAGGGCTTGGCTTAGAATTAACGCAAAGTGACAACACTGAGTAGAACACATGCATCGCATTAGATCGTAACCTCCCCTGCTAACTCTTCCCTTTCTGTGTCTTATCACATCCTCTTTCACACACTTCACACACACACCCACACACCCATTCAGTATGTGTGCTGAGTGGTAATCCATGGCTGCACAGTCGCAATAATATCTAATGGGACTCTTCGCCCACTTGATCCTCTCCTATCCATCCGTTTGCTCGAACAGAGCAAGCCATAGACCAGTGGGCTGTTTCATTTTTATTTTTTTGCAAATCTGCTTAGAGCAGTGATAGAGACTCACACACACAGTTGCTTTTAAACAGGATTTACGCTCCGAGTCGTCTCCAGAGGGGCGGGGTCCCTAAGATGTCCAACAACAACAATAGAGACGGTCATGTGTAAAGGCAAGGACCATGAGGACAAGTCAAAACCGATTTACACTTTCCAATCTCAAATGAAAGTGCTGCAAATCATGACGAGCAGGAGGAGAGAGGATGAAACGGGAGCGAGAGGCAGAGAGAGAGAGAGAGGATGGCAGAGAAATTGACTTTCACATTGGTAAATAAACAAGGAGGACGGGGAGAGCAGAGTACCATCCGACAATATTAACTCCTGCGATTATTGATACAGTATAGCTTCCAGGATTACAAATGCTTTGCCGCCATGCAGAGGAGGTCTTATTTTCATAACAGCCTGGCGAGCCCCGGCAAGTAGGGGACCAGCTCTCTGTTAGCTTTGGCCTTTACGTATTCTCTAAGACGCTTGTTTGTACAAAGGCAAACTAATCCCGCTCACTAAACATGGCCTTGTATGCCACGACAGCGACGAACGCACCCATGCCGGACCGCCAGCTGTCACCGCTGTCAGGAAGTGAAGTCACTGAGTTGTTATTTGCAATGGTCTTTTATTTTGGCTGTGGTGGCTTAATCATCATTAGGAGCCAGTAGCTGCAAATGCAGATCCAGGATACAGGTCCTGCAGAAGTAAACAGCGAGCTGTCAGACAGAGAACAAGGGTGTGTCTATATATGTGTGTGTGTGTGTGTGTGTGTGTGAGAGAGAGACAAAAATGGGGGAGGGCTTAAAAAAGCTATTCGTTAGCACCACCATAGCTCCTCAGGCATGAGACAGGGACGCCACAGACTAGGCCTTGAAGGACCCTGTTATACAGAAAACACAACAAAACATTACAGCGTCCACTGGGAACCCTCTGCAAACGCTGAGAGGGAGGGATGGAGTATGAGGATAAAGAGAGTGATGGATAGATAATGAGAGATGGAGAGATTTCACTGTGAAAATGGGGAGGGGAGACTGAAGGATGGACAGATTGCCAAGTGAGACATGCGAGTGATAGAGGGTTTTAATTAGTGGATAAGGGCTAGCTATCTGTGGGCAGCGGCAGCACTCTCGTCACGTAGTCCTGCTTTCATAGCTGACCAAGCCTGAAATCTGTTGCTGCTAATGCCGAATTTACCAGCATACTGTAGAGTATACCCACACTCACACACACACACACACACACACACAGTATCCCTCATAAGATTCAAGGATGAATCACACAAACGGACACACTCAGAGCGATTCACATTGAAACCGGCAAACAACACACTTGAACGCCCACTCGCCATAGAGGATCAGCGCAGTCCATACCGGCCCTTTCAGTAAAGAATATTTCACTTCTATTTCTCTTCCTGTCTTAAACCTTCATTATATCTCTCTGCATGGCTCCCAAGGTCAACGCTCAGCACACACTGGGACTCACATAGACGACATAAAAGCTCCGGTAAGTCTGAGAGTGTGATCAAGGAGCAGGGAGAAAAACTGACCGTCTGACCGGTTCTTGTCGGCAGCTGTCAGCAGCCATCCTGGACCATTCGACTATTTATATCTGACATGAGTCCAAATCCCAAGTTGCCACTGCAAGTCTGAGAGGTGTGACGAAATCCATAAGGTGCTAAACTACATTCCCTCCAAACTTTAACTTCTAAAAGACTGTATTTGTATCTTACCTACAGATGCATCCTCTTTTTTTTAGATCATGACTAAAGTAGAGCTTTTTCTCCCTTCACCACACTTCTCAACAGACCACCACTTTCTTTTCACTCCTCCTCTCTGATTTTAAAGCCGTCACTTGATGCCCCACAGGGCCAAGGAACAAACAAAGAAACACACAAAACCCGGACCAGAATATGAGCAAAGCCTTGGACCACAAACACACAGATACGCACACTCAGAGCAAGAGACACCACCCAAAACCACTTAATCAATATTCCTGACAGGACAAAGCCTTATCCAACACATTTGATATTCCTCCTCGCTCACCAGATAAATACATGTCACTGTCCCCGTCGCAGGACTAAAAGGCTGTTCACACTAACTCGCTTCACAAATAAAGCTTTACATCAAGACTGACAACCTCTTAAGCTCTCTGCGTCAGCCACTGCTCGGCAAAAAAAGCCTCTTTCAATAATGCATTTGACCGCTGAATCCTCCAAACACCCAAAGCAAGAGCAAAGTGGTGCCATTACAGATGTAGAAAGAATTAATTGATAAATCAATTCCATTGATTCCAGAAATTGGATTTGCAGATTAGTGATTTAGACAGTATTTCCTTTGCGAATCTCTCCTTTATTAAGATGTTGATTAGAGAGAGAGATGAGTAAAGAGCATTAGTCCTGCAGAGGAGTGACTGAAAAGATCTACTAGTAGCTGTTGAGCCTGCATCGCAGATTGATTTGTGGACGCTAAGTGTGCTAATCTCCCATCTCCACCGCAGCAATGTGACGCTTGTCATGTGGAAAGAGCGAGAGGAGGAGGATTTTTGTGAAGTCCTGAGTGTTCCTTGCAGCTCTTCAGATCTGTTCTCAACGCTCACCTCCTCTCTGATTCCCAGGCCGACATTCAGCATTCAGCTGCCTCGCACAGGCAGAAGATGCTTCTCAACAAAGAGAGGCTCCTTAAAGTCCACACACCACGGTCCACGGAGGAGGGGGGCATTCCCTCATGCCTATGCTCAAATGCACCCCTAGGTAAAGCCAAAAAGTTTGGATAAGCAGAGGAACATACAGGGAATTCAAAACATTTACCAAGCTGCATGCTTGTTAGAAACCGAAGCAACGTTTTCAGCCCTGAGCCTCCTGTGCATGTTAGATGCCTATCAGATAAGAAAAGAGGAGCCACATTTTTCTGGACAACAAACAAACAAAGCTTGAAATCAATAGTGCATACTGTAAAATGTGTTTGCAGTTAGGAAATGGCAGGGAGTCACTTTGAGCCCCTTTTCTTTTCAGTATCATCTGCTCTGCTTTTGTTTTCCACTCATCCTGTATCGTAGTTTTTCACTGCAGCCTTTCCCTTTTTCAAATTTGCAAGGCAAAACAGCATCGTCATGTTCCTTTTGCTGCCTGTCAGATGAATCATTGTGTCGTCTGAGTGCGTTAAAAAGACCCAAAATATGAATTTTCCAAACAATTCCTTCTCCAGGCGTGTCGGGGTCTGGATGACACACAGCCCGCACTGTAAAATTTGTGATTTCAGGACTGTTACAGGTGGAGGCAGCATGCGTCAGGTCTGGTAAACTTGAGAAATGATGTTCTTCTTGGAGTAGATGTTGGGTGATCACTTCTTTTTGTGCAGGTCTGGCTTGGTATTTTGGCTGAGGATATATGTTTCTGAAGTCAGAAGTCAATTTTGGGGCGACGATACTTGAAATGCATCCCAGAGTTCACGGTGGATCAGGACTCATTTGGAAAATTAAACCTCGAACAACAAAACAATCCCCCTGCGGCGCGCCGGAGAGAACATATTGAACCAGATCGCACTGTACCGTACTGTATTGTATTGTTTAAAACATGGCTTCCAGCAGAGACACATCAAGCACCGTTTTGGAGCCATTCATCTTTTCTATGAGTTAATAATTCATGATCATCTAGAAAGTAGAGCTATGAATATTACTGATGATACACATGAGGCTATTTACCAGTCAGCAGGAAATAGATGAACTCGTTTAGAGGGGAGATGTACAGTATACCATCACTGTGTTTTATGTTGCTAAATAAATCCTTTAATAGGCACACAACGATGCTGCAGATGCACATTATTCATGTTGGGGTGTTTGTCCTGGTCCTGAGCTGCTGGTGTAGCTGTGCGCTGCTTTGTTTCATGTGTTGCAGGTGTGTGGTCATCTCCCTTCACTTTGTCACCACTTCACCACTCTCTAATTACCAGTCGCCTCGATGTTGATGATGTGCAACACGTTCTTCTGAATATTTGACAGATTTTGGCAGAACCCCTCCCTAACACTGCTCCCATATTGATTCGCTGAAGGTGAAATGCTGCTGTACATCCCTTTTGTCCCCCGTGTCAACAACAGCAAAATAAAATCAACGCAAATATAATGGATTTCAACTTAATTATTTTGAAGCAGCTGCACGGTGAAGTGAAGGACAATTTATGTGGTAATAAATCGGGGGAGAAACAAAAATTGATTTTTTTTCTTCTCTGAAGTTGTCCATTGTCTTGATGAATAAAAATTTCCACAGTGAGAAATGTGTCCCTGCAGGTGTGTCAGATATTAGTGCACACAGTTGAACAGAAGAGTGTTTAAGAGAAGAGTATTTGGACAAAATAAAAGAAACACCTGCTCAAGCAAAAGTGGCATATGTTATTGTCATTTTTAGGATTTTCAGTAGGGTGTAAGAAAATATTTTAAATATTATGATATGTGTTTTGTGATACTGCGTTGATGCTGGATGTTACAGCGACCTTCTGTTCTGATTGAATAAATCATTTTTAACTCTGATTTTATGCGTATGATGGTGTGTTCTTTATTCCTGATGTTAGTATTTAAATATTGCCTTGCTGTCAGTATCACAATATATCACAGTATATTGAGTTGTAACCCCTGTAACCTATCTATCTATCTATCTGTATCGCGATACGTATCGCGTTGCCAGATTGTTGCCGGCACAGAGCATCACTTCTGAGATTTTTCATCAAATACCTTTGGGTTTTGAACTGTTAGATTATCAATCAAGACATGTGAAGTCATCATCTTGGATTGAGGGAACTTGTGATGGACATTTGTAAACTGAACAATGCATCAACATGCTGAGAAAGTAATCTGCAGACTAATCGATAACAAAATAATTCTTAGTTGCAGCTTAATCTAAAAATTACCACACACTTAAATCAGCTCTTGTGTCTCAGCTCAGTGTGTCCCATCACACACTGCTCTTGACAAATTAATCTCATATTTTAGAGAGAAGTGGAGTGGGCTTGACCAGTAAGCCTCGAGTGGCTCACATCCTTCTGTTTTCAGAGTCTGAAAGGGAGTGGAGGTGCATGGGGTTAAAGGTAGAGGACAGTGAGCGGAGCCTTTGATTGCATTTTCACAATACAAATCTCACATAACACCCTGCTCCTTACCTGACTGTACACAGTTCCTGACTCCTGCCTCATAGCCGATGGAAGAAGACAAGAGCGAAGAGGAGGCTGCAGACGCCAGTTGACACAAAGCCAAACACTTTAAAGACGAACGCCTCAGGCATCGGGCTGTATGTGTGTGTGTTTGCAGTGTTGGTGACTGAAGGTGATTTTGGTTTTGATACTATTTCTGTCCCTGTTGGTCCCGCTTTTGGTTTCAACACCAAAATAAACAGTGTTGTCTTCATATGGAGAGGAGACAGAAAGCTTATATGAATATAAAACATATTTTTTGTGATACTGGAAAAGAAACCCTATTTATTATGATTTGCTGTCAGTCAGTTTGAAAGAATAATATCACATGCTGGGCCAAAGCTGCTCACACTCACTGCATGTTGTCAGTAAAAAAAGCTTTTGTGCATTTAATGTAAAAACCACTGTACAGCACTTGGCCTGCATCACCATATGATATCTTTATAGGATCATTTGGTGATATTACATTGTGTTTGCACCTCAATCCTTTTCAATAGACGCGCCAACAATCTCCTCACTGCAGAGGCCGATTCCAGCCGAATGAATAGAGAACCTAATTAGCCCTGCAGAACATTTCCTCTGGAGAAGAGAGCAGTATTGCAGTGAGAAGGTAAATATTTGAAGTGTGATGGTTACATGTCTAAGAGAGCGTATGTGTTTTTGCATGAAAGTCCAGCAGTGTGATTACTCGACTGGCAGGGGGGCTCTTTTTCTTTGAAATTATCAGCAGGGGTGGCGAATGCTGACACATTTTATGCTTCTGCAGCAATTACATTCTCACCATATGATGGACATGTAGAGAGAGAGGAGAGGGTAAAAAGTCCCACTGGGCCTCACATCGCCTCCAACTCTGACTGCAGCACTAAGTGTTGCACTCAATATTACAAACAACATCTCTGACACAGTGTCCTCTCACTGATTCATGACTCCACCCAATTTGATTAAGGAAATCTTGCCAGCAAAAAGAAGCTACATGGGGCAGAAGGGGAAGTGCCAGTGTGAGCAATTCCACAGGAGAAAAGGAGCATTACAGTGCCAGGGGCCCTACTGCATTCCTGGAATGAAAATTCATAAATAATGCAGGGCTAGATAACAAAAAGAACTCCCCCGCCGTCTCACACAGCTACTGCGCTAACAGAGAGGCCACGCAATATCACTCAAAATCTCAGCAAATTATTAGAAACTAGTTTTTGACGACACGGTGGTGTAGTGGTTAGCACTGTCGCCTCACAGCAAGAAGGTACCGGGTTCGAATCCCGGCCCGGGACCTTTCTGTGTGGAGTTTGCATGTTCTCCTCATATCTGTGTGGGTTCTCTCTGGTACTCCGGCTTCCTCCCACCATCCAAAAACATGCATGGGGATTAGGTTAATTGGCTAACTTAAATTGACCGTAGGTGTGAATGTGAGTGTGAGTGGTTGTTTGTCTCTATGTGCCCTGTGATGAGGTGGCGACTTGTCCAGGGTGTACCCTGCCTTCTGCCCTAAGACAGCTGGGATAGGCTCCAGCCCCCCCGCGACCCTATGAGGATAAGCGGTAGATAATGGATGGATGGATGGATAGTTTTTGACGATGGGATGTGCTGACAGGAAAACAGCCGGTCCTCCGGGCCTGAATTGTCAGGAAGTTGCGCTGAAATTACAGAAGCACTCCAAGAACAGGTTTGGATTTCCAAAAATACGCTCCACCCTGCTTAGTTACAGTCTGAAAATAAAAACAGTGAGTGTGCAACAAAGAGACGGTGTGCGCTGCTGACCGCTGTCAGAGCATACAGGGGGCGTGTTGCCAACAACATGAAAAAAAAACAAATATCTCACCGATGCATCGGCCACATGGTCCACTGGTTGACTGACAGAAATGCCAATGACTTATCAGTGGCGTGTGCCCAGCATATAATTGGCAGGGTGACATTTCATTTCAAAGACCTGTCCTTTAATTGCGAATGGCGTCGCCATAATGGGTGTGCCATTTGAAAAGCTGCACTTAATCACCGTTCATCACCGCCGACACCACCTCCGATCGCTGCAGACCTGCAGGGGAAAATCTCCACATGTGGACAACCAGTGCACACACACACACACACACACACACTTCACCAGACAATAGCATGACACACGGCACACAGTACGGCAGCACAGTGGGAGAAATGAACGTGGAATCACAATCATCGACCGCCCCCAGCAGGCCCTCGTGCATCTACATCATCTTCACCAGCGTGCACGTGACTGTATGTGGGGTGTGCACAGATGCTCTCTCTATGGCCGGTGGAAAGGTGAAGGACAGGTAGCTTATACCTGTGCTCTGCCATGTAAATATCACACCTTCAGTTACAAGCCTGCGGACCTGAGAAACCACACATGACACAGGTATGCCCAACATCAGCCCTGACAGATGTGCTGCTGGAGGTGCGCATGTTGCACTACATCCATGTTTTTAGACATACTGACAAAGTGCAGTTTCTAATTACGACACATTTGCATTTTGAAATGCAAGCTCCTTCCCTCTAAAGCAGATCAACTAACCATGCAGAGGGAAAAAACACGGGCTGCTTTCTGAGAGTTTCTCCTTAATGGAAGTACATATTCAGACTATTACTCAAAATATGGTTGTTATTTATTTATTTGCTCATGGCTTACATTATTGGTTATTTGTTTATTTATTTATTTATTGGAAATATGTCTTCGTGTGGTTTACTCTGAGCAATTATTTATAATCTACTGTGAAGGAGAGGAGTGAGGAGGTCTAATTCAGATCTATCGGAGCATATCCATCCATGGTGCAATTTTCCCTGCCTTCACAATAATTATGATTTATCAAAATGCATTGGCTGCCTCTAATTAATTTAACCCGCACACGTTTTGAGCAGAGTCAACGTACAGTTCAGTAATTTAGGAGAATAGGATAGGATGAGTTTGCCAGCTGCAGCAGCATCATGCAGAAAGGAGCAGCAGAAGTTCATGTGTGAGAGGTGGTGGAATGAGAATGAGACGTTTATGTGCAGAATACAGCAGAGTACAGCAGAATAAAGTGGAATAACGCAGAATGAAGCAGACTAAAGCAGGCCACACAGTGCTGGCATGTGTCCTGACATGGACCTGTGGTGGTGGATGTCTAAGCTGTCCTGTTGGAGGACAGAAGCCTCAGAGACATCTATACCCCCCTGGATCTCCAGTGGCCCTGCTGGCATCATTAGGCCACCTCAGTGCTGATGGAGATGGAGTGGACCAGCCAGAGCTGGAGCCAAATAAACAGCAAGCCAAGGCTGCGATAACCAAAAAAACAAGGACGCCACCTGAGCTGTCACCATCCACACTGAGTGTCACACACCAGCCTGCAGCTCAGACACACACACACACACACACACACACACGGGCCACAGCAGCTCATCTGAACAGCTGATAAAAAGCATTTCCTGTGAACTCACGTTGTCTCGGCACCCGAGCCTCGTTTAGCCAAGCAGCACATTCACCTCCTCCACCTCCCCTCACCTCCTCCACCACTAAAAAGGCCAGAACTGAAGCTTACCTTTCCGACGCAAAGCCATTCCTTTTAGTCCCGACCCGCGCTATAAAGAAGCAAAATGATGAAGACTGCGCAATCCTCTCTCTCCACCGCCACCCTCCTCCTCCTCCTCCTGTAGAAGAAATGGGACTTGAGACACGGTGCTCGGACTAAAATGTGCCTCTCCTCTCCTCTCTCTGTCTCTCTGCTCTGGTGCTGATGCTGAGGATGAGGATGAGGATGCTCGCTCTCACAAAATGCCGATAGAAACGATAGACGATTTGCGCCGCGGAGAGGACGGAGAGGGAAGGCTCTCCTCCTTGCAGGGGCCAGGCTCCGCCGTGCCGAGCCGTGCCGAGCCGAGCCGTGTCGTGTGCTGACTGTGTGACTGGGGAGCCCGGTGGCGTTTAGCCGCAGTTGAACCCGACGAAGCCGACAGGGCTGGATGCTGTTGCTGCCGCTATAACAGCGTTCCCCCGGATCATACCACCGCACCGAGGAGGAGGGGGTGTGGCACCACAGACACACAAACATCTCTCTCTCTCTCTCTCTCTTTCTCTTTCGTCAGGAGGTCGTCTGCTCTCACGTCTCCTCCAGGTGATGCCATATGGCTGCACTGCTGTCCCATAGTGCAGGAATGCTGACTCATTAACATGTGCACATGTATGCTGGGACTTTCTGCCAGGAGCTGTGCTGTTTCCAAATATCCAGATCAATTTATTCCACAAAATGCTCCATCAAATCAAACTAGCAGAGGCTGTATTTACAGGGCTTAAGCTCCACCTGATGCTGCTGACCCGTGCTCCTCCATGTGTGAGTGATGCACCAGCCAGCGTGCAGCTCCGGCACAAACTACTTGTGAATGACAGGGGTCCTAATGATGCACTTTATTATTTCCCCAAAGCTCGGCACGCGCAGGGCTACAAACAACCATTCTGACAGCTGCTTCAGTCCGTCTGCGTCGGCCTGTCTCTCAGCATCCCCTCCCCAGCGCAGCAGCAGCATTTTATTTTATCAACAATAGGTTTTGTCACTTTCCATCAGCTTCATCACTGGATCCCTCTGAATGGAAGTCCAACAGTTTGCATCCAAAGGAGCACGCAGAGAGAGGAAAAGGTCTGAGTGTGTTTGATGCAGCTCTCTATGGCTGATGTGGAGATGATCAGTTTGTTATAAAGATGTGGCTGTTTCTCACAATAATGGCTGGCTGCAGATACAGTATATGGTAATGGATTTTCATCAGGAGGCCACAGGACCTCCAGAGCTTCTGAGAGCGTCGGCCATGTTTTGCCTGCAGAGTCCTAATGGCACTTTTTCTTTTTCTTTCATTTTAATAAAGAAATAATGAGCAGGTCCTCTTCTGCGACACATCTCCTTGACAGCCAGCCAAATGCAGAGAATTTGAAATGTGTCTGTGATTCTTTTATTAGGATTATTATTATGGTCTATAGGGAAGAGCTAATAGATGTGGAGAAGGGAAGAGAAGGAGGGTCGGCCTTCTGGAAAACATGGAAAACAAAAAGAGTAGCATTTTGTATCAGGGCAGTGTGGGTATTTTATGATTTAATACACTGAGCTTTCATTACAAGGAAAGTTTTTAGCGGACTCGTCCCAGTCGACATTTTATGGGATAATAAGCATCATTAGACGCTCTATAGTGCTGGTTAAAGTGCATACCAGACGTAATGTCAGCTGTATTATATCTGATGTCATCAGATCATGATGTAAATTGCATTATAATGATATAACCCAATTAAATAGCATCTCATCTGGTGAGTGGAAACAACAAGGAGAGACCCATCTCCATATAAGACTGTGTGTTTGCTGATCCAATTATTCCTGCCCTATTTGGACGACATGGAAGCAGAGCCGAGCATGCAGGGAGGGGCAGGGGAGCCTCAGAGGTGGATTTAGAGCCGTTACTCCATAAAAGCAGGAAGGAAAAGCCGCGCTGTTGCTGTTGTGAATGCTAAAATGGACTTGACTTGTTGAGAGGAACTTGGGGATGGGACACATCATCAGGATGTGTTGTTAGACCCTTCATGCTGTAACTCTGACAGCTTACAGCAGCTGGAGGCAGTTTCCAATGGCTGTTATTTAGTCTCGGACATGCAAACTTGCAAAGCCAACACAGTTTTTCCTGCTTGGAACTTGGTGTTCTCTCGTGGGCCGTGGCCAAGGTGAGCGCTGCACGCTATAAGTAGGAGCTAACAGATATCCTCTAATTTCTAGCTGGTTTCCTTGCTTCGGTTCCTCCTCCTCCTCCTCCTCCTCTTTCTTCTGAAAGACTTTTCCATCTCTCCTGTTTTCTACACTTTGCTCCTCATTTCTTTCCCCCACTCCTCCTTCTCAATCCCCTTGCCTGTATATCCATCCATCCCTCTCCAGGGTGACGTTGCTGAAGGGGGTTTCTCTTACTCTGTAATGAGGGATCTTGGATCGAAGCTGTCAACAATGCTCACCAGCTGCTCCAGCGATACAGTATTATTCAGCCCTTGCGGTGGATGAGATGCCCTGATCTCCAGGGGTGTTGAGAGTTAACTAGGGTATTTTTCTCCAGGAGAGTGTTTCATGCATCACCCTCACTCTGTTCTCCTGCACCAGCTCCACCCAGCCATCCGCACAGCTTGAGTGTCTCACAGGAGACAGAGCCAAGCGTTTATTGAAATCTGTTTTTAAATGACAGAGCTATATGACCTTTCCCGGTGCACGCACTCTGCAGCCATAAATTCTCACAGATTTCATTTTACATTTCCTCACCAAGCATTCACGACCAAATTACACCTGCAACAGGCCTTCCACCCTGCGGGCGAGGATCCAGCGTTTTCATCTTCAGTTATGTCTTTACTTTCAGCCGGTCCTTTAGCACTTTTGGAGGCAGTTTTGGGAAAAATAAGGTGGTGGAATCACGTCCTGGAAAACACACATTTTGACGGCAGTTTCAAAGGCTGTCCTTTTTCTGAGCCTGTCATCAATTTTACATCTGGATTAAAAAAAAGGGCGGAGAAGGAAGAACAGAGACGAGAGCGTAGAAAGGTGTCTATTGATTAATTACCAACAGTATGGGCCCTGATGTGCGAGCAGTGTGAACTAGTTTCAAACTGTTGACAGATGAAACAGTCACATAACCTCACCTCCTGTGACACATTCTCCTTCAAGGCTTCCCTCTCGTAATTAGTCACATTCCCAAAAAGGGCATGACATTAATAAATTCCACATTAAACCCACATGTATAAACTGAGAGTGGTGATTTGAAAGAAAGCCATATTTTTTAACCAGCAGTGCTGTGACATTCAATAGCTGATGGAGAGACTGCACTACAGACGACACACAGAAACGTCACGAGGGAGGACTTCACTGCACCAAAGACAGGCGCCAAGCACGTGACGCAGGAATTATTGATTTATAAGGCATATCTTTATCCTTACAGTATGCATGAAAGCGAAGGGAACATCAAGAGCATCTCTCGATCACCTTGGAACAATAAAATCAAGTCTTTGTTCTGGGCTTAAACAAAGCATGAACCCTTTGGGCCACCAAAAACAAAACAAAAAAATGCTTTTTACTTTGGATCCCTAAAATCTAAGGATTGTTCCCATCAGGATCAAAGTGTGTGTTTCAGTGGAGGGGGGGTCTGTATTTAAGTGTGTAGTGCTGAGTGCTTTTCCTCGGCCCGTGCAAAAAGCCCTCAGATACCAAATGCCACCCTAAAGCAGGGGCACTTCTCCTCTTCTGCTTTTATCACTGCACGCTCCCTGCCCCCCCTCCCCGTATACCTGTGACGGGAGCGCCTTTCAAACGCACCTCATTGCATTTCAAACGCCAGCAACTCCCACTCCCCATTTTCCAAGGCTTCCCACACAGATGTACGTGCACGCACACACACACAGCTGTCAGCTGCCCAAATATCGTATGTATATCCCCTGGCCTTCTCTCCCGCCCCTTCCTGAACCAACTCCTCCACAACCTCGACTTGTGTTGGGAAAATAATATTTTATGCATGCCACAGCAGCCCACACACAGAACACGGCTTATGAAAGACATAGCGAGCGTCGACTCTCCTGCCAACTGTTTGTGTGCACGCCGTGCACGTCTGCCTCTCTCACAGTGTTCATCTGTGTTGTGTTTGTGTGCTAAATTAAGAGTGCTTAAATAACGTTCTTGTGTTTCCACTCACAGAGCACAGAACTTGTTTTGCACTGTTCCTATGGATCAATATGCATTATGTAAAAACCGTCTCTGCGTGTGAAACTTTGTGAAAAAAGGCCGTGGTGTGGCGTATAGGCATCGAGGGAATTAATCACAGCAACAGATTCGGATGCAGACTGCCTACATACCTAAGCATTTGTCAGAGCAGGAGAGGACACAGTACAATGGATTTGCATCTGTTTGATGTGGCATTATTAATTCATGCCAATGAGATTTTGCATAAGGGAGACTGGGCGAAATTTGAAAGGGGTGGAAAAAAATGTCCCACGAAGCACAGGGATTGTTTATTCTTCGTATGTCTGCTTGCTCTCGTGGAAACCATAGCGTTGTCCAAGCATCTTTACGTTTACTGAGACCTTTGGGAACAACAGGTCCCTCCATAAACGTGGCACTATCTTATTTAATCAGCATGTGTTGAGCTAAATGACAAGCTATTATCGCCGGCCACCCATCTGACTGCTGCTATGGCTTCTCAAACAGCCAAAGCAAAAGGTCAAACACCGATAATGAGTAGACAGAAAGAGCTATTCCTAATTAGACATGAACGTAAAATTTGAACGGGAAACCCGGGGCTCTGCGGACAGAGAGATGTGGCACGTCCATCTGGCGGTGGATTCCAGCTGTACTGGATATTTACTCTACTCTCTTGTTTTTTGTTTCTCAACAGGTGCTGGAGAGTGTGCACACTTCATGCGTGTCTGCATTCATTTTTAAGCATCTGCAGGGTGTAGTTGTTGGTGTACCTGCATGAGTATCAGCTTTTAAGTGATATCTCATGTGTGTGTATTGTACTGGTGCCCAGGCTGTATAGTATATGCTGGCATAGTTAGTTCCCCACGGAGAAGCAGGTGGTGATGGAGGGGAGCATTGACAATATACTGGTGGTACATAATCAGCAGCAACACAAACACAGGCTGGCAGCATCCCAGCTGTTAAAAGGGGCTCTTTATTAGTGTATGCATGTGACTGTGTGCGTTTGAATCAGAGACACAGAAGGGCACTGCCAAGCAGAGGTTTCGCCTTCAAGGAGAGGAGCAATTACACGTGAGCACATAGAAGATAAAACATATTAATGGTATTACTGGTCAGAGGGGTGCCGTCCTTGGGGTGTTCTGCAGACACATATCAAGCACGTTCTGTTGATTTAAATCTGTCTTACAACAACTGCTGTAATTCCGCAGCCAATTTTTTTCCCGTTTCTTACGTGATCCAATAAAGCAGTCATTGCATACTGAGTGAAGTAACTATCTTTCAACCAAGAGTGCCTGAGCTCAGGCCCTGGTGACAGCGAGCGTTTACCTCACGCTAAGTGTCCTTGAGCATTTCTACTTAATCCCCACCTGCTCTATGGGCTGCTGATGGGGCTAACCTGTGCGCTCTGTGGAGGCAAGAGGAACGTGGAGTTGCCCTCATGAGCTCTGCTGGCTCTGTCCAAGGTGCTGAAACCCAACAGCAAGACACCCAGACTCTCCATGCTGCATCCCACTGCCATGCCACATACTAATTTGCGGCTGGTTTTCAGTATGCAGAGCGCTTCCACTTGAAAAGTGCTGAAATTAAGCGTACTCAAAGATAACGGTATGCATGAGGAAGTCACTTATATTCGAGTGTGCTGCTGATGGACACTATTATCCTGCAGTGCAATACACAAATGAAATGGAGGAGCAGTTTGCAGCTGGAAAACATTAAAACAATCTGTGAATTGTGGTACAGCTTCAAGAGGGATCCCAGACACACACATTTTACACTTGAAGATGTTATCAAGTTGCATTGTGGGACGTGGATCCAGTGGTTTTTTGTAGCGTAATCCCGGTTGCAAAAACATGTTGTACATTCCTGCAAACCACAGGATGCCCCGAACATTGTTGTTTATGAACTAAACGCATGAATACTTATGTCAATACGTGTTTAATGCTATGAGGCCACGTGTTAGGTTTAGGCACATAATGTGACAACACGATGAAACAACATAACAACACCTAAAGTAGCGTAACAACCTTCATACATAGTAAACAAACAGTGTTCTTCTGCATGGAAACCCTATTTGTTTGACTCGTTATTATGAAAAAACATCAGCGTTTGCAGAAAAACACCTTGCCAACATTTTTCAGTCAGTCTTCGATGCCTCATTTTTTTAATAGTTCTTTTAAAAAAAAAAAGTCTCTCAAAAGAACCTAACTTTATGGAAGTGACATTTTAAAACACTGGCTGCCCTTTTCAAACTATAAAATCAGTGGAAAACATTTAGCCTTCTTTTTTTGTGAAATTCTCAGTTTCATTGATGCCTGTCAGCATACATGTCATATGACTTCCTGTTAACTCAAACCACGAATTTACATTATTTTCTTGCATACACCCTCAATGCAGAGTGCACTGTGAAAAAGCAGATGATGCTCCTCAGTGTGAGCGTTGGTTCCTGCTTTGCATTGTTACATACAGGCGTCTTCCAACGTGAGCTTTAAAGGGACACTACGTATTTTTTTAAAGTATTTTATTACCTCAAATCAACGTCTTCATTCATAAAAAGATCCTCATTGGTGTAAAATAACATATGCCAAAAATCTGACTTATCCTCCTGGGTGAAGAATCAGTTATGTGTCTTTACATAGAGTGTTTTCGCAATTCATTCTTCACAGAGAAGCAGCATGGAGAAGACATTATTACTTACCCGGCACTAAACTAAAACCTGCACTGCACTTTTGGTCGTAATACAAGACAAAAGAGCACTCTCCCATAGCCTGTGAGTAATGCTGGGGCTTCTGGGATTTGTAGTCAGGACATAAAGAGACGGTATACACCACAGAGATCAAAACAGGAAGTGGAGACGATCGAGATTAGAGAGTAAAACAGATGGATTCTGGACAAAAAGTGGTGATTTTGGTGAAAGTGGAACAAGATAAAAAACGTTTTTTTCATGATGAAATAAAGACTCTCCTCTGTCATTTGAGTGTTCAGTGTTTTCAGAGACATAGTACAAAATATTCTATGCGTCATGAAATATGACTCAAAATGGACAAAAATGCTGGAACAAGACACTTTCTGTTTTATAAAAGGGCTGGCACTCAACTCAGCCCCACCTTATTTAAATGCATTACACATTTGTTGATCAGTGTTGATCAGTATGGCACAATGGAGCTAAAAATACAGAATGTAACCACAGGTAAAATAACACATACAGAGTGCGTAAAGGTTATCTGACATGATTTGAAACAGGACAGAAAAGAAGAGTGTGATTGTGATGCTTAATGTTCAGGCCCATCCCTCCTCACAACAGGTGGCTCAGCTGTGGGGTTAAAGGACTGGATGGAAATGGGATTTTCAGTCATGTCAGATGAGCCACCGGCTCTTCTCTGTGATTCAAACTGACATTTGCTCATGGATCTTCCTTCCGAGGGATCAAAATAATTTAAGCAGATTAATAATGTATTGACCAAAAGTCACAATTTATGTAGTTTCATAAAATTGCAGCTATGCTTTGGTGTCTTGGCCTGAAGCCCATAAACATAACCAGACTCTTGATAAGTTCTTTCAGAGTATCACAATGACAACTCGGCTGTGACTGCCCTTGGCTCCAAATTACTTGGCGGCACTCGGCAGTATGTGGATGGGTTAGAGAACAACAATGGTGTGACTTATCAGGTTCTTGCTCCTCACAAAGCAAACAGATGAAGGCTATTTTTTTGTTCCTCTCTCTGTTTAAATTTCTCCATGATATTTTATTAAAGATAAACACCTCTCGTGAAGGCAGCGTGGCTCTGTTCGAATATGGTTTCATTGCTCGGACAAAGGAGGCTTTGAGTCAGAACAGCCAGACTACCTGATTCAAACAGCTCTCCAGCTCTCAGTGTGAGTCATTATTTTTGCCAACATTGGAACAGATTGGGTTATTTTAAATTGAGAGGCTCTTATTTCTGGTTTGAGGTGGACTCAGACGGAAAGGTGAAGGGCCAGTTTGAATTTGGAAATATTTGTTGTTGCTGGTTTGTACGTTGATGTTGCCAGTCAAATAACCAATAAAACCACACTCTAATATACAGTCATGTTGAACAAACTGACATTTTAACTTTGATTAATGGCCATGAAGATTTACTAATGTGGAGAAATAATTAAAGGATAGGTTCACAATTTTTCAAGTCTGTTATCAGGCATTATTAGGTGATAAATGTTCGTCATTCTGGGCTTTGTTGTAAATTCTTCATTAACAGAGACTTTTATTCTGAAGGAGACACTTTTATTTTGTAATCACGTGTTGGTTTCCTTTTCCTCTGCATTCTGGTCGTCCTTTTGTTGCGTTTTTACCATCACAGCTGGTGCAGAAGTACCATGTGGAAAACACTGAGGATGTAAGTTAATACTTTTAGCTTGTTAGACTGTTAAAAGTCGTTTCAGCATTTTAGTCATTTTGATAGAATAACTTGAAGTTTGGTTAATTGGCAGGTTTAGAAACAAACAGGCTCTGTTTTGTTCTGCATGCACAGTAAATGTGGATGAGCAGGAATAATACAGAGAGGATGCACACAGTATCTCATTTCTGCTCCTTACATGCTTTGATTTAGTGCACTAACTGCTCCGTCACGCTTGTTTCTTGTACTTTATTTTAAAAACTTCTTCAATTTCCATGCTAAATCTTCTGCCATCCACACTACGTACTCTGAAACATCCTTGCAATTTGTAGTGTTGACGCTGTGCAAGTAAAGAGCTCAAATGTGCCTGAGGAGATGTGCAGAGTTCAATCATCCAACACAGCGACAGGCCTGCTACACCCAATACGGTTTCCACCATCTAATTAGATGGCGGACCATCAGAGAAGACATAGAAGTCCTCTAAAGGCCGTGGTGGGGCGATTCGTCAATGCAAGAAACGTGCATCTACGTGTCCCATGATAATTACGTAGGCAGTGGCTACTCCCGGTACCGGTGGAGGCACGAACAGCGAACCAGCTGCACCTAAAAGACCTCGCCCATGCTCAGCTGAAGTGTGGGAGATGCAAGGTGGAGATGGCGTTTCATACCAGTTTAAGTGCTTTGCCAAGTGCTAGCTGAAGACGGCGGAAGCTGCAGTGGCAAGCCAGCATCGTAAGCCCTCTTCTACTTTTTGTGCCAACATTAGCATCAGAAACGTGTCTGGTACAGAATTGTTACCGACAGTGAAACGTGGCACGTTATTATGCACTGATATCTAACAGCTGTTAATTAAACCTGATTCATCGTCTGTGGCTGCAGCTTTTTGCAGTGTGGCGACTGAAAGAATGAATGTGTAGTGGCATTACTACAATTCTTAAAATAATAGATAAATTAGTTGACTAATTCTAAAAAATAATTGTGAGATTAATCAATGAAAAGATGGAGCTTTAGGTGCAGCCCTAAACTCTGTATGAGTGGAGGTCTAACCATTCACCCAGAAGCCCATGGGTTCACTTTTACAGCGTAGTAGGCCCCTACTGACCCACACCTGTGGTGTTCATAGTTATTGATAATGCCTAAGTAATGCCACGATTGCAATAGCTTAATGCGTCTACATGTTTTTCTGTGGAAAATGAAGCCTGATGTGTGTCGCTGGACGGTGTTCGCTTGTTGAGCTGGAGGGATAATAACTCAAAGAGAGAATTTCTTTTATCAGAAAAGTCATAACTTTGGATTGACTTGATGAAGTCGGGCTGCTGTAGCTTTCTGTTATCTTCTGATAACTCTTAGAACATGTTCTTACACAGAACAAAGACCATCTTACATTGGAGGCACATTAAGAAAGAACCCTTTTATGGGAACCTGACTTTTGTTTTAAGCCACAGTGGGATGAAAAAGCTGTTTTTTTTAATTCTCTGAGCCAGTTATATCTCTTTTCTGTACTGTTCTTGTAAATGTAAATGATGACTCATCTTGAACTCAGGAGCATAATGTGTAAATGAATCCGATAAAATGTGATTCAAGGCTAATTCCGCCTACAGTATAAAGTAGCACTTGACCGTTAAGCTCGGAGGTCGCAGTGAGCAGAGTGGAGTCATGGGTGATGAGCGTTTGGATGTTAGTTGGTAAAAACATCCGCCTCCTGATGCAGCGGTGTGAGCGATGTGTGGGTAGAGGCCAACTGTTGGCATGTTGGCCTTTTCAAACTTTGTCAACATAAACATTCAAAATGTTTGCTAATGCAGGAGCGGACAGAAAGTGAACTTAGAGCAAAGGTGTTGCCCTAGCAACAGACTGGCAATGAAAAGGTAGACACAAACTATACAAGTGATTGTTGTTTTCTTAACATCACCCATGGTTTTTAAGTATTTATTTAATTTAAATTGTGCTTTAGAAATAAAGTCGGCATTGACTTCAGCATTTTGGCCCTCGCCATTTTGCCTGGGCGAGTAGGTGTTGCTGTACCGCTACCTCACTGTGCTGCATTAGTGGTGAGCGACGCAGTCAAAGAAGTCGACAGTAAAGAAGCAGATATGAACATGGTGGCAACACTTGAAACGCCATCACAATTCAAAGCTGACGATTTCAAATGAAAGCAGGAACTAACAAGCTGGACAAAGAGTACACAGTTTGCAAACTGTTTCGCTCCAGTTAGATATTCAGTGAACACTCATCTAACGAGACACCACACTGAGATATTAGCGCAGCAGCAGCCACTGAAACCTGCTGATCCGAGGCAAACTGCACTGGATAACTCTAAAATGCTCCCACCTACCTCAGCTCGAGCTCAGAGGATCACAGAGTCCATGGCACATTTCATTTGTAATGATTACTGTTGAAAACATACATACGATACATGCTTTGGATGTGATGCGTTATGTGATGCTCAGGCTATGACTGTATGGATTTTTCATTACCAGAATAATGCTGTATGGTGGTTTACCGCAGTGATGGCCGCAACCCTGCTACTGCTACCACGCTTCCCCCTCAATCGTCAACCCCGCTACCCGGCTCCCCGTGAACGCCACAACCCGGCCGATCGCTCCTTGTCCTCTGGCGTAAAATATGCCCAAATTGGTGAGACAGTGTTCAGCTTTGTAACAAAATTTGCACCTATTGTTGAATAAAATGAAGTCAACAGAGCAGTGCAAACAACTATGGGCAGTACTACATAAGAGGGGTGTGTCTGCTGTAAGCTTACAATTAAAATTGAACTCTGACTGTTATGCAATGCTTCTGTCTTATATGACGGTGTGTTATGTGTGTATATTCAGTTTAATCATGAGAAGCACTGGAACCTTGAAATAATTAATTAACCCCTTAGAGTTAATGGACCGGTCCACTGCCGAGCTGCAGTGTGAAAAGTTTTGTTTCTCTGTCTAGCTTTAGAAAATTACTGTTTCTATTTCATATCAAACACCATATGCACTCCTGTAACTTTCAACAGTAAATATATAGACCCCTACTCGATCATCTTCATGGTTTTTTTCACCATGTGCTACCTCTGGAAAGAGTGATTGTGTGTTTCTTTGTATGTTTAGGATTAATCAATACAGTTACCTTCTTAGAAGCGTCTTTTGTTTGTAGATTCAACTGAGACCATGTCATGCACATACGCTTCTACTTTTCTCCGTTTCCTCTTTCTTGTATCACTTACACACATGCTCTATTTCTTCTTCTTTCATTTGTTATATTTGTGTGGCTGTTACAGCGCCACCCACAGCGTTTCAGCAGTTTTGTGGGGACTCAATCATTTCCTGAGACGATGCCCTGTTTATGTAAAACTTTTTCAAAACAGTCTGCTCCATTTCCATGTGGACATGGCCTTCCATTATATACATCTCAGTGAGTTCTTAAGTTTGATATCCTTTTATTTTTTGTCACTCATGCCTTGAGTGTTTTTGGTTGTTCCCTTTTTTGCGCCACGGTCCTTGCCTGTCCCACAACTGTCTGTACTGACAATAATGAAATGAAACCTCACATTGAATGGGTTAAAGAGAGGAAAGCATGGAGACCAGAGCAGACAACGCCATGGTAACAACCTGTCAATCAGCAGGTAGCTGTGCTCTAAATTTAATTTACCAAATGAACATGAAGACTTGAATCTAGACACTGAGACATGAACTCATGTTTACTGAGGGAAGGACTCCAGAGATAAGTAGGATCATTTTCTCATACAACCAGAGGAGTCGCCTCCTGCTGGCTGGTAGAGCACTTTTCAGACCCAGTTTTCCCACTGGGTCCATCTGTTGGGTCCATCCATCCATCCATTTTCTACCTCAAAGGGTCAGGGGGTCTGGAGCCTATCCCAGTTGTCTTAGGGTGAAAGACAGGGTACACCCTGGACAAGTCTCCAGTTCATCTCAGGACACATAGAGACAGACAACCACTCACACTCACATTCACACCTACGGTCAATTTAAATTAACCAATTAACCTAATCCCCATGCATGTTTTTGGATGGTGGGAGGAAGCCGGAGTACCAGAGAGAACCCACGCAGACATGAGGAGAACATGCAAACTCCACACAGAAAGGCCCCGGGCCGGGAATCAAACCCGGTACCTTCTTGCCATGAGGTGACAGTGCTAACCACTACACCACCGTGCCACCCCTGTTGTATTCAATGAAATCTGAAATATTGTCATCATTATATTTCTGTTTCACAGCCTTTAAAGTTTGAACTCAAGTTTTCGGGTGAAAGCAAATAAATGCATTTACTGTGTGTGTCATATTAAAAATGACAGTAGTGGTGTTTTATTTATGCAGAGCTCTGTATCCTCTCAAGCGAAATATGTGCGGTACAGAAAACCCTGCAGCTTTATGCCAAGTTTGATGGGAACAAGAGGTGAAGGGGCAAGTCCAGTCTGCAAGTCTGTGGCATTGAGTCCAGTGTGTTCTGTATGTGTGTACTGAAAGTAAGTTCAGCGATCGATGATGTTCTGGACTGGATTTGAATATTGTGTGTCAGTGCAGGAACCGTCAGGTCGATCGAGAATGCATCACTGATGACGCGAGGGAAAGCACTGCTGCACATCTACGGCAGAGGATCGGATGGCAAGGTG
The DNA here is from genome assembly GCA_029721515.1 of Synanceia verrucosa. Taxonomy (NCBI): domain Eukaryota; kingdom Metazoa; phylum Chordata; class Actinopteri; order Perciformes; family Synanceiidae; genus Synanceia; species Synanceia verrucosa. The sequence goes on from CM056553.1 coordinate 25,394,488, forward strand.
TGAAACACTTCTCCGTTAACACTTTCACAGACGGCCTGTCAGCGTAATGAAAGCCTACGAGCCGAGGCTGTGACACACACATAGCAAACTCCTTCTGTCACTTTGATTTGACCTTGTTCAATTGCTTGACAGATATTTTTCTGAGTGGAGGCAGATATTCTGCCTGACGTGATGGGTGAGTTAATTAAGAGAGTGACATTATTAAAGTCAAGAGTAACTGTGGCGTGTTTTTATTAATTCACCGTCTGACCTTTCCTCTGGATTCAACACCTGATCCCTTTACATTTACTGGATCTCACCTCAGCAACGCTCAGTGGAGAGGGAAAAAACGCAAATCCAGACGCTGGATATCTCACAGCAGAGCTACATTGACTTTTTGTTGTGTCCGTTTTCTCCCTGTGAGCAGTGGATGTGCTTTAAAAGGAAGCATTTTGAACGCTGCTCACACATTTCTTTGTGTGGTACTCGAGAGGTCTTTAATAAAGCAATTGTACTAAGATTTAAAAACAATATTTTGTTTGAATATTACTTCTCAGAAATGGCTGAAACTTTAAATAGGAGAAATATGACATTTACAGAAATTCAAAGAGTAATCTCCAAAACCAATTTCTCACATGTGCGACTCGGCTTGAAGAGCTCACTGCCCGTAATATTAGGCAGATGAAATTATTCATTGATTAAAAAAAAAAGGAAAAAGGCACAATACAATGCCTCGAGCAGTACACTTATGAACCAATGAGACTCAAAGGGCAGTGATGACAAACAATGCTGCTGGGATCCCACTCTCCAGTCAATCACATGACTTTGCCTTCAGCCAAAAGACATGAAATTATTATTTGTTATCAGGTGAAAGGGAAGCCAAAGTTCTGACAGCTCATCCCATGAGCAGAAACACTACTCTTTTTGTGCAACTGTGTATTATTTGTTTAAATCCCCAACATTTGTCATATTGGACCACAGGAGAAAGTTTAAAGTTGGTGTGTTTAACTCACTGAGTGCCAGCTGTTTTATAAAACAGAAAGTGTCTTGTTCCAGTGTTTTTTGGGCATTTTGAGTCATGTTTCAAGACCCACAGAATATTTAGTACTATGTCTCTGAAAACACTGAATAGCTCAAAAAAGAAGAGACTCTCTATTTCATCATGAAAAAAATGTTTGTTTTTACCTTTTTCCATTCTTGTTTTATCAGAGGTAGAGTAGAGGACACTTTCACCAAAATCACCACTTTTTGTCCAGATTCTGTTTGTTTTGCTCTCTAATCTCGATCGTCTCCACTTCCTGTTTTGATCTCTGTGGTGTATACCGTCTCTTTATGCTCTGACTACATCTCCCAGAAGCCCCAGCATTACTCACAGGCTGTGTGAGAGCGCCCTCTTGTGCCAGCTGCCAAAAAAACACTTTGACATATTATTACATTGATGGCATTCAAGCTTTATATTTTAAATGATGTCAAAATACATCAATGGCACTCAAATGGTTAAACATCTACGCATGTAATGTTTTACTGCAGTAACACTGCCATAACGTAAGAGCACTGACACTCAAGTGAAAGCTCCAGAGCTGCACTGAAAGCTGCTGTACCCAGCATTTTATTGTAACAATGGATCAAATGATTATATATATGGAGATGTGTCACTCATGGTGACAGGCCCTCAATAAACGATCGCCTGGCCCTGATGTTCCCCTCGGCTTGACCGAGTGTGTAGCATCTTTTAGCTCATTGTTACAACATGAAACTTTACGGTTTTTGTGTCATTTCTCGTATCAGTGTCGTTTGGAGCAACAGCTGGCAGCTTTAGTAACAGTACAGATAAAGCAACCGTGTTCTACCTGCGCGACAGCAGACAGGAAGGGACGAGTTTAGCTGCTCAAGAAGCAAATATTTCCCTCAGGTGTGATGGAAAACAAATATTATTAGAAAATATGTATTTAGCAACAAAAGTAAAATGTGAAACTGAAAAAGTGGGGTTATTATCTTTGCCAGGAGGTGATGTTTGGTGTGCATCTGTGTGTCTGTCCACGGATTATTCATGGCTGTATGCTCTGTAAGCTCACATGATTCACACTTTTTGACTGTTTGATTCCACTACTGACAACTGACTCCACATATACATGTGTATGCATGTAGAACTATGGCTGAACAAATGACAATCTGAGCATGAACTGAGCATGTCTTCTCGTTAGCAGCCGGTGGGAGTCCTGCGCTGTGTTTGGCTAGCAGAGCTAACAGCAGCTAACAGAACGAAACAGCAGGACTGACAGTTTCTGTTCAGAGTAAGCATTAAAGTGTTTCACTGTGAGCTGCAGTGAAGACAGCTGCATGCATTAAAACAGAGCGTTTCTGTTGCCTGAGACGCACCTGGTGGAGTTCTGCGCTCTAATGACTACACTAACTTTCCAGTTAGAGCTGCACCACTGAAATGCGAAGCAGCATGTAATACTGTAGCTAGCTGAGATGGAGCTCATTTTCATCACACACAGCTGGTTTCATCTAGGACACAGTCACATTCTATAAACTGATCAAATATGACGGATGGAAAACTAATTTACATAGAAACTAACAGCTGACTTGAGTAACTTGAGTAAAATACACAGTAATGGACTCAATGTGCAATAACACAGCTGCAGCAGTGTTATTGCACATCGTGTCCATAATTGACATTATTGCAACATATTTTCTACTTATTCCACTTGTTTACTGCTGTTACTGCGTCTTCTTTTTCTACAGGTCCTTGTTGTAATGTGCCTCTGTCCACTTTGCTGCTGAAACACCATAAATCCCCCCGTTTGTGGGACAAATAAAGGATTAGCTGATCTTTGGTTATAGTTCTCAATGAAATGAAAACAACTATGGGAGATTTTGTGGTGACATTACATCATAAAAACACATAATGAGATTATATTGTATTTTCTGCAGTAGAGAGTAGTTGTCTGTACCTTCAGTTTGTCACACATCTGTATTATCTAATCGATGGTTTTCTGATTTTCTGTGAAAGAAAAAGCAGCGACAACATTTGTCATCCACTTTCAATTAATGATTGGGATGCAGCTTAAGAAAAAGCAAAGACACACTGCACGCACACTTTGAGTCTGGTCCTCAGGCCCAGACTCAAACTGAGACCGCCTGATGATGGCATTACTGACTCATCCTCTGAGCAAGGCAGTGAAAAGCTGAACGAGGTTTTGTTGATGCTTCTCCTCTGGAGAAGGGCCAAAACAGCAGTCCAATGGTCTCCAGCATATATAAGACAGTGCAGCAGCAGCTGATTGAGTCTGGATTCAGGCATGCCCTGATGAAATGATGATATGTAGCAGAAACAAAACTCACAGAGCACCTGAGGTCCCTGAACCACAGAGACTGCTTTGCAGGCAACCAAAGGCATATCTGCAGGCAGCGACATCACACACCAGCATCTTTCTGGGGCTGCTGTACACCACCGTGAGCTCTGTAACACTGGGTACTGAAACATCCAAACGCTGCGATTCCCCACGGAGCGCCGCTTTCTCCTCTACAGAAGCCTGAACATATTGCATTACAGTGCTGGGAATATGAAACAGTACTGTATCTGTTGGAGGTTTGTGTTTGTGAGCCTCAAAGATAAGTTGAATAAGTTCTATTAAGAGGTGTAGTAGAAGGTGGGTGGTCTTTGGCTGTTATCTCCACCTTTAAAGCAGAGGGTGGAGGGGGAAAATAAACCTGTAAACACTGTTAATCACCAGAACAGAGTAATGTGATTTGTTCATAATGAGAAAGGGCGTAGCACATCACACTTAGAGCTGTGATTACTATCATCTCACTGAGTCCCGATGTAGCAGAACTAATTCATACACACAAATGTATGTCTAAAAAAACACTTCAGGCAAATTAATAATCAAACAAACCAATGAGCAGTGAAAGAACCAGATGATGCGTTGAGTCCGACCGCTCTTGGCTTCTTGCGATCACAATGCAGAGCCGTCAGCCGTGTTGCAGAGAGCTGCCTTTGGTTTCTTGGGCACTATGAAAACACACAAAGGTTATGCACAGGAGTGAGATCCTTATCCCTGCTCAGGAACACATCTGACTCCTCTGTTTCCTTTGGTAAGCGAGGTCAAACTGTCTGAGCAGTCCATGTTGATTTTATTCCACGGCCTTGAGGAGAGACGGAGCTCAGACCGAATTTACCTATATGGACATGACATGTTGACTTTAATTAACGAGCAGTTCAAACCCAAGTCTATTCACATTTCCAGCACGTTTGCATCCAGAGCAAAATTACAAGTAGTGTAAGCTCATTGTAAGCTTAAACTTCCTGTCTGTCAATAGTGTAGATGACTGGGCGTGTTGAGGGAGCTGCTGCATGCAGACAGTGGATACAGTGTTAAGGAGTGGTCAGGTGTAACTGAGATGTGCTTTTGTAGCACATTCTGTGTTAGCGTGTTAAGGTAACAAAAAGGGGGGAATTAGTGCAGTGCATTGTTGTCACAGTTTACAATATAACCCAACAATTAGCAGCGCTGCTCGCTGTCCCCAGTGTCCAGTGTGTTAATAGTCTTGGGCGGGTTCCAGTATTCCATTACTGAATAATTGGACAGCATAGTGGGCCATCGCTGAGCCCCTTGCTCTTGCCAAGGGAGAGGTGAAAGTCTTATTGATCCCATGTCTGAATCTCTGATCAATCAGCGCAAATCAGCCCCCAGGGACGAGGGGAGGGAAAGCAGGTGACAAAGGATATCTCTATGACTATGTATATATTAATCACAGCAGGGGGAAGAGATGCATGCAGCATCACAAGCAGCATCCGGCTACAGTTTTCTCTCTGAACTCTCAAATGGACAGAAAGACCAAGGGGACGAGTGTGTCAGCGAGACGAGCTGCTTCGCTCTGCAAACCCGACTCTCCAGGTGACATCGGTGGCAGAGGAGCCTGCTGTGGCTTCCTGTAATTGAGTTAAATAAATGATTGCGTTTCCAGTCGTGGCTGTGCGCGGCCTTCAGCTTTATGCCTGGCTAGAGCTACAGCCGATTTAATTAATTTTTAATTAGGAGGGAAAATTGCAGGCCTATTCCACCGGGACCTTTAAGACATCTGTGCATTAGAGATAACATTCTTAAACACCCTGAGCCTCCCAACAGTGGGAGCTGTGAGGGCTAGCACGGTCCGGGGGGGGGGGGCGCCATAAAGTTTTCTGAGTGCATGACGGTCGCACTCGATGTGATCGGGGTTCATTGATATCGTCAGGGTGAATGTCACCGAGCTGGCGTGAGCTTAAAACCTGAGACTTTGAGAAGATTTGGCCTCATCCATCAGTCATGCAGTTTGGTGTCGCTGTCACGCTCAGCTTTAATTGAGTGATTGATCGGACCTTCTCCTCCTGTCACACAAACACAAACTGGTTAAAGTGGCCACGCTCACAGCCCCACTGGCCCCTGTTGAAAATGTGCTGCTGTCCTATTTTGCTTCTTGCTGTGTAATTCCTCACACACTTAGCCTTTGCATGCCGCTGCCCAGGCTTGATGTATGGCAGTCATGGGGTGTAAGAATGTAGCGGGGCGGATGTTCAACAGCCTGTTGGAAGATGTTTTACAGCCCTGGCAAGCAGTATGTTGTCACAATGTGTTCAATATCACGACGCATCAAAAATTTACTGCGGGCTCCCAGCACTTTCCATTCATTGTGCTTTATCGCTATGGTGACACACATTGATCTTGGCAAATAATACTTTTTATTATTGAACATTATCCCACACACTCCATAATCAGATTTATTTCCTGTCCAAGCATGTCTGCGCAGAGGCGTACGAACAGAGGCAGCTATAAAGGAAGGAATTCTTTCCCACACTTGACGCGATAATATCCTTGAAGAACACTTTATCTGAGAAAGAGATGCTATCTGCGTTTGTTATGCCTGGATAAAATAAGAAAACACCTGACCTTCTGCTGGTGATACAGACTGACAAGTTCTTGCAGAAATATGGGAGCTGATAGTGAAAAAGAAAATCACATTTGATCTTGCTAAGTGTCACAGCCCATCTGATCATCCGCTCGCTCGCATTTCGAAGGAAAAACGAAGAAAAGATTGGAATTCAACCACAGTGCTGCTAAATGCACGTCAGAAATAAAGAAAAAAACCAAGTCAATCTGCTGTTTATGAATTCCAAAGAGCTGATGGGACTATTATCAGTGGTGGAGATCTGTTTCTCCTCTGCAGAGCAGCACAGGGTTGCAGTGCTCCATTAACAAATGTGTTTTTGGAGGGAGCATTTTGTTGGAAGAGCTGATGGCAGAGCATGGAAGTGCCTAATTAGGCTGCTGTCCAGGAGGCTGTAGTGTGTGTGAGAAACGCCCCATCTCTGGCATTTAATCTAAGCCTGTCACATCCACTTTGCCTCCCCCTCAGCCCCCAGAAGCACTCTGAGCAAATGGCTGAAGGGACACCTGAATGCATCGCTGTAATTTCCTCTTTGGGCTGATGTGCTTCTCACGTGACACTCCTCCGGGCTGAAAACTTGCATTGCCCACAAAATAATGAGAGAAGTGCTCATGAGTCATGTGTGTGCATGTGTTGCATGTGAAACAGGAGAGGAAGTGAAGACACCGCGACAGGTAGACGATCAGTTATAATTGGAAAAAGCAAACAACTGCAACCCAATTATTATCATTTTTTGCACACAGTTTTATTTTGCCAAGTGACAGACTTGTAAATTGAATTGTCGCTTATTGATCTGCACCTATCAATGAGAAGCAGAACGAAGACAACAACAAAACTGTGAAGCTAAACTCAGTGTCAGAGGGGGGTGTGGCTGACAGACAGCAGGGGAAAAACAATGTGCCGCCTGACGAAGCGACAAGACATTCTTGAAGCACAATATTTGTCAAATGATCTCCAGTACATGAGACGGTTTGTTTTTCAGTGATAAACAACACAAGTATGAACGGCTCAGTGCAGGTTTAAAATGATAATTCACATAAATTAGCCAAGACTGAGAAACAAACAAATAAAACCACCATCAGCCCACCCACAAAGTGAGAAATCTGGCTAAACTCCTGCAGGACAAAAAGGTAATGGATTACACATTACTTGTAACTTTTTTAAAAAAGTAATCCTTTTTTCATGAAGCAATTAGCTACTCTACTAATTACATTACATTTGGGTTACTCTGTAACACCACCTGAGATGTCAGATAATTTCAAAGTAAAGGTCCTTATTGTAATAAAAGGAGTGCAGACACCAGATCATTTCAAAGTAAAAGGAAGAGAGACACCAGATCCTTTCAAAGTAAAACACCTGTTACTGTAATAAAATAATGACGGACACCAGATATTTTCAAAGTAAAACTTCCTATTCTAGTAAAAGGAGGACAGACATCAGATCATTTCAAAGTAAAGCTCTCTATTGTAATAAAAAAGAGGAAAGACACCAAATAATTTCAAAATAAAGCTCCTTATTGTAATAAATGGAGGACAGACACCAAATCATTTCAAAGTAAAACTTCCTATTCTAGTAAAAGTAGGGCAGACATCAGATCATTTCAATGTAAAGCTCTCTATTGTAATAAAAAGAGGAAAGACACCAAATAATTTCAAAGCAAAGCTCCTTATAACTTCTTTTTACTTGAGAAATAGTCCAGAGGACTGTTGTTTTTTTCCCATTCTGCTCCACTGTACTGCACTATCTGTGGATTATGCTACTGGGATTCAAAGTCAGTGTTTCCTTTTGCTTGCAAGTTAAAAGAAAATCAAGAAAACTAAGATTTCACTCTGACTAAACTTCATGGCTGTGGCTCTGGCTGTGGCTTGAGTTTTATCAATCTCATCATCTAACTCTCAATAAGAATGTTTTTTTTTCAGTTTCAGCCTCATCTTCACGTTTTCTTTTGAAACCTTGTCTTCTTGTGTTATTTCTACTTTTACCTCCTGTCTTTTTTGTCTTTACGGCCACCTCATCGTCGCAGTCGTCGTATCTCTTCCATGTCCAGGTTCTGACCATAATTTCACACTTCAGTCGTTGCTTTTCACTCGGTGGTTCGTTTAGCCTTCTTTGTGTTCTGTGTTTTGTTTGCAGAAGTCTTTTCTTCATGCTGACTGATCTTTTGTGTGTTAGTTTGTCAGGATTTTTGAGTCTTTGCTTCATTTGCCCTTTACCTTTGTCGGAGTGATTTTCTGTTGATACTTTTGTTTGAGATTTCTTTGTTAGTTTTGTCCTGCCCTGTCAAGCGTTTTGTGTTTGTTAGCAGTTTTTGATAATTAAAGGATCTTTTCTCTACTTCTTCTCTCTGTTCTCTGCATTTGTGTCCTTCTGTCATGAGCTGCTATCAGACAGCTAATCGTGACAAAATAACTGCATTTATTAACCCAATGAGTGCAGGATGATTTGTAAAGCCGGAAGTGCCTTGTTCCAGTGTTTTTGTCCATTTTGAGTCATCTTCCATGATGCACAGAATATTTAGTACTATGTCTCTGAAAACAGTGAATAGCTCAAATGAAAGAAGAGACTCTCTATTTCATCATGAAAAAAATGTTTGTTTTTACCTTGTTCCATTCTTGTTTTATCAGAGGTAGAGTAGAGGACACTTTCACCAAAATCACCACTTTTTGTCCAGATCCTGTTTGTTTTGCTCTCTAATCTCGATCGTCTCCACTTCCTGTTTTGATCTCTGTGGTGTATACCGTCTCTTTATGCTCTGACTACATCTCCCAGAAGCCCCAACCCGCTGCCGAAAAACCACTTCACCATATAGCTACGTCAATAGCACTCAATGAGTTAATGTTTTACTGCTAATTCTGTTTACACATTGTTTCTTTGACATATAACTATGCAGTATATTTTAAATATAAGCCTTTTTAAAATACAGTATAATGCATGAAGAAATGTATAGTTTGATAAGATTTTTTGTAGATTTAGATCATCAGAGATGAGTATCTCTACCTTGTTGTTGTTAATTAATTAATTAATTAATTACTGGTAGTCAGGAGTTTTCGATTGCTCTGTAATGTGTAAAAACAGGAAGCTTGTTTTCAGTCAGGGCTAAACTGGAGCCACAGCTGCTGTACAGTAGGTGTGGACTGTTGCTAATTAGCCATTGTGAGCTACTGTGGAAATTTATAGCTTGAAGATATAAGTTTATTAGTGTTGTGTGAATTTCTGGGTCGTGTACGTCAGATGCAGGATCTCAGGACAAGGGTCTCTTCATCGAACAGCTCACAAACAGCAACACTATTACTAACAGTCTGCTGACGTCCAACAAACAGTACAGAGTATAGACACTATATTTTCCTTGAGCACAGACGAGTGCGCCAGTGTTGTGGCACTGACTTCTTAAAGCATTATTCTGTACATTTTAGAGGTGTGAATCACCCAGGTCTGTAATAAACATCCTTTGTTATTGCATTCAGTCATTGCAGCTGGATTCACGCGATAAAATTCATGGCGTAAATATGGAAAGTGCAATCTGTGCTGTTGCACAGGGGCCCAGAAGCTGTCAGGGGCCCAAAAGTCTCCAAACAACAAGAGCACGTCGGGCTATCTAACAGATGGTCTCTCTGGTGGAGATCAGACTCGAGATGTAACCGCTCACCTATCTTCCTATGTTTGCTCTTTTTAAACAAGAAACAATCATTCTACCTTGTATTATTTACTGGAAATAACGTAAATACAACATAGCAAGAAGGACGCATTCATCTCCCAGCCAGATGCCACCTTATTTATGTTTTTGTAGTGAAATGAGGTTTTGTCGGGATAATCTTCACTTATCAGCTGCTCCTTGAGCCTCAGGGATGGATAGAAACCAACAAAAGTTTAGTGTCCCGCCACTTGTCCTTTGGTCACAGTAGAAAAGGACAGTGTATCAGTGTTGTTGATGACTACGATGAGCACAAAGCCCTGAGGATGAACCTCCAGTGGGTGAATGCATGTCACATCCACTATGCACTATGCATCTTTGTCACTATGCAGAGTTGTAAATCTGTAGCGGTGTAATTGTTGTTTCTCACATACTGAGAAAGGTGAACCCGCTGTAATCTGTGCCTGCGTTAGTTTGTGAACAACAGTAATGAAGCCCACACAGAAGTAACGGCATTCTCTCCACCAGCCAGCAGGGGGCGACACTGGTAGTTTCAAAAAGAAGTCTGTTTGTATTGAAGTCTATGGGAAGATGACTCTTTTCTCTCCTGCTGTATTGCCTCTGTAAACACCAGAAATATGAGTTTTTGGCCTCTATGGTTAACTTAAATAACGTTATAACGCCACAATTAGCATTCCAGCTAATATTACTGTTAATGTGAATCACAGAGGCTCATCACTAAACAAGATAGCTCACTAGTGCTAGTGTTAGCTGATAACATAGCGGTTGCTTTCCCATAGACTTCAATACAAACAGACTTCAGAGGCTGGATTGGAGGCTCTCCATGGGAGCATAGCAGTTGTCTTGTTGCTTGTCTTTGGGGCTAACGCTCATAAGAATGATTTGTATCAGGGCTGTTCTCTGCATGTTGCATAGTCATAAGCCTAAAAGTGTGAGCTACTGAAACCCCTTGCATTGTTTGTAGTTTGGGTGGACCAACCCTTTAACAAGCCAAACCCTAAATTATTTGTATGCCGGTGGCGCTGCCACCTCCCCGACAGGAGTAGTTGAAATGTGTATTTAGTGATTGCAGCCTCATCATCTGTATTCCTGCAGCTCAGGACCTGGGAGACTGCTGCAAACATAAAGCAAAACACTTTTCAGCGTCAGTGCAGGTTTGCATGTGTTTCCCTGAGGGATCCCGCCTCTCGTGCTCGCTCGGCGGTCACTGACCACATTAACACTTGCAGGTAGTGAGCCCCGCTGAGCTCGCCGGCCTTCACTGCACGGGGCTCTAATAGATGATAATGAGCAGTAGGACGAAGGAGGGGAGGCCGGCGTGATTTTAACAGCTTCAGATTTATGTTTGTACAGGAGGATGAGGGAAAGAGGCAGCAACTTCACCGACTATTCACACTGACCTTCTCTATAGAAACGAAGGAAGTGTCCTCTCAATTAGGCTGGTCACATGCTCCGGCTGTGTCAAAGGGACTAGCTGAGGAGTTTGACAGCTGGATGCTAACAGCTCAAATTGCTCCATTAGAAACCATTTGAGTTGGAATGTAAATGAATCCAGAGCCGATTCACACGGTTAAATGCACCGGTGGAATAGTGGCTCACCGCAACGCACTCCCATTCATCCCCTTTTATAACCTGTCGCATTTATTTGTGTTTGCAAGGACACTTTAAATGAGAAGAGATTAGAAATAAACTGACTTCCTTATGGTTTAAATTCAAGTGTGAAAACAGTTTAGACTGCTGCTCATCTGAATCTTTGCCCCGTGACACCAACCCTGCTGCATTAACCCTGAACGAGACGTTCATTTAAATGATTCAGGTGCATCGTCAAGGCTTTTCTAATTTTAGTTTTAATCACTGAGCTGATATATCTGCATTGTTAAATCAGAAACCTCATATACCTGTTAAGCTGGATCGTTAATCACCTGGTAAGCATTTCAATATTCATTTTCTCCTTGGCATGAAAAAGCCTCGCAGATACTTAGATATGCACCCATGAGCACACACACACACTGTTTCTTTCTGTCTCAAACACATGCAGACACACACTTGTTCAAATTAGAGCTTTGCGCCCTCACATGCCTATTAAACAACAGAAAATGGCGACCTTGGTTTCACACGGAATATGAAATAAGCCGGGCCATTATTCTGTTAATGCAGAGTACGTGTAGCCCTTCAAGCACTTTAGTTTCTGCCTTAACATTTAACCATTCTTTATTACATGCTGACTAGGCTCAAGACAGCAAGGTCAATTACCAAGGGTTCCCCTCAGAAGGTACTTTACTTCACTCATCATTTTGCATAAAGTCTTCAAAAGTAGCTGCAGTGACCCTTGTTTAAACGCCAGGCGGAGGGATTAAAGACACTTCCTTTTGTTTTGATGCACTACTGTTTTTGTGACTTTAGCCGGAGCTGGGGAGCGATAGGAGGAGGGAGAGCGCTGTAAAAAAAAGATGGTTTAAGATCCCTCCATATTAAAATATTCAGCACGCTGCCTCGAAAAGAGGGTCACTACATGAAAAATATTATAGAGCAGATTATTTAAGGCTTTGGGGAAAGAATAGTCGTGTCCCTCTGGCTGCATTTGGAGGAGAATACGAGGTACGTCTACGCTGCCGGTTTAAGTCGGGCCAGAACAGTAGATTGTAAACAGCAAATACCCATGAAATTATTTTTGTAGGCCCCTGACTTAATGACATCAGTTAACACAACACTAATCCACCCCCTCCCCTACGCAAACTCACTCAAAATCTACCTCATAAATGTATGCATGTGCACACAGAATTACACACACAGTGGCTCATAAATTTCAGACCTCGCTCTACCTGCAGTAATCACAGCTGCCATGCATGAAGCGCTCTATCCCAGCCATAATCAAAGGTCACACGTGAGGGAGGGAAAAAAAGCACCACTGTTGTTACATGCCTAATTTAGTAGAACATTGCATAAGCTTTGGGTTGTTGTCTGCCATTGATTTATTTTAGTGCAGCCCTATTGACTTTCATAAGAGCTTTCAGTGAGCTATTCCCCTCTAATGTTTACCACACTGGATGTGCCTGTTACATCATGCAGACCTACAATAAATGAAATGTACTCTACCTGCACGATTGCTGCTTATTGCCGAAGATAAAAATGTTTGTCTGACAGTAAGCTGAACTGCCAGAAAGCCAGCCATGACAGCTGCAATGTAATGCTTTTGAAGGGGTATGATATTAGACTTTTTTTTTCATCTATTGTCCTCCGACGACATCTTCTACCGCAGGAATTTGAAAAGCAGACTCAGCTGACGTCCTCTCGCCTCCCATTTTGCAGACACCCCTACACACACTGGAAAACTAATTAACTGGACATTCGGTTCTGTCAGAAGCCGGCAACTAAATGCCCAAAAGCTCCGACAACTCAAAAAGAAATCATTCTTAAGCTGCGGTTAACAAAAATGTCATTTATGAAAAGGAAGGGTTTAATGGCGCTCCTGCTCACATTTAAATTTGCACCATTCACAGCTCGCTACAACTTAATGGTCTTTTAAGTGAAGACAGCTTTGGAAAGAAAGTGGCATGCAATCCTCAAATTTGTATTTTTATTTGCCGACGTGATCTTGACATGCACTGATGAAATATGTCTGTTTTTGCTTTGATGGAGGTGTTATTTTTTACATATGTTTGATGCTAACAAGGTTAGAAATGAATGCAGGGCCAATGACGCTGGGAGAGGATAGACGAGAGGATGAATGATGCAGAATATTGACTAAGATGCAACTTCTGGAATAAAAATGCAGTGCTATTGATTTTCTATTTAAGTTTCCCATCGAACTTAACGCTCCCTACCTTGACACTAAAAGGGTGAGGACTTGGAAATGGATGGGAATCCACTGAGGCTTGAGGTCCGCCTGGTAGAAGCACTATTGAATCCAACATGTCAAACACAAATAGCTGCTCTGACGGTGCTAAACATAAACCTCTTGTGCTCCACATCATATTGACAAACATCAGTGTGGTGGGCTTATTGGCCCCGGCTCTCCTGCTGCTGCTGCTGTTCACAGTGTTTGATGAGGCCACCATGTTAGCTCAGCCTCTCAGCAATCATTGGGTGCTAGCCTCGCTGCCTCACAGGCTGTAAAAGCTCCTCTCTGTCTCTGTGCTACATTCATACGACAAAAATAATATCAAAAAAACTTCACACTGATTATAAAATCAGATCTACCGAACTGAGTCTCTGCCCTGGTAATTCGCCTCGGGCTCCGTGTGGTTTCAATCATTGTCAATCATTGAGTTTAATGCACTTGGGAAGAGTGGGGAGGACCCGTGTCACTGCTCTGCTCTGCACAGGAAGACAAAAAGACAACAAACCCTAAATCACAGGCTCCTCTGAATGCAATTACTACTCTCTGGGTAATTCCCCAAACCCCTTTTGTTCCTCTGCCTTTCGCTCTCTTTAGATGTGCCTCATTTGAATAGGAGGCAAAAAAAATCATGTTCCTTTTTAATATATGATGTGTTTTCTTCCTTGGACATTATTATGGAGCCCTTACAGAATGGTTGTAGGAATAAAACCGTCATTGAACATAAAGCAGTGACACACCGTAGGGCTGCAGGCTCTGACTATGCTAATGAATGCTCCATGCAGCCTCATTATGAGCCGTGGAAGAGGGGTCGTTTTTTTTTCCTCTGCTATTTTCCCAATGAAGAATTGCTTGAGGTGGGGGAAGAGGGGTTGAGGGGTGTAAAAGAAAAAATGTGTAAATGAAGAGATTGTGATCAGTAGATGCATGTTAAAGGTCTTGGTGTGTTTCTCCTGCAGGAGACACCATGCCAGGGTTTAGCGGTCACTCGGAAATAAACAGTAAATTACTTTGAGATTAAATCTGTGGGCATTTTATGGACATAATTATGGCTTGAGTTTTCCTGGCACTCCAGGGACCTTGTGTGGTTTGAACATCCAGTACAGAAGGAGGGAAAACAGACATCCTGCTTTTTTCCTTTTTTTTTCACTGTGATCCACATGGCCTCTAAATTAGATGAGTGAGTGCGCCATCTTTAATTTTATCCACAAGTTGTCTGTATTTTTTAACGTAACAAGTTCAGTGTCGTGAGACAAAAACTGAGTTTGCCAATTAAGACGCTCCCTTCCAATCTTCTCGCTCTCTCAGTCTTTAATTTTTTTTTGCGTCCTCCAACCTCTTCTTCCCTCCTGATTATTTCTGATGCTGCAATCTTCTCGTCCTCACCCCTCCCTGTTCCCTGTCAGCGTCTCAACCTCATAATTAGCCTGCATTAATTAGATGCACTGGCATAATTGTTAATCATTGGTTACGCTGGAAACATCTTGGAGAATGAACAGAATGCCAAGTGAGGCGGGAGGAAAACAACGGTCCTGTGTGCCGCAGAGAGAAAGAGGAAGACAGAGGGAGCTTCTCAGGAAACACAATGTGAACACACTGTGAACACAATGTGAACCAGTCCCTCAGATCTGCTGCTTCTGCCCAAGGACATCAAGCTGGTAAGTGATTCATTAACTTTTTGAGTGCCAGTCATTTTATAAAACACAAAGTGTCTTGTTCCAGCATTTTTGCCCATTTTGAGTCATATTTCTAGACCCACAGAATATTTTGTACTATCTCTCTGAAAACAGTGAATAGCTCAAATGAAAGAAGAGACTCTCTATTTCATCATGAAAAAAATGTTTGTTTTTATCTTGTTCCATTCTTGTTTTATCAGAGGTAGAGTAGAGGACACTTTAACCAAAATCAACACATTTTGTCCAGATTCTGTTTGTTTTACTCTCTAATCTCGATCGTCTCCACTTCCTGTTTTGATCTCTGTGGTGTATACCGTCTCTTTATGCTCTGACTACATCTCCTATAAGCCCCAAAATTACTCACAGGCTACAGGAGACCACAATCGGCGACCCCCTGCCGAAAAAACACTTTGATGTATCATTACGTCAATGGCACTTAAACCTACAGTCTGTCATGTTAGAGAGGTAGCACCTCCTCTCAACCTCCTCTAAGCTCCACCCCCCCCCCCCTCCTGTCAGTGCTCTGTTCAAAGCCACACCCCCTCAAACTTGAACATCTGACAGTAAGATTCATCAGGGAGAGGAGAGCCGTTATGCTACATCACCACAGTTGTAATACGTTCTGTCCAAAGCCAATATATCCTTTATAATGCAGACAGTGACGACTATGGCTGTGCAATATGGTCAAAATGTCATATCCTATAACCTCTTCAATACAAGCAGCACTGACAACCAGTTTATAAGCACAGATAAGCTAGCATGATAAGTTAGCATTGGGTAAATGCCCAAATATATTCGTTGGAACGGACATGGAGTGCACAAAATTCAAATTTTCCGACCTCCGCTCCACACTGTTGCCACGCAAAACACTGCTCGGCATCTATTTTTTACATTGACCCACTTTAAATGTGACTGATTCACAAAAATTTCACAGGAAATGGCTAGCAGCATTTCCACTATGGAAGCTCTGAGCTGAACGGACATCCAGATCTGCTCCACTCACAGTCTGCTGGAGTCTGTGAGCACCTTTATAATGCAGACACTGGAGACTATGACTGTGCAATATGGTCAAAATGTCATATCTTATAACCTCTTCAATACAAGCAGCACCTACAACCAGCTTACACCCACAGAGAAGCTAACGTTAGCATCAGGCTAACACAAGGTCTGACTCTTTTCCTGAACACATAATGTACTGACTGCTCTCAGGATGGAAGCACCATTTCACCCAGTAGAACAAAAAGTTTCTGAACAGAATGACAGACGACAGCTTTAAGTGTCAGATTTTAAATGATGTCAAAATACGTGAGTGGCACTCAAAGAGTTAATGACTCCACTCTCATCACCTGATATTTGCACTCCAGCGGGCTGCTGGTTAGAATTTAAACCAAACCTAGAATCATGGGAGCTCTGCAGTCTTGGGCACAGTTTGCTTATGAAGTCCCTTCGGCTCGCTGACACTGACAGCACCAGCGCCTGTCCATCTCCGATTTCTGTCTAATCAAATTCAGCCTCATGTCTGCCTGCTCCCGTGGGTCTGCTCCGGGCGGGCGACTCCTGCGATAAAACATGAAAAAACAAGACACCGCCATTTCATTGTGGGACGAATCAAAGAGGACATCAAAAGCCCCGTGTCGCCTCTCTTTAGCTATCCCTCTCTCTCCACCATCTTTCTTTTCGCCTCTCTTTATGAACTTGTTTGCATTCTCCCTCGGTCGGTCCCGACCTCTCCTCTCTTTTCTCGCTCTGTCTCTCGGCACGTTGATGATGATAATGGTCGGGCTCTGTGTGGTCGACTGAGCGTTGGTCGTGTCATCAGGAGTCAGTCGGCATCTTGCAGAGGTTACCCGGCTCATTCTTTATTCTCCATGTCAACTGCCCGTAAATGTTTATAGCTTTGTGGTAAGACCTCGGCTATTCAAATTATCTTGTCACAATGCATCCCTGAGCAGGAATAAAGCCCTCCTTTATGGGAAACTGTAAACAGTCGCTGTGTGCTTCATGGGGAACAATACCCATTTATAAGAATCCAGCAGAGGCCATGTCCATAGGGGACATTAAACTTTTCTCTCCTTTAGATTTCCCCGTTTCTTCTCCCCCTGTAACTTCTTTGCCTCCTCTGGTCTTTCTTGCCTTTCTCACCCCTCCTCCTCCCAGGGCTCGGTTGAGATCAGGCCCAGGTTTTAATGAGAGCTGCATGCCTCAGCCTGAGCCCTGCTCTCTATGCAGCTCCATGAGCCTCGTAATCCGCCATCGATCCAGCCATGAGTTGTTGAAGTCAGCTTTCTAAAATAACAGAAAGAAAAACAAAGCGCCATTCCAATTAGTCCATGTTATAATTGAGTATTATTACAGTGTGTCACCCCCCCACCCCAACAGCAAAGCCCTGCCAAAGCAGAAAAGCTCTTGCCGCCACTGCCCGCAACACAGAGCCAAGTAAGCACTCTGTCTGAATGTGACTATAATCCTAATCACATGTGGACAGCCATTTGCTGTTGTCCACTCACCCACCATGTATAAAAACGTACGTATATCTGCAGGAATGGTGAAAAATGTCTGCTGACTTACTTGAAAAATGCTCAAGGACAAGCGAGGGAGATAACCTTTAGTGAGGAGCAGCAGTGTTACAATATGGCTTTCAAAGCCTTTGTCCCAGCAGCCTGTCTCACCTTTGAGTAATTCAGCGGACAACTTTTGATTCTCCGCTCTGCCTTCATGGTGCTGAGGTTGTACAATGGAGTCAATTTGAATGACAAAGAGAATTGTTCAAGAAATGAACCATACACTCATTTTCTCTGAATAATAGCCTCGCAGTTTAATACGGTAACTGTCACTCATTTATTATGCTTTTCTTTCTTACTATAATATTCTTAAATCTATGATTTATTTAGAGCGACTCTTATTTGTGTGTAAACTGGTGTTACTTTCTAAACACTAAAAGCGCTATTGTCGAACACTGAAGACAAGTGATTCAAGAGAAACCTCTTTAGGGACAGATGGGACAATTTAGACAAATCCGCTCCAGCAATAAATTAGATTTTCTTTTTGCTAATTTCAAAACAGAACTGGGTTTGTACTTTTTCTTTGCTTGAGTCTCATCTCTGATTCCAAGAAAAATAATCCTCAGAATACTGGAATTACTGGGCTAAGACAGAAAGACACAAACAAATGTGAGACGTCCAAGACTCAAAGCCAAAGTAACATTTGGTACGAAAACTCACAAGTGTTAGGGAGGCTTAAATGAGTCTTCACACTCCTCCTCCCTGAAGTGTATTCAGAGAATTGAATTACACCCCTCTGGAGAGAGGAGAGAGGGAGGAGGAGAGAGGAGGGGGAATAAAAAGAGATGGACAGAAAAATGGAGTTTGCTTTGCTTTGTGCGGCGAGCAGTGTGGAAATACAGTTTTCTGGCACCGCAAAGAGCAAACATCAGGACAATCAACTCAGACGAATCCGAGGCTGGCATCTATGCAGGAGTTACTGTACCGTCGCCATAGCAACAGCTAAACCAACCGACGATGTGAGGTAGCCTGATTGTCACAAACACGGTCACCGAGACCCGGCTGTCAAGCTGTTCGGGGAAAAGCACTCAGAGCACTTACAGGCCCACTCTCCTTCCTGATCCGTCCAACTGCCAAGCTCGGCTTCATGAAGGACGCACTTTTATGCCCCGTTTTGATGCGACCTGTGTAAATCTGTGTGGGCTGTTTTGAAGCGCCTCTGATTTGTAGCATCATGTCTTCAGAGCCTTTGATGTGTGAGAGAAAGAAAAAACAGCCAGCAGACTGTAGCTGTATCATTAAAAATGGTGCTTTCACCACTTTTTATATGCTGATTAGGGATTCTGTACTCTCTGTTTTCTTGTCGGTAGCCACAGAGCCACAGAGCATGAAGGTGTTTAATAAAGAAAGAGCACGGCGGCGGCTGATCTTTGGCTCTGCCGTCCCCCTCGGGAGGAGGGCGATGGGCAGCCGCCACCTGCCACTGGGAGCGCCGCACTTTACTGGCGCCATGAAAAGACAGAGGCGGCTCTCCACAGGCCAATCAAAGTGTACCAACAGCTGGCCGGCTGCCCTCCTCGGCCTCGTTCGCTCTCCATCTCCCTCCTCTGCCTCAATCTGTCCTCCTCTCTGTGCATCTTTCACTCAGAGCCCCTCTCCTTTCAGTCCTTTCAGTCATCGTGCAGGGCAGCGTGACACCACAGAGTGGCCCCTCATCTCCCTCCCCGGCGACAAATATTTACTGTGCTGCCCTGATTTATTCTGGGTTAATTAGTGAAAGTTAAACAGCTATCATAGGCTCATTCCACACACACACACACACACACACACACAGTCACACTGACAACTGGCTGTCTCATACAAACCCATGCCAGCTCCTGACCTGCCCTCTAGCCCCAAAGGTATAATGTGGTTTATTATAGACATGTGAAGACTTAATTAGATGTGTATAATGCATGCTGTCCAGGGACTGCTTGCTCTACTGCTGTATAAACCAGGTCGTGTATAAAACTGGCTGTGTTAACAGGCAGCATTAGTAAATCTCTTTGTGTGTTGGGTTTGTGATGAGAGGCAGCACTGCTTGCTCCGCATGATGACAGATATATGTTGCTTTGCTGGCCACGAAGAGAAAGAGCCTCTTCTTCTTCTTCCTCTTCTTTTTGTGAATAATTGGCTCACCGTAGGGTAAGGAAAACAGAGCAGCGTGAGGAGCTATAAGTAATGAGCATCATCATTAAACAAATACAACCTGACACACCTTTTGGCTCTCTGCTGGTGACAGCTGGTAGAAACTCCCTTCAAACTCAGCTCCCAAAGAACTTCTGAGACTTCAGATAGTTTTCTACATCTCTGGCAAAATCATTCGTCGATGCTCAGCGAGGAACTCGGTGCGATGCTCAGTCAGTGCGATGCTCGGTGCCCCGGAGGAAGCCATAAAGATTAGCAGTTAGATTACACTCTTTACTACAAACAGCCTCTCCAGGAGCAGGGGGTGAGGAGCTGTGCCGATGGTGCAGATTAGAGGGACGAAACGAATTCAGTCAAAGGAAGAGTCACACAAAAGGACGAGGTGGGCGATGGTGTAAAGAACAGAGAGATGCTGCTGACTCCAGGAAATATTTATTACTCATGGTGGACATAAAACTTGAGCAAAGGCTTCGGTGAAACAAACGGAAACAAAAAGAGGAGGAATCAATAAATCCATACAGGTTCACTTTATCACCTGGTACGCTGACATTTGTCACATGCATTATTGGCCTGCTGGACAGAACGTGACCCTTTGGACGACACTGCTGACCTTGTGTTCGTCTCCCGTCTTTAGAAATGTGCAGCACCCACACAGAGTACAGGAGGATGATGACAGAGAGCGCCTTACCAATCTTTTTTAAAAGATAATCTGTTTTTTATATACGGTATCCTCACATTCAGAGCTCCATGTCCTGTCTGCAGCAGTAAATCTATGAAAACAGGTCAAAAGTGTCTCAATCTATCTTTGAAAAAGGCTCAGTAATTCCCTAAAACAGCTGGGCATTGTATTTTTTAGCATACATTATTCAGTGAGGACTAACTAGTGTAATTCAGTGAGACTATTTTCAGCTGTGAATTAATACACCAACATGCAGAGGATACCTGTAGTTTGTAAACTACTTACTTGTTCATCATAAGCAGCGTGTATCCCACTGCAGCAGTGAGCAGCAGCAGATGTTTCACTATTTCTGATCATAATATAATACTCATTTATTGTTGTCAGCAGACTCACTGTTTAGTTTGTCTGCTCACCAAACATTTGAAGCATCTCTCAGTCCGTCTCAGTCACTGAACCAGTTAAAATGAGACATGCAGGAAGTGAATGTGATTGGATGATGCAGCTGTGCCTCAGTTACTCACATCTCTTCACTGCACTGCATGCATGTACTGTGCACAAAAAAAAAACACTGAGAAGTCAGAAATGAATCCAGAATAACAAACAAAGCACTGAACCACTGAATTTTTCTGTTCAGGAAGGACAGGAAATAACTGAAGAATTTAACATCCCAATCAAATAATAATAATTATTATATTTATTATATATAATAATGCGCTTTGATATTTTTTTACCAGCTTTTTTATGAAAACAGTAAATTTGAAAATTCCTGGATAACAACAATTAAATTTTATCATTGTTGAAAGAGCTTGCACAAACTGGTGGATTAACCATTACAGGAACATTAAAAATATATTCTGGTAATCAGTAATACTGTTAATTTAGGGCAGTGGGATGGTGCCATAATAAATTTGCTTTTACTTTACTTATTTATTTTACTTTAACCCCATCCATGATGTTTTCTCTAAACCTAACTGCAGCTGTTAGCGTAGTTTTGTTGCCTAAACACAGCGACAGACTCAGTAACAACGAGGCATTAAAGCCTAAAATGAGTTTTCATGACATGAGGAACCAGTAAGAGCCGTTAGGTGTCCCTGAACTCTTCATCTTATCTCATGTTTACGGCAGTAATGTTGTTTCTGCAGCGTTCCTTTTGAAATCAACACACTTCATACTTCTGCTCCTTCACTTTCTGATGAGTTGCCACTGATGTGCTTGTTTCTACGGTGACGACAAGGATGCTTTAATGATAATCGTTAACTCGGCAGGATAAAAAGTGAGCAAGAAATTGATTTTTTGCTTTTTTTATTTTGGCATGTGCTGCATTTCTAATTAATTTTGTAATGCAGCAAAACTCCTAGTAATCACAAATACAAAGCCCAGGCTGTGTGTGATATTTTCACTGTGTAATACATTTCAAATCAAACCTTTTTTACGTTTACCTCCAGGTGTCACAAAACTAATTGTTATGGAAAATTCCAACACTGTTCACTAAACAAACTGCTTAATTAGGTAAAACTAAACACAGTGGTTGAGTTGGAGCAAACAAATCCCAACAGACTAAGTGGCTCATAACAACAATTTAATTTGTCATCCTTTTCTTATTTGATTTCAGACTCGCGTTGCTAATCCAAACTTGTCTATCTGTATGTTTCACTCTTGACTGTGTTTGCACACAGTTTCTATCATCGCAACAATAGTGGCTAAATGAGACAAACATGAACCCTGTGAGCACAAACAGACCGACTGTGATCATTACTTTAGAGGTGTGTGGCTATGATTACCAGTGTGTGTGTGTGAGACTGTCGGCTGTTTTTCTGTGCGAGCATGCCGAAGCGAGAGCTGCACCCATTCATTATCCTGTAAATACAGCCTGAGCCAGAGCCATTATTTAGTCGTGGGATAAAACAGTGAGAGCAGCTGGTGAATTTAGGGATTTACTGAACACTAGAGCGAGCTGACAGAAAGTTAGTGTCCTCATTTTAATATACAAGCACGAGAACGCAGACGGCCGAAGTGCGACTGTATACTTCTGGCAGTTATAATGTTGTTTCCTGATCAAATAAACAAATCAAAATATATTCATCGTCATGTATTTAGAGCAGCAAATCCTGGTTCCCAGAAAACCTTCAAGGACCAAAACTTTGACGAATTTTCCCGTTGAACCCATCTGTTGCTCTTCCTGACTGGATGCAGGGCAGGATTTTGAGCTGTTTTATGGCGCTTACATCCTGATTGATGAGCCGGCAGTCACCTTTGGTCCATGGCTGCGTCATTTTGAAACGACAAACCAGACTTTGTGTCAGATTCCTGCCTCGGTCAGTCTGCTGCACAGAGCGCCATGTTGGAAAGGCTGCGCTTTGAGCTGGAGGTTTGATCTGAGAGTCAGCTTCAATGATCGCTCTTTAGTGTAACAAAAAAAAGAACTGTGCTACCTTGAATCTTCACGTCTCTGTAGAAGCTAGAGCATGGAGCCCAAAATTTACAACACTGCAACCAGAAGTGTGCCAGATATTTTTGAACGAGAATCTTATGTGGTTACATTTAATTCTACCGGGGTTTTACAGTCACTATGTAAATTGGAGCGCCAGTGCTTCTGTCGGTTTTAAAATGTTAAAGGAGTGATTGAGTGATCGTCAGTGATTGACAGCTGCGTCATGGAAACCAGTCAGCTTTGATTTTTGTTTTCATGAGGAACATGAGGGGGAGGAGTCTCATGAATACTGTCACAAGTTTCATTAAAAAAAATCATATTTTCAGCTTTAAAGTGTTTAAAGCTATTACTGCTTTACGTCTGTCTCCCAACTGACTGACATACATAGTATATTATTATACAGTATTAAGACACTTTTTGCGATGCCTAGTAGCTCAGTTCCCAAAGAAAAAAACTACCTATAAATCTGAAACATAAATTGCTCTTCCAAGTCAAACCAGCACGAGAACTCCAAAAAATACACTCAAATACAAAACTAGTCACTTTTCTAAAAAAAAATGCTAAAACATCCATTGCCTCCTTTACTAAAATGTGAGAATTTGCTGTTTGGAGTCAAGTAAATTGGCTAAATTTGGCCTTTGGACTGTTTGTTAGATACTTTTTTTTGAAGATGTTAAATTTGGTCTCAAATTTTAAATATTTTATCTTGTTCCTTCATAGAAAAAATTTAGAAATTAGTTTTCTTCTATTTCTTCCTTTCTGTGTTTACATTACTGTTAACAGACAGATTTGGGGTTTCTAAGTTAGTATGAGTTATTATTCTGGGTTGAAGTGCAGATATGTGTCTTTGCATCATAAATCCAGCAGAGTGAAGTTCTTCAACGTGTTTCTGTTGACGTAAATATGAGGTGATGGATATCTACAAACAACTTCCATGTTTAATCTCATAAAACCCAACTTTTCAGATTCCTCACATCACTCTTTTTACGCTTTAATTGGAAATGGAAGTCGTCCTCACAAGCTGTTTCCAGTGGACCATACTGCCATTGTCTGTTTTGGTTTCTGCGCCACGCTGTGATGGCCGTCTCTGAGGAGCATCGAATGAGCCCCTGATTAGATTAATAAGGCAACAGATTGAATGTGGTGATGTGTTTGGTTTACAGGTCATTCCCAGGGCCCCTCTCCCTCTGTGGTCGCTGCTACAGGGGGACTCGACGGTAAAGCCATTTGTTGTGTGCCGTAGATGCTGATAGGGCCCCTGGGAGCCGCTGTGGTTGGATTATTGCTCCAACAGGCAGGCGATCGTGTTGCAGTGAGATTCTCCCTCGGTTTCTTCCCTCCTTTCCACATGTAATACGTGTCTCACCATAGCATCTTATTAAGTCTCCACAAAACACATAAAAACCTTGGGGGACAATCCTGAATTTACTGCTGACATCAAGTGAAAGAAGCTGGTTTACTTTGATTTTCCACCAGAAGAAAAAAACACTTTTAACATGGATTTCTAATATCCTGCTGTTGATATTGGCTTGCTGTTATCAAAGTCCACTGAGGCTGTGCAAAAACATTATTCCACAAGATAATGGAAGAACGTCTCACGGTAGCCTCCGTTCCTCATTTCTTTTCCTGTATAATCACTGATATGACATGATACAACGTGACAAATGAAAAATATCACATTTCAAGCCAACCAGCAGCTCGCATTTATCATCGTTTCAGGGAAATGCCCAGAGGGTGAAGCCACAGTGCTTACCTGAGACTGGAGCCTATTGATCTCAGCTGGCAACACTAACTGAGCTCTATTCATCCCGTTCTGGCTCAGGTCTCCCACAAACAGAGCCGTCAATCACCGCCTCGGAGCAGCGCTGGCACCACCCTTGACATTAAGCTAACAATATCATTTGTCTCTTAAGTCACTTTTCTGCAGAATTATAGTGGCTTTCGCGGGGGGGGGAATCCTCTTCCATTCAAGCCTCTAAGGATGAAGAATTAAATTGAAAGTTTAATTAAGTCGTAATGAATCTTGAAGGGAAAGCACCATAACCCTCCTTAAGCTCTAGTTTTGCTCACAACAGCAATGTAAGACAGAACCATCTGCAGCTTCTGATGCGTGTCGACGCTACTGCGTGGAAACTCACTGCAATCCTTCGCACTGTGCAAACACGACTGCCTGCTGGCATTGATGAATATGTATCAACGCGTGCCGGGTTAAGCATCCGAGCCAAGGTCAGAGCAACAATGTCACTGCTATCTGGAGTCCTGATCCACGCTTCTCTCTACCGGAGCAATACCTGGAATAATACTGACACCTTTAAACAACTGATGATTTCATTGGGAGCTCCAAAAATCCATTTCAAATGATTTCCCCATCAGTAAAAACAGAATGTGGGCATTAATAATTCATCTGGGTTCAGAGGGAATTGATCCACAGAGACGGCAGAGTCTTGGCGGTTCGGAGGGTCGGACGATCGCTCATGCGCGAACATAGAGATGTGTGCACATACGCAATATAAAGACTGACCAAACACCTCAATTTCTCTGCTGCTGCTAAAACACTTCAGCTCTGGATAAGAGAAGTGGAAGAAGACAACATCCTGTAGAGCTTTTAAAGCCAACCACACATTAACGTCATGATAGATTGGCTCATTAAATAATGATGATGCTTTTTTTATTCCCCCAAGCTCACAAGAGAGATCAGGTTAGCATTTCTTTTTTTTTTCCTGAACATGTTCAGCAATGCCCCCTGTTTCTGCACTAGTTAAATGGTGCCTCACTGTCTTGGTATCTGTGAGATTTTTTCATATTTTTTTTTGCTTTTGAATTGAGTTTATCCAATTATCTTGCAGGTGTGACATCACTGGAGCCCAAGAAAGCCTGGGAGGCAGGGAAAGTGCTGCCGGTTGAATGAGAGATAAGCAAATGAAAAAGATGCAAATGGCGAAAAAAAAGTTATTTTCAATTTTTTTTATTTTTTGAATGTCTACGCTAATTGGTCGATGGAGAGAAGATGCTGACGCAGAGGGTTTTTCTTTTTTTTGCAGCCTGCTGCAAAGCCACCCACTCCACGGCTTCACACAAAAAGCTCCGAGGCGAGCGTGTGCACGTGCAACACACACAAACGTGCACTAGGATGCATCCACCGCTGCTCCAACACACACACACACACACACACACACACACACACTAGACGTCATTGTGTTCTTGTCTTGCGTCTCCTTTCTCCTGCCTTTTGTTTGCTGTGTGTTAAAAGCTGACATTAGTGCACAGTGTCCCACTTTTGTCCTTTTTGTGAAGCATTTCCATCTCTCACCTGCCATTAGCCAACCTGCTCTGTCTGCCTGAGTCCCATTTCACACAGAGAAGATGCAGAGCTTCTCGCACCATTAGAGACCAGCAAAGAGCTCCAATAAGCCGGGACTCTGTGCAGAACATACACACACATACACACACACACACACACACACACACACACATCACACAGTCACAAAGCAGGTGTGCTGTTCCTTCAAAACGCTCAGCATATAGTTGATAAAGATGCAATAAAATAAAGCCGAGCAAAATGAGCAGAGTTATAATGAGCTGCAGAGGGAGTGGAGGACACCTGTTTGTTTGCACCATGTTTCACAAACACTGCTCCGTTAATCACCTGAGGTGCTGCCGAGGTGACGCTTATCTGCATCACAATGGAGGGGTCGGCCCGCATTAAACACAGAGGACAGATGCCGCTCCATTTCACTTTGGCTTTTCCATTTTTTAATGCCTGCTTTTTTCCCCACCGACACACAGATGCAGATGTTCAGCACTGTGCTGCACCTGCACTTCCAGCCCAGCTCCCGCTTGCCAGCCATCACAAAACAGCCTGACTCGCTGTGTTCACAATGAAGCACACAAAAATACCCACCTCCCATCAAAGACAGGAAAGACAGGCATCAAAAACTATTTCAATTTTGTCTCAATTTTCTCTCAATAGTTGTCTGTAGAGCAGTTTTCCTCTAAAAGGAAAAAAGAGAATCCTATTACATATTTCTTATTTTTACTAGCTCTGTTGCCTCCAACAGCCTCTCAACAGCTGTAGTTACCGCTTTATTTGCTGCTTCCATAAAGGTGCCTTATACGCTGTTATCACAAGGCCCAGAAAAGAAACGTCAATACAAGATGAAAAGGTCCGAGCCGGGACAGAGACGGACTTCATTAAAGTTGATGTAGAGCTCCAAACACTGTTTGATATGTTTGAGACAGGTGGGGAGCTGAGAGCTTTTGGACCTATTGACGCCTATTGACTCCCATTGATTTGTCAGATGAAGCAGGCTGAGCGGGAAACCTGATTTAGCCCACCATTCATTTTTCAGACAACGGTAAATGTCAGTGACACGTCTAGAGGATGGAGAAGAAGAAGATGGACACACTGAGCCACCATGAGCCGAACACTTTATGGGTGTAGTTTGACCCAGAATCCACTGGTTTTCAATTATTTCATTACAGAATAAAAACTAGACACCACCTTCATGTTGCTCACAACAACTGTGACACCAAATTGATAAAATACACAAAACACGTAATAAAACTGTCGCTCACGCAGCCTCATCAACCATCAGCAGTTTTAACGTGGAAGACTCGTCATCAGCTGACTCATCATGAACAGCTCCATGGCATGACAGAGAAAATTATTCCCCACAATGATACATAACGCTGACAAAAAAAACAAACAACGAAAGGATTTGTGTTGAATGTGACGCCATTACAGAACTTTCAAGAGGCTGCCAACAGATCTCGATCACGCACAGAGATGAATGGAGAACAGTGGATGGCAACAACAGCACAGTTTGCTCGAACATCAAGTGTATTTGATGTGTTCTTCAAGAGACAAAATATGCAAAAGCACTAGTACGGTCCTTTCAGAGATGAGTGTGCTGATTCTATATTTCTTTTGTTGTCAACACTGCCTGAAAAGACCAAAGCCAATGATGAGAGGATCCTACAAGCAGCTGTGCCGTAGTTTATCCCCGATGGTCACGAGTCAAGCCGGCCGACACCGTCCAACAGAGACATAATTTACTGCTGTTTGAGGAACATTTACAGTGCCCACATGCTATAAAAGAGGGTGTGTTCGTGGCCCATCCTTCAGTATTTCCATTGGGAGGAATTAGAACTAGTTCTCAGACATGATTCATATCATGTTTATATTGTTTACATCCCACAAAATCAGTTCACATTTAATCCACAATCATGACCTAGGAAGTACAAAGAGCGACAAGCAGGATGGGTTGATCAAAAAACACTGGACACATTTGGCCCAGGAGGTGAAACCAGAAGTCAATTTATTTATCATGTGACTCCTGCACTTATTTTAAGTCAACAAAAGAGCTTTTTTAACTCATTGAGTGCCCTCGACATAACAGTATGTCAAAGTGTTTTTTTGGCAGTGGGTCGGTGATTGCAGTCTCCTGCAGCCTGTGAGTAATGTTGGGGCTTCTGGGAGATGTAGTCAGAGCATAAAGAGACGGTATACACCACAGAGATCAAAACAGGAAGTGGAGACGATCGAGATTAGAGAGGAGAACAGACAGAATCTGGACAAAAAGTGGTGATTTTGGGGAAAGAGTCCTCTACTCTACCTCTGATAAAACAAGAATGGAACAAGATAAAAACAAACATTTTTCTCATGATGAAATAGAGAGTCTCTTCTTTCATTTGAGCTATTCAGTGTTTTCAGAGACATAGTACTAAATATTCTGTAGGTCTAGAAAACTTTGTGTTTCATAAAACAGTTGGTACTCAATGAATCAACAACCTCGGTTGACCAAAGTGCTGTACAGGGTACAATATAATCATACATACGCTTAAAAATAAAAACAGTAATGGAATAAGATGAACACAATATAAATGACAAAGAATACACATATTAAAAATATATAAAATAAAAACAATAAAATAAGAGTGAAAGAGAAGAAGGGGAACAAAGATAAAGGATAAAATTTTAACCTGAATCACAACTTTATCCTAAAACCTACAGCACTAAGTAGTTTTGTTGCTTGAGTCTCACCGAGGTGGAGTGAAATTGACACGAACACCACATGGTGCCGTACAATCGAAGGTGAACGCAGGAAAATGAGAAATAGCTTTTTTAAAGATGACACGCAAACTGTTGAGAAGATGAGGAAAGAGAGAGGTGGACTAACACACTGTTTGGTTAGTCTTTTCATGGAACTGAATTTGTTGACAATAACAACAAAACTGAATGTCAGTGGCCTCGTCTGTTATGAGGAAAGATCCTGGTCATCATTGTGGTCAAGCAGACAGCTTCATGATTAAAAGAAACCAAAGAGAAACCTCCTCCCAAAGAGGTTTAGTAGATTTAAATCAACATCACTGTTCCCACAGAGAGGACAATCATTATTCGCAAAGCCACAAGAGGCAAGAGAACAGCATAAACACAGGTCATTTCAGGTGTTCAGACAAGAAAAGGTGCTGTTTATCTGCTGAATAAAAACTCTCCGTTCCCTCTGTTCTGTGGGTCAGAACATGCGACAAAAACACATCACAGAAAAACAGAGCTGCTGCTGCTGTGGCCTCAGTGGCTGACTACTAACTTAATGCAGCTTCATAGCACGACCGTAGCATGGTGTTCAGCTGCAGTTTGGCTGTCAGCTGCAGACAACAGAGCGAAGGCTGTAGCAGGTGAAAGAGTTCATTCAAGTAGCAAGCTGGGGTCCACAACAAGCAGGAACAGCAGAGCTTAGCCTTCAGCTGTGACCTCAACCATCCAACATGCACAGATAATAGAGCAGCACAGAAATCCAAGGCAAGCAGCGCTCGTGCAGAGACGCA